>CM043700.1:75995619-76435619 GCA_023935145.1 Bretschneidera sinensis | reverse complement strand
AAATATCCTTGGCAGTAGCCAAGAACATATATGTGTCACTAATCTTAAGAATCATAGAATTCTACAGCCACACCATAATAATGGAATCTTCTTCATCCCATGCTTCAAAACAAGGATCTCCTGGTTTCAGCTCTGTACCCATGAGATGGCTGATATTTCCCTTTCCCCTCAGCACGACGCGGATAAGTTGAGACCATTTGAGGTAGTTTTTTCCATTCAGCCTATATGCTGCCTGGATATTTTGCAATTCCTCAGGTCATTAGGATCGAATAATCTCCTCCGATTGTACTATAGCAATTGTCTCTACAACCTCCGACATTCTTCACGAACAATGATCTCTTGGAGATTAAGGCCGATCACTCGAAACGAAAACCACTAGCAATGAAGGCTGGCAAAGGTAGAAATAAGAACGTAAACTACTATAAGAAATTTCAACAATGAAGGTTGAACAAAAAAAGTGCAAAAATACTTTGTTTTTGAACTAAAAAATAGGGTAAAACAGGGTGCAAAGAAGCAACAGTATGGTCTTGCAATGAAGGCATGTGTGAAGAGATTTTTAATCCCATGAAAGAGCCTAAAGCTCTGATACCATGACACAAGCTGAGAAACACTTCATGGAAGAATTTTCTTCATTACCTCGAATAATACACAAAATGTTAGCTATATACATCAACCCTAGCAGTAGAAAAGGAAATTTAACTAGGTTATATCAGACCCCATGATTTATAGGATATTCTAACAGAATAGAAAACTAACAAAATCCGCCTAATTCTAGGAATACAGGTTGTTACAAAATTTCCTTAAATAGCTAACTATACATGTATAGAATACAAGTTATTAAACACGTTTTCCCACAGTCTCCAAAGGATCAATTTGAATCTTCATTAAAGTATTGACCCTAACCTTGTATGGATTTATCATTCTAATGTATCCGTTGAGAATTCTTGGTGAAAGTTTATTTGCTTAGTTAAGAAAAATTTTAAATTCCATTGCGTTATCTAAGATGGATAAACTTAAACTTATATTTGGAAAGATAAAAAGAAATTATAAATTTATTTATAAATAAATTCACTATGTTATTAAGTTAGCTTATTGAAAATCTTATCAAAATTGATAGAATTTATAAATGAATTTCACAAAATGAAGAGAAAAAAATTATGTTAATCATAACTCTCTCATAGAGTTGAACAAAAATAACAAAATTCTCAAATGAAAAGTTTAGAATTTAAACATTATATTTAATATTATATGTTTCAAAATTTTGAAACACGAGAAATAAATTGAATTCTACGATTTAATATAAGAAAACCAAATAGGAAAATTTCATTTCATTTCATTTGCAAATAAATTTTCTTTACAATTCATTTAAAATTGAAATTAGTTATCAATTTTTTTTTAAATTCAATTATAACTTATCATTAACACTAACTTTTTATCTTGCGGTTGTCTTTTAAGCATCGCAATGAATATCGGTGTCCTCGTTTAACGGCACCCTAGGTTAGATTACATAACTTAAATACAATTTTCTGTTCCCAAACACAAACACAGCCTTATGTTATTTATAATACCTTCGTAGTGGACTAGTGGGCATAGTTACCTTTAATAAATATTTGGGTTAATATCAATTTTTGTCTATAACAATTTAATACCCAACATACCAATTCTTACAATTACATCCATAATATTTTCATAGCACAACAATTGAATCCCTATTTGCAATTCTATTAGAATAAATTAAGGGAAGTAGATCATATGGTGAGCGTGTGACCTACACTTGGAAAATGGGTATGTACGTGTGACTATCCCCTCCCATTTTTTAATTGGATTTTGAATTTTATTCCCATAAACTTTCTTTGCTTTCTAAAAAGTTTTGCCCAAAATTTTCTCTAATCTCTAGATAACCCAAGATTTAATAGCTTCCATGACAAAAGCCAAGAACAAGAGAGGGTTTAGTGTAGCTTCTTCATCAACTTTTCATGGGATCGAGAATATTGGGAAGCCAAGATTTGTGTAGCTGTTGGAATCCATCGCAGTATGATCACTTCATGGACCGATCACGATCTTGATTGTCGATTTTATGCTTGATGTAATCATGGGCTATCAAGAGCTTTAGGATTTCATCGATTTTGTTATTTAAAGAATGAAACAAAATTTGGGAAAATTGGGGAAAATTTTGAGAACTTGAATGAATTTGGGAATAAAATCAAATTAAACGTTTTGATAGCCACACATGTGTGGTTTTAGGGGACTAAATCTTATCCATTTGCCAATTGTAAATTACTTGTTCATCATATAACCTACTTCTATTAATTTTCTCTTATGGAATTGCAATTAGTTACCCAGTTGTTGTGTTATGAAAATGTTAAGGGTTTAATTTCAAGAATTGATTTATTGGGGATAAATTGTTATTCACTCTTAAGTTTAAGGACTAAAAATGATATTAACCTAAATATTTTTATGCCTTTGGGTTTGTGCAGCCTTATTTATCAGAAGGTGAGATGGGTTGCTTTAAAACTTCTCCATAAACTAAATAATACATTTTCCTTCTCGTTTACTCTTAAAAATTTGTAAAATCAAAACATATTCTAAGATTAGTTTCTGATTTAGAGAGAGGAAGAGAGAAAAAATTTAGAGAGAGACAATGCTGGTATAAGAACTTCATCTTGAGTTTCGAGAGAGAGGATCCAATGGTAAAGAGTATCTGATTGATATTTCAATTTAGGCTTTCTAGAGTGACAAAGAAGATAATAAAATCTTGAGGAGTTTTATAGATCTGATGTTGTGATATTGTCTTGTCTCTTGTTTGGTTGTCTAGAAAATGGCATTAAGCAGGAGAAAATATTTGGATATGTTACATTTCACAGAGGAAGTAATTAAGATAAGGTTTAAGGAAGTTTTTCTAAGCCGAATTTTTTTAGGGTGAGAGAAAGATATTAAAATTTTGTGAGGGTGACAATATTTAACTAACCTATATAAAGATAAAAACATCTCAACTATTCATATAAATATTGTTCCATTGAAAGAACGATGAGTTTGGGGATCGAATCCTTTTGATTAGCTTTCGCCAATAATTCTTTATTTCATTATCTGTCCTTTCTGGTAATTTCTATACTATTAACCATCATCTGTGATTAAAATTCAACAAAGAAATTCAAAAACCATGACAACTATTTATTTATTTAATAGGTAAGATTTATCTTCTTGATAACTGTTGATGCCAAAAATGTGTTTTGCTGAGATGGAGGCTAGGACTCAAACGTATCTACACAAGGAGAGGAAGGTGAGCTAGGGGGTCGCCGGAGGGGGTGCCTCTGGGGATGCTCCGAAGCTTTAGTTAGTGTCAAAGCAAAAATATGTAGGGGATGAGCGCTTCCTTTTTTAGTTGAGCAAAAAGTAGCCCATTTGGAGTGTATACCTGACCCTTTTTATAGGGCTTCGGAGGTGGCATTCGACCTGGGGCGGCAGTGATACGTTGCCCCAACTGGATTGGGTAATGATGCCTAGGAGGCCCAGTTAGGTGGCTGGGGGCCGTCCGTTAGGGCTTTGTCTTGTTGGCTTGATCGGGAGTCGTCTATGCGTTAAGGCGGTTTTACGACCTGACGTCCCAACTTGGTTGGGTAATGATGGCCTGAAGAGCGGTGGTGACGTGGAGACCCAACTGGGGGGCAATGATGCCCTGAAGGGCAGCCATGACCTGGAGGTAATGATGGCTTGGAGGGCGGTGGTGATGTGGAGGCCCAGCTGGGGGCCAATGATGCTCTGAAGGGCGGTCATGACCTGGAGGCCCAACTGTCCGAGCCTGAGTCTTCCACGTGTCTCCTTGCAGCCTAGGGTCAAGATGATCCACGTGTCATCTTCTTATTGGAGAGGTGTATTTTGGCAGTATCAGAGGCTCCCCACTTCCTTGAGTACATTTATGTGCTTAAGGAAGTATTGCAGGGTTCGATCTTCAATGAAAATGATAGTATACCATGTTCTGACAGAGTCAAGCCGCGCAACTGTGGAGCGATCCATCTGCTCGGTCGTGGAGAGAGGGGACATGAGTCCGAGCACGTGTGGAGCAAGTCCATCTGCTCAGACCTTGGAGTCAGTTGGCCGAGAACATGAGGAGCAATTCAAGTGTTCGGCCTTGGACACATGAGTCCGAGCACAAGTGGAGCAATCCATCTGTTCGGACCTTGGAGCCAGTTGGCCGAGAACATGAGGAGCAATCCATCTGTTCGGCCTTGGACACACGAGTCCGAGCACAAGTGGAGCAATCCATCTGCTCGGACCTTGGAGCCAGTTGGCCGAGAACACGAGGAGCAATCCAAGTGTTCGGCCTTGGACACATGAGTCCGAGCACAAGTGGAGCAATCCATCTGCTCAGACCTTGGGTGTGCGCAACTTAGTTTGGTCGTGCGCACTGATGCACACTAATGCTCGCCCAGTCTGTAATAGTGTGCACTACTGCTCGGCCCCATCCGAAGAGGTGTGCACATATGCCTTTGCTCGGCCATAGGTGTGCGCAGCTTAGACTTTGCTCGGCCATAGGTGTGCGCAGCTTAGATTGGCCATGCGCACTGATGCACATTGGACCTTAGACAGTGTGCAATAGTGTGCACTACTGCTCGGCCCTGTCCGAGGAAGTGCGCACATATGCCTTTGCTCGTTCATGGATGTGCGCAGCTTCGATTGGCCGTGCGCACTAATGCGCACTAGACCTTAGACAGTGTGCCATAGTGTGCACTACTGCTCAGCCTCGTCCGAGGAGGTGCGCACATATGCCTTTGCTCGGCCATGGATGTGCGCAGCTTCGATTGGCTGTGCGCACTGATGCACACTGGACTTTAGATAGTGTGCAATAGTGTGCACTACTGCTCGGCCCAGTCCAAGGAGGTGCGCATATATGCCTTTGCTCGGCCATGGGTGTGCGCAGCTTCGATTGGCCATGCACACTGATGCGCACTGGACCTTAGACAGAGTGCACTACTACTCGGCCTCGTCCGAGGAGGTGCGCACATATGCCTTTGCTCGGCCATGGGTTTGCGCAGCTTCGATTGGTCGTGCGCACTGGATCTTAGACAGTGTGCAATAGTGTGCACTACTGCTCAGCCCCGTCCGAGGAGGTGCGCACATATGCCTTTGCTCGGCCATGGGTGTGCGCAGCTTCGATTGGCTGTGCGCACTATATGATAGCTGGGACAGGGGCATGCGCACTACGGTGCTCGGTCGTGTGCGCTATGCGATAGCTCAGACAGGGGCGTGCGTACCACGGTGCTCGACCGTGTGTGCTATGCGATAGCTTGGACAGGGGCGCGCGCACCACGGTGCTCGATCATGTGCGCTATGCGATAGCTCGGACAGGGGCGCACACACTACGGTGCTTGGCTGTGTGCACAATGCGATAGCTTGGATAGGGGTGCGCGCACTACGGTGCTCGGTCGTGTGCGCTATGCGATAGCTCGGACAGGGGCGCACACACTACGGTGCTTGGCTGTGTGCACTATGCGATAGCTTGGACAGGAGCGCGCACACTACGGTGCTCGGTCGTGTGCGCTATGTGATAGCTCGGACAGAGGCGTGCGTACTACAGCTGAGAAACTTTACACAAACCGATGGGTGTGAGTGCTGGCCCCTACTGCTCTCCTACCAGCATCCCTAGCAGGGGGTTTGGGCGGCATGACAACAGATGAGTTCTTTAAACTTCTTCGCTGTTACTTCCAGCGAAAGATGGTGGTTTCCCACAGACGGCGCCAATCTGTTGATGCCAAAAATGTGTTTTGCTGAGCTGGAGGCTAGGACTCAGACGTATCTGCACAAGGAGAGAAAGGTGAGCTAGGAGGTCGCCGGAGGAGTTGCCTCCGAGGATGCTCTGAAGCTTTAGTTAGAGTCAGAGTAAAAATATATAGGGGATGAGCGCTCCCTTTTTCAGTTGAGCAAAAAGTGGCCCCTTTAGAGTGCATACCTGACCCTTTTTATAGGGCTTCGGAGGCAGCAGTCGGCCTGGGGCGGCAGTGATATGTTTCTCTAACTGGGTTGGGTAATGATGTCTAGGAGGCCCAGCTGGTGGTTGGGGGCCGTCCGTTAGGGCTTTGCCTTGCTGGCTTGATCGGGAGTCGTCTATGCGTTAAGGCGGTTTGATGACCTAACGTCCCAACTTGGTTGGGTAATGATGGCCTGAAGGGCGGTGGTGACGTGGAGACCCAACTGGGGGGCAATGATGCCCTGAAGGGCGGCCATGACCTGGAGGTAATGATGGCTTGGAGGGCGGTGGTGACGTGGTGGCCCAGCTGGGGGGCAATGATGCTCTGAAGGGCGGTCATGACCTGGAAGCCCAACTGTCCGAGCCTGGGTCTTCCACGTGTCTCCTTGCAGCCTGGGGTCAAGATGATCCACGTGTCATCTTCTTATTGGAGAGGTGTATTTTGGCAGAATCAACAACCAAGCTGAGAAGAAAAATGATAGGTTACTTGTTTTTTAATATTTTCTAAAGCTTGATAATAAGTTGATTTTTTTTTCTGGTGAAATTTCCCCTCTTATGATCAGGCTGGAGGTAATTTATTCACCTGAGTCTGCAACTCTTACCACATCTAAGCAATCCTAATGAAAGAAATAAATCAAAATCAAAATCAATAAATTAGATAAATTGAATGATAGATCACAAAAAAAAAAAAATCATATAGATACTATTAAATTGTAAAATTTACTGGCAGACTTGACGAGGGGACACCAACAACCTTTACCATGGTTTTTTTCTTTGGTTCAAACGCCTTTGTTAATGTGTATTACATCATTAAATGAATAATATTTAAATTTAAATTTATCATGAAAACATTCAATCTCATCACAAATTTAATCTTTATTTAAGTTCTCAAATTAAAAAGATAATGATCCTTTCACAATTGAGATAGAGAGAGAGAGAGATAGAGAGAGAGAGTTGGAAATGGAGAATTTGACCAGGCTGATGATAAAGACAAGTAGCTATAGATAGATAGCCAGATACGAGTGGATAGCTAGATTCGGTAGGTAGCTCTACTTTTGGGTAAGATTTTGGCGCTTTTTTATGTTGTTGTCGTGGCTCTCTGTCTTTCAAAAACTCCTGATGTAAAAAATATTTTACATAAAGTAAATTTTTATTGTTAATTATTAAGTAATTTATTGATAATGTTTGTATAATAATTATTTATGTTATTAATGAAGTTATTTAATAATTATCAGTAAAGTTTTTATCCAACATAAAAATAATGCTTTACGTCGAGTGCAGGTGAAAATTTCTCCTCTTTTAATTGGTGCAAATTTTGAATAAGTCATGAATTTAAGGATGTGATGATAAACAGGATAGGGTTGAAATTTGATATTTTAGTACTAAAAATATAATTGTGAATGGAATTTAAAATTTAATATTATAGTTTTTTTCTTTTGAATAAAGGGTGAATTTTATTTATTTAAAAAAACTAATGCACTTCAACAGTATAGTTGCTACACAAAATACAACTGAAAAATATTACATAAAACAAACACTAGTAATCATAGCAAGAACTAAGCATCGAACACCCCAATCCCTCAAACCATACACGGCCTTAATCAAGATACAAATAAAAGAAACCGACTAGAAACAAACCTTACATTGTTCTGCCATTAGGAATGAGAGCATCCAAACTTCATTTTCCAGCAATACTAGTTTTAAGAGAAGTACTATCCATCTTGTAAATACTAAGGATTTTGTCTCTTGCATCAGCTGTAATTTTGTCAAGAACTGCATCAATATTACTGTCGACTTGTTGGCAAAGTCTCATGTTTTTCCCCCTCCAAATATGATAAATAATAGCATTCCAAGCTAGTCTAATGATGGTAGCAAGAAAAAATTTTCCTTTAAAAAACTTTATAACACATTGAACCTCATCTTGCCAATTTTCCACTGGCTGCCTTTTTATCTCACCCTTTTGAATAACATTCCCACAAATCTGCTTAGAGAAAGGGAAACTATAGAAAAGATGTGATCTAGGTCCATTGCAAAATAAGCAACCAGTCCTGTTGATTTGCATCCCCTATTTAAAAAAGCCTAGATTTGGTAGTTAGCCTATCATGAGTAGCAAGCCAACTAATAAAGATATGCTTCAGAATATGACCAGTAAACCAAATAAATCTTTTCCATGAAACTTTTGCTTTCTTTGCTCTTATAGCCTCCCAAGTCTGTTGAGTATTGAAAATTCCTGATTTGAAAGGAACCTGTTGATGTCGAAATGTGTCACTGAGTTGGAGGTTAATATTTTAACGGCCTACACAGAAAGAAGTGGATGAACTAGAGGGCTGTCGGAGTAGAGGAGGGGTGATGCCTTCGAGGACACTCCGACGCTCTTGTCAGTGTAGTGTTCTAGAAAAAAAAATGGAGGGTGAATGATGCCTAGTGTATCTAGTGAATGAGTTAACATTAGAACCTGAATTGTGCTTGCATACCTTAGGCCTTTTATACTTATTCACAGGTGAGGTTGCCCACATGCTCGGCCCACTATCTCCAAGGCCAAGCATATTTACTTCCCACATGGGCAACCTCACCTGTGAATCACTATAAAAGGCCCAAGGTATGCAAGCACAATTCAGACTCTAATTTTAACTCATTCACTAAATACACTAGGCATCATTCACCCTCTCCATTTTTTTTTCTAGAACACTACACTGACAAGAGCGTCAGAGTGTCCTCAGAGGCATCACCCCCCTTCTACTCCGGCAGCCATCTAGTTCATCCACTTTTTTCTATGCAGGCCATTGAAGTATTAACCTCCAACTCAGCGACACATTTTCGGCATCAATAGATTGGCGCCGTCTGTGGGAAGCCACAATCTCTCGCTAACAGTAAAAGCGAAGAAATCTAAAGAACTCGTTTGTTGCCATGCCAACTAAAAACACCACAAGGAATACCGACAAGGGAGTTGCCAGGGCCAGCACCATACATACACAAAACAACACCCATAGCCAGCGGTCCGGGTCGAGACCCCTGTCGTGTTCGAACGAAGGTCCTTTGGCAACAAACTACAGCCCCTTCCAGGGACACGACGCCCCCGTCATATAGAAATCAACCCACCCCAAAATCTCAAAGAGGCCCCTACAGCACATCCCACTATGCTTGTGCTCCAAGCACAGTTCGTGGAACTCTCATGACTGGTGACTGACCTCGCCGCCGAAGTCCGCAGAGGAACTCACCAGCCCTCCCCCATACCTCCTCAACAGAATCCTGGATACACAAGCTCGGCTAGTTGTGGACTCCTCATCGATAACTATTCCATGGCAGAGTCCTTACCACTCCACACCGTCAAATCGAAAGGAAGCCCCTCCTCTAGAAGCAACCTCGGTCTCGACAGATGGATCGAGGAAATGGAGGAAAAAATCAGTGAAGCACTAAAGTGCTGAAACCATAGTGTCCTAGATGAGCTCAACATTCAAGACCCGCCTTTCACTAAAGAGGTCCTCGAAACCCCGCTCCCACCAAACTTCCGAATGCCCCAAATCAAACTCTACGACGGTTCTGCAGACCCCTTGGTTCATCTCCAGCACTATAAGACCACAATGACGCTGCATTAGCATTCCCCCTGATGCTCGAGAAGGCAATCAGAACATGGTACTCTCGTTTGAAACTAGGGAGCATTGGCACATTCAAGGAACTAAGCTACGCCTTCGCGTCTCATTTTTTTAGTAGCAAAGGACCTAAGAAGACTTCAGAGTCTCTGTTCAACATCATCCAACTCCAGGCTTACATCTCGAGGTTTAACATAGCTGCTTGGGAAATCCCTGACCTCAATCCCAACGTCCAGATGCTAGCATTCAAAAATGGGTTAAGATCCGGAATCTTAAGCTCCAAGCTCACCAGGCGACCACCCAGGGACATGAACGAGATCTTGGCCCGAGCCGATAAGTACATGCTGTCGGAAGATGATCAGGCCTTTTGGAGAAAGCGGGAAGGGGACATAGAGAAGAAAAGGAGAGGCCCCGCCAGTTCTCGCCATGAACCAACTAAGTGACCTTTCCGAAAAAGCAGGCACAGGGCCCTCAGTCACTTTGAGAATTTTACTCCCCTTAACGCATCCAGGACCAACGTCTTGATGCAACTCCGGGACAAGAAGATCCTCCAATGGCCTCCGAAACCGTTACGCCTCAACGGGGATCAAAGCAAGTGGTGTCGGTTCCACAGAAACCATGGGCATGACATCGAGGACTGCCTGGCCCTGAAACACCAAATAGAAGCCCTTATCAACAGAGGGCAGTTGAAAGAATTCACCAAGCAACGACAAGAGAAAGTATCTAAACTGCCCCGAAGAAGTCTCGAACGCTCATTCAATCAAAGCAAGACGAACTAAGTCCCTCGGAGAAGTCCACAACCAAATCAGGGAGGGCCTAGCCAAAGAAGGCTAGAGGCCGTCGCGACCAAGATCATTAAGACTATCTACAGGGTCCCAGCTGCCGGAGGTACCTCAGCACTCAACGAAAAGACCTACACTAGGTCTGTACCCTTGATCAGTGGGCCCTACAAATATAGGAAGACGGACCAAGCAATCTCCTTCACAGACAAAGATCTGGAGGGAGTCTAGACTCCACACGACGATGCTGTGGTTGTCTCTCTTCTTATGGCCAACCACGATGTCAGGCGTATCTTAGTCATCAACGGGAGCTCAGCCGACATCCTGTTCTATGATGCATTCCAACAAATGCAGTTGGAAGATGCTAAGCTAGAACCAGTCTTCACCCCGCTCTACGGTTTCTCAGGGGGTCCAATGTTTGCTGAAGGCAGCATAGTTCTCCTAATCATCGTAGGAATGGCTCCACAAATGACCATCATACATACAACTTTCCTGGTGGTCAGAGAACTATTGTCCTATAATATGATCATCAGCAGACCCACCCTCAACAAACTTAAAGCGGTCATGTCCATGTACTACTTGAAAATGAAGTTCCTTACCACACCGAGCATGGGGCAGGTGAAGTAAGGGGAAACCAGCAAATCTCTAGGTTTTGCTATCTAAACACCGTGAGGGGAGGAAAAAAGACAGAAGCCCTCATTCTTGAGGTAGAAGACTTCAAAGATGAAGAGAAGACTCCGAGAGGCCAACCTGTGGAAGAATTGACCGCTATCCCCCTCGGCGATGATACCTCCCGAACGGTTCAGATCGGCTCCAACCTCCCCAAAGACCCCAAAAGATCCTTACTCGCCCTCCTTCAAAAGAATCAGGATCTCTTCGCTTGGTTAGCCTCAGAAATGCCTGGAATCAGTTGAGAAGTGATTGTGCACTGGTTAAACGTGGACCCAAGCCATAAACCGATCATCCAGAAGAAGAGGTCGTTTGCTCCCAAGCAGCAAGCCGCTATCAAAGTTGAAGTGGATAAACTACTCGCAGCGAACTTCGTCCGAGAAATGGACTACCTAAACTGGGTGTCTAACGTGGTGATGGTCAAGAAAGCCAATGGTAAGTGACGAATCTGCATCGATTTCACAGACCTAAACAAAGCTTGTCCAAAGGATAGTTTCCCACTACAACGGATTAACCAGCTCGTCGATACGACGTTAGGGCATGAACTTCTAACCTTCATGGACACCTACTCCGATTACAATCTGATCCTCATGCACAGGTCTGACCAAGAGAAAACGAACTTCATCACCGGCCAAATATTGTACTGTTACAAGGTTATGCCCTTTAGCCTTAAAAACGCTAGGGTAACTTATCAGAGATTGGTGAACAAGATCTTCCATGGGCAGATCGGAACAAACATGGAAGTCTACGTGGATGACATGTTGGTAATAAGTGTCAGGGCCAAAGACCACGAGGCCGATCTAGAGAAAGCATTCGAAGTACATCGACGTCATTAAATGAAACTGAACCCCGCGAAGTGCGCATTTGGAGTCACTGGGGGGAAGTTCCTCAGCTTCATGGTAACCCAAAGGGGCATTGAGGAAAACCAGAAAAAATTAAGACCACTCTCGGTATGAACCCTTCTCGGACAATAAGGGAAGTCCAACGGTTGACAGGACGGGTAGCTCATCTGAGCTGATTCGTGTCCAAATCTGCAGAGACGTGCCTCCCCTTTTTCAAAGCCATTAGAAAAGCAAAGGATTTCGTCTAGATTGAAGATTTTTAGAAGGCGTTTAATGAGCTGAAAGAATATTTGGGCTCACCCCGTCTCCTGACCAAACCCGTCACTAACAAAAAACTCTTCTTATACCTATCGACCAGATAGAAAGTAGTGGCATCTGTCATAATCTAAGAGAAAGTAGGTGTCAAGAAACCCATGTACTATGTGAGCAAGATCCTCCATAAGGCAAAAACACAATATCTACTTGTGAAAAAAATGGCGTACGCCTTCTTAATCACTGCCCAAAAACTCTGATCGTACTTTTAAGCGCACACCATAGTCCTCCTAATGGACCAACCACTGAGACAAGTACTCCATAAACTAGATGTCTCCGGAGGATGGTCAAGTGGTCCATAGTGGTGAGTTCAACATCCAATATCATCCTCGCAAAGCCATCAAGGTTCAGGCTCTCGCAGATCTTATCGTGGAAACAACACCCCTAGGCAAAATAGATCTTACCTCGGACCTCGACGTGGTCGAACCAGTTCCATAGTAGACTTTCCATATTGACAGTTCCTCCAACAGCACCAGAAGCGACGCCAGGCTCATCCTATGCAGCCCAGACGATTTCACCATTGAGTACGCCTTAAGGTTCGGGTCAGTGCATCCAACAACGAAGCTGAGTACGAGGCATTGCTTGCCGGAATGAAGTTAGCCAAAGCGATGTCCGTCGATGCCCTAGATGCATACAACGATTCACAGTTGGTAGTGAACTAGATAAGCGAGAAATTCGAAGCCCGAGGAGAGAAGATCGCCCATTACCTGGAGAAGGCCAAAGAACTCGTCGCTAAGTTCAAAGTATTTCGGATAAACCAGAACCCACAGGTAAAAAATTCGATGGCTGATTCCCTAGCTCGACTCGCCTTCCCCCACCAACTAAAGCCTACATGGGCAATCTACCTCAAAATACTCGGTGTCCTAAGCATTGAGGAGATCCCCGTGCTGCCTGTGACGAAGAAGAAACTTGGGTTGATCCAATCCTTTGGTATTTGCGGGATGTCCAACTCCTTGAGCAAAAAGGCGTAGCCAGAGAAAATCATCTCCTGAGCCTCACGGTAAACGGTCATAGGCGACCAATTATACAAGAGAGCCCTCATAATGCCCTATCTAAAGTGTCTAGGGCCAACCGAGATCGATTATGCCCTTCGGGAAGTTCATGAAGGAATCTATGGAAACCACCTCGAAGGCCGAACACTGGCCTTCAAAATTCTCTGGCAAGGCTACTATTGGCCCAGTATGCGAATAGAAGTCATGGAATTAGTCAAGAAGTGCAAGAGTTGTGTTGTGAAACGTACAACGATTATGATGAATAATACGAAAAGCAAAGAGAGGGAGAAAGCAATTAAAAACACAGATTTAATGTGGTTCGGCAGTATGTCTACGTCCACAGGAACGAGCAGTCGCTAAATTTCACTATGTCAAAGTAGAGTTTCATCATATGTATTTATACTAACCCTAGCCATATAGCGATATTAAAAAATTTCTCAAATACCCCTGTACCATACCGAGGGGGTGTTGCCCCCGCACCCCGAACCTATTAATCATCCCTGCCAATAAAACAATAAATTCCAAGCCCAAAAGGGCTACTGCTATCGTTCTGCTCTGTTCCACTCGGTACACTACGCTCCCCTCGCTCCACTCTGCTTCACTTTGGTATTACCCTGATTTATCTGTAAATATGTTCCACTCGATATGAGCCACATACTACAGCAATCTCCACCTTGGCGAATATCCACCCTTTAAGAGAAAAACACAACCTGGAACTCCACCTGGGACAATAAGTTGGGACACTTCCCATCAAGCAGCTAGAGACATTAATCAAGTCCAAGCAGTGCTTGAACTTATCTGTGGTAACAGGCTTTGTCAACATGTCTACTGCATTCTCAGAAGTGTGAACTTTTTTAAGCAATAGTTCACCAGAAGAAACTAATTCCCTGATCCTGTGAAACCTCACATCTATATGCTTGGTTCTCGCATGATACACCTGGTTCTTTGCCAAATAAATGGCACTTTGACTATCATAATGCAACTGAACTCCACCTTGTTGAATACCCAGCTCCTTGACCAGCCCTGTAAGCCATAAAACTTCCTTGGCAGCTTCAACCACTGCCATATACTCTGACTCATTAGTAGATAGTGCAACTAGAGTTTGAACCATGGACCTCCAACAAATAGGCCCCCCTACAAAGGTGAATACATAACATGTGGTAGACCTCTTATCATCCAAATCCCTTGCATAGTCTGCATCCACATATCCTATAACTGAAGGATCACCATGTTGTCTGCCAGACATTATGCCATAATTTGTAGTACCCTTCAAGTATTTGAAAATCCACTTGACTACATCCCAATATTTTCGTCCCGGATTTGATAGAAACTTTCTCACCACATTGACAGCTTGTGCCAAATCTGGTCTTGTACAAACTATAGCATACATCAAGCACCCTACTACACTGGCATATGTAACCTTTGACATGTCTTGAACTTCATCATTTGTCTTTGGGCACTGAGAAGTAGATAGTCTAAAGTGATTCGCCAAAAGTGTAGTCACTGGTTTTGCATTATCCATGTTGAACCTCTCCAACACCCTCTCAACATAGCTACGCTGAGATAACCGTAATCTCTTGGAAGCTTTGTCCCTATGAATCTCCATTCCAAGAATCTTCTTGGCAGCACCCAAATCTTTCATGTCAAATTCTTTGCTCAACAAAGTATTCAACTTGTTGACCTTACTCATACTCTCCGTAGCAATTAACATATCATCCACATAAAGTAACAGAAAAATAAATGAACCATCATCAGTGCTCTTCACATAAACATAACAATCATACTTACATCTCCTTTAGCCAATCCGGATCATGTAGGAGTCAAATCGCTTGTACCACTACCTCGGAGACTGCTTTAGCCCATAAAGTGATTTTCTCAATTTACAGACCAAGTGTTCCTGTCCAAGCTGACTGAACCCTTCTGGCTGTACCATGTAAATCAACTCCTCTAAATCACCATGAAGAAAAGCTATCTTTACATCCATCTGCTCCAACTACATATTGAAATGCGCTACCAAACCCAACACTACCCTGATGGAAGTGTGTCTGACCACAAGGGAGAAGATCTCATCATAGTCAACCCCTTTCCTCTGTGAGTAACCCTTTGCTACGGGAAGAACCTTGAACTTTTCTCCCTCTTTTTCTGATACTGCTTCCTTCTTCTTATATACCCATTTGCATCCTATTGCTCTCTTCCCCTCTGGAAGCTCCACCAAGTCCCATGTTTAGTTCTTATGTAGAGACTTTATCTCCTCCACCATAACACCCATCCATCTACTCTTCTCTTGGTTGTGTACTGCCTCCTGAAAAGTAATAGGATCCCCGCTACTAGCAATGAGTGCATAAAAAATCAAATCTTCAAAACCATACCTGGTGGGTGGCCTGATAGTGCTTTGGGCATGTCTATAGCTATACTGTGATACTGTTGATCTTCTGAACTAGAGCTCCCTGCATTTTGAGCATTGTCTTCCCTACCTTGGGTCTCTAGCTCCACCTGTTTCTATTCTTCCTGAGTACCCTGCAATATGACTTTCTCATCAAAAACCACATCTCTACTGATCACCACCTTGTTTGCCTTCGGATCCCAAAGCTTGAAGCTTTTCACCTATTTATGATACCCTAGAAAGATACACTGTCTAGACTTTGCATCAAGCTTCGATATTTCCTCACTAGAAACATGCACGTAGGTTAGACATCCAAACACTCTCAAACCAGAGTAGTCTACCTCGCTGCCTGTCCACACCTCTTCTGCTACTTTTCATCTAGTGCTGCCCTAGGTGACCTGTTAATCAAGAAACATGCCATATTCATTACTTCTGCCCAAAAGTTCTTTGCAAGCCTTGCATTCAACCTAAGAGACCGAGCTCTCTCAGCTATTGTTCTGTTCATCCTTTCTGTTACACCATTATGTTGTGGTGTCTTGCGTACTGTGAAGTGTCTCGTAATCCCATGCTGCTCACACAACTCCGTGAACTTTGAATCTGTGTACTCACTACCATTGTCAGACCTGAAGCATTTGATCTTCCTCCATGTTTGGTTTTCTACTTCAGCTTTCCACAACTTAAACTTGGCAAACGTTTCTGACTTGTGCTACATGAAGTACACCCAAACCTTTCGTGAGTAGTCATCAATAAAACTCACCAAATACATATATCCTCCCCATGATGCTACCCTTACTGGCCCCCAAACATCTGTATGAACATAGTCAAGAATTCCCTTTGTCTTGTGTATGGCTGTCTTGAACTGCACCCTATTCTGTTTCCCAAGAACACAATACCAGCAGAAATCAAGCTTGCATGTTTTGACACCCTTCAATAGATTTCTCTTATGAAGCTTCATCATCCCATGCTCACTCATATGACCTAACCGTATATGCCACAAGACTGTTCTATCTAACTCAGACTCTGTAGCTGTAACTCCACCTACAACTGTGGCACCTAGCAGTGTATAAATATTTCTTGCTAGTTTATGTCCCTTCATCACTGTTAAGACACCTTTACTCACCTTCATTACTCCACTTGCAGACTTGTAACTAAACTATTACAATCTAAAGTGCCCAATGAAATCATATTCTTCCTTAAATCCGGTATATGTCTAACATCACACAACGTTCTAACAACACCATCAAACATTTTAATTTTGATATTCCCTATTCCAACAACTTTGCATGATGCATCGTTACCCATCAAAACAGAACCAGAATTTACTAACCTATAGGTGTCAAACCAATCTTTATTTGGTGTCATGTGATATGAGCATGCTGAATCCAAAATCCAAGAATCTGTGAGATGACCTGAACTGGATGAAACAGAAAGCATATCCCCGTCACCGCTCTCTGAGTCTTCTTCTTCCACTACATTCGCAGACTTTAATGGACCATCTTTATTCTCTATATTCCTCTTCCTTAAATCTGGATAGTCTTGTTTTATATGCCCTTTTTTTTCCGCACTTAAAACATTGTATGTCATTCCTCTTCCTGGATTTAGATCGAGATTTATTGTTACTCGATTCGCTCCGGGACTTATTTCTCCCACGTTCCTAGTTACCCTTCACCACAAGCCCTTCACCTTGCAAATTCTCATCATTGTCTTTCTTCCTCTGATGAAAACCTAATAGAGCACCTATGATCTCCTCCAATTCGAAAGTTTCTTTGCCCCACATCAGAGTTGTAACCAAATTTTTGTACGTAGGAGAAGCTGGTAGGGAATTCAGTAACATTAACGCCTTGTCTTCGTCTTCGAACTTCACATCAACTCACTTCAAATCACTGATGATCTGGTTGAACACGTTGATATGTTGGTTCAGATCTGAGCCCTCTGACATTTTAAGACCATACAGTTTCTGCTTAAGATAGAGCTTGTTCGTCAATGACTTGGACATATACTGACTTTCTAGTTTCAACCAAACCGTCACCGGTGATTCCTCATCCATGACGTGATACATCACGTCATCAGCCAGACAAAGCCTGATAGTTGTCACAGCCCTTGCTTCCAGTTCCTTCCAATCTATGTCGTCCATACCTTCTGGCTTCTTTCAGTATAATGCCTTCACCATGCCTTGCTGCATTAATAAATCCTTGACCCTTATCTACCATAATCCAAAATTTCCAGATCCATCGAACTTGACCATGTCGAACTTTGCAGAAGAAATCCTAGACATCGTGACCTGGGCTCTGATACCAATTGTTGTGAAACGTGCAATGATTATGATGAATGATACGAAAAGCAAAGAGAATGAGAAAGTAATTAAACACACAGATTTAACATGGTTTGGCAGTATGCCTACGTCCACAGGAGCGAGCAGTTGCTAAATTTCACTATGTCAAAGTAGGGTTACATCATATGTATTTATACTTACCTTAGCCGTATAGAGGTATTAGAAAATTCCTCAAATACTCCTGTACCATACTGTGGGGGCGTTGCCCCCGCACCCCCAACCTATTAATCGTTCCTTCCAATAAAACAATAAATTCCAAGCCCAAAATGGTTGATGTCGTCATTCCGCTCTGTTCCACTCGGTATGCTAGACTCCCCTTGCTCCACTCCGGTATCAGTCTGATTTCTCTGTAAATATGTTCCACTCGATATGAGCCATATACTACAACAAGTTGTCAACAGTACTCTTCAGTACCCCATCGACCGGTGAATCCTCTTACCTTAATCACTAGCCCGCTCCCCTTTGCCGTATGGGGGATGGATCTCCTCAACCCCTTCGCCAGAGTGCCCGACCAGCAGAAGTACCTCATCATGGTGATAGACTACTTCACCAAGTGGGTAGAGGTCGAACCACTAGCCAGCATAACCGACCACTAGGCTCGGAGCTTCGTCTGGAAGTCCATAGTGTGTCGTTTCGGCATTCCTCGTATATTGATGACGGACAATGGCAGACAATTTGATAGTGCTCGATTCAAAGTGTTCTACGAAGAACTGCACATCGAACACCGCTTCTCCTCTATCGGGTATCCATAGGCCAACGGGCAGGTCGAAGTAACCAATAGAATGCTTCAGCAAGGCATCAAGAGGAGATTAGACGAAGCAGACAAATAGTGGACCAACTACTCGCCGAACATGCTCTAGCCATATTGAACCACTGCTCGAACACCCATTGGGGAAACCCCCTTCTTCATGGCCTATGGTTCTGAAGCAGTCACTATATATATATATATATATATATATATATATATATATATATATATATATATATATATAGGCCAATGCAAATAGAAACAAATAAAATAAAATAAAATTGCAAAAAGAAAAAATCAAACAAAAATTGCTAACTAACTAGTAGAAAAATAAAATTAATTCAGACAAATTTAATTTTCACAAACCAAACAACTCCCTGGCAACGGCGCCAAAAACTTGTTGTGAGTTTTAAATTACTCCCAAGCGCACGAGTTGTTTGCAATATAGTGTTGTGCAAGTGCGAGGTCGAATCCACAGGGAATTGCGTTGTGAAAATGTAATTTTATCTAAACTAAACTTATCTTAACCTAGTTCCGAGTTTTGAATTATATGTTGCAAAATAAATAAAAACTAAACTAAATTGATTTAAAACTAATAATAAAGACACTAAGGTTTCTGAATCCACCCCACCAAAGTTAAGTATATATCTTCATGTTCTAAAAATAGCCTATCAAAACATTCCATGAATCCAACTTAAAACAAAAAACAACAAATATCCCAATTAAACCAAAAGCATCCAATGTATCTGCTTTTAACAAATCACAAAGGAAATCTAATTTAATCAAAAACAATTTGATGTATCCACCAGATGAAACATACGGAATATCCAACAGAACAATTTAAACGCGATCAATCATAAGATTTTACTCAAATAATTGACAGAACATTTATACTAAAAAAACATCAGAATTGTATAAACAAATCTGAAACTATTATGCCAAACAACGGCGAGGCTTCATCTTTAACCTTAGTTGAAGATTTTAGCCACTCGTAATCATGAAATTAGAGTTTATAATAAAAGTTTTAAACATTAAACTAAAAAAAGCAGTAAATTAAAACTGACTATACATGGGAGAAATTTCACTCGTTGTTGGTTGGCGCTTCCCCTCGTTGTAGAAAAGCCTTTGGAGATCCACCAGAATGCTAGTAGAAATCCTCCAAATTGCACCAAAATGGCACTTGGATTGCACACTAAAGATGAAGTGAAGAGGGGCTTATATAGGGAAACATCACAAGTGCAATGTGTTTCCAATCCGATGTGTGATACTACATATTCCAGCTTTTGCTCTTTGACCTTTGTCTACTAAAACTGCCATAACTTTCTCTAGAAAATTCATTTTATTGATCCGTAAAATTCCTCAGAAAACAAACATCCGGATCTTTCCAAGCATATATGGCTCATCTCCTGGTTCTTCCTGAATCAATACAGTTAAATCCTCAAAAATGGCTGATCTGTCACACTGAAATCATGCACAGCCTGACCTTTGTCTACTAAAACTGCCATAACTTTCCCTAAAAAAATCATTTTATTGATCCGTAAAATTCCTCAGAAAATAAACATCCGGATCTTTCAAAGCATATATGGCTCATCTCCTGGTTCTTCCTGAATCAATATAGTTAAATCCTCAAAAATGACTGATCTGTACGAGCAATTCTGGCAATTTAGTGAAACTCTTTTCCAAGCTTGTAAACCTGTAAAACAACGAAAAACAACTCAAAGTAACAAATTCCTAAGCTAACAAATGTAAATTAAGTGGCCAAAATATGCAATATTTGGCACTCATTAGTCAACCCTTTGGAAATCAGGGTGCCTTCGCTGCGAGTGTATAGTTTTGAAAGCGACAGCAACGAAGAAGCCCTATGGATGAACACTAATCTTATCGACGAGGCTCGAGATAAGGCCCAGATCCGGCTAGCTGCCTATCAGCAAAGGGCTGCAAAATATTACAACTCTCGACTCTGAAGCAGAAGCTTCAAATTACATGACCTTGTCCTATAGAAGAACGAAGCATCCCATCCCCGAGAAACGGGAAAGCTAGTCCTGAACTGGGAAGGTCCGTATCGCATTAAAAGGTAGTGTCAATTTGGCACCTTCGAGGTCGAGGATCTAAGTGAAAAACCTGTTTCTCGCACTTAGAACGCCGAAAACCTCCGTCAATTCTACCAGTGATGCATACCTCAGAGGCAACACACAAAGCACACTGATTGACTAAAGTTGTAATGTTGAAAGTATGATTGCAATAAGAATCGGCAAGTTAAAAAGAAACCAGATTTTTATTAAGTTGTAAAAAATGAGCTTACAAAGGCACTATTGGCCTTACAGTACAGAAGGATGAAAAATGAGAAAAAAGTAAAATCTCAAGGGGAAACATCCCCTGCAGCAGCCTCCTCCTCGGCCTCGGCTCCCTCGTCATCCTCAGAGCCGCCCAGGTCTAGAGCCGAGAAGTTAACCTCGGGGAATAAGGCCTTAGCTTTCCTATTGGCTTCGGAGAAGCCATCGAAGAACTACTACCCAGCCTCCTCCACGAGGGCCTCCCGTTAGGAGATAGTCTCCCTGAAGGCAGCTAAGGCCTCCTCTACGACCCTCTTAGTAGCCTCGACGGCCTCCTCATTGACTCGCTGCTCTGAAGCAACAACAACCTCTCTCTACCAGCAAGAGGTCCCTCTCCTGCTCCATCTCTGCCTTGGCCCACTCGACCGTCTCCAAGGATGCCTGCAACTGCCGAACGAGCTTGCCACTCTCGTCCAATCGTTGTTGGCACTGGCTTAACTTTTCGGTCGTGTCTAGGCATTTGCGTGACAGGACCCCAAGGAGCACACCAAACTGAAATGAAAAGAAACGCTTACTAAACCAGAAATAATAATAAAAAAAAAAGGAATAGAAAAAATAGGTAAGAACCTTTACCTGTGATGTCAAAGCCTCGACCGTTGAACAGAATCCCTCAATGGGCTTCCAGGACAGCTCGAGCATATCTCGGGGTGGAATACTCAAAACAAGATGCTTCTAAGCCACCCAAGGATGGGCGAAAATGGAGTCATCAACCTTAAACACCCATTTAGGTATGAAGATTGCAACAATAGAAGGGCCGCCTTGGGATGACGGCGGGGCCCGAGCTTGCTCAAAAAGCACGGTAGGACACACTCTCGGCTTCAGGGGAGGGCTCAGAGGGGTTCTCCACTTCGATGGGGATCGAGGAGGGTGTTTGTAGCCTCTCCCTTGAAGACTAGGCTGGCATCGGCTACTTCTCCTAGGCTACCCGTTTCTTTTCTAGGGCAATCTTCCTCACTCGCTCCCTAGCCATAGCAACCAATTTCATCTCTACGCAAAACGGGAAAAGCAAAGTGTAAGTACCAAGTAAATAAAACAAAAGTAAAGCAAAGTATAAAGCAAAACAAAATGAGCTAAAAAAGATGAACACCAAAATTACCGTGCTCTATGCTCTCCTCAGGGCAGTCGGGATATAACCCACACCTAGTAAACTCTTCGTTATCGTACAAAATCTCCATGTCCATGGGCGCGGCCACCATGGCCCTCAGCGTCTCCTACTCATGGTGTAAGAGATGCGACTTTTTACACTTGCCCACACAATCCAAATTCCAGCTGAGGGGGACTTAGAAGCTCCTCTCGCTCTGGACGAAGAAGAAGAACTTCTTCCATCTCTTAATCGAGGAAGGTTTCTTCTTCAACAGTCCCCTCTTTACCCTCGAGTTAATGAGCACCCATCCGATTTGGCCATGCTTACTAATTTGAAAATGAGCCTTAAAAACATTAATGTTCATCAGACCCCCCACCTCGGTGCAGACGCAGATAAAATCTATAATCAGGTGCACCGAGTTGGGCCCCAGCTGGCACAGTGCTATGTCGAAGTATCTAAGCACCGCGCAGAAAAAGGGATGGAGAGGGAACCTGAGTCTAGCCTTCATATACTGCTTATACATACATAGCTCATAAGGTGCGTAACTCGAGAGAGTATCATAGGCCCTCTCCCCAACCCCAGCTAGTCTGAGGGTGTACTCTTCAGGGATATGGTACACCCTCCTTATGACCTCAAGCTCCTCCTCCCCTGTCACGCTCGGCATAGAGTTGGCCATGAACGACCGTTGAACTCTCTCCTCAAGAACCATATCACCCCTCAACTCGACGATGAACCTATCCACCTCCTCATCATCCTCAGAAGAGGAATCTTCTTTCGTTTTCCATTCCTCCTCCTCTTGAGGTAGGTAAAGGACCATAGCTAGTGGCCCTTCCTAGGTGGCCACCTCCTCAGCTGACTCACCCTCGCTAGAAAACAGGCGCATGGCCTCTACTAATTCCCTAGACATGTTCCTACTATCATCGTTATCGCTACTTAGTCTATCTACTGAAGACATGGTAAATAAAGGAAAGAAAACTCACTAAAAAGAATTGTGTATTCACGTCGACTCCGATCAAGAGATCCCTCCCTCAGCCTATGCTTCGATCTCCCTCCGAGCAGACTTATTCCCAGAACTTTCGCCCAAACTCCCAGCACTAAAGCTCACTCTCAACTTTTGACCGAGCTCTCAAGACTCATGCCCACTCTCCACTCTTGGCTAACTCCGAGGGCTATCAAATTTGTCTCAGGATGCAAATGAGATGAAGTGAGAAGAAATAAGGGAGTAGCACCCTTATTTAGGAAGGGGGGCACGACAAATAAGGAGGGAATTAAAACCCACAGTTAGGAGAACGCAATGTTCGAAGTACTCGAGGTCACTTTTACACTCTCCAAGGGCCCCCAGTCACAACGATGCGACGTTTTTGCTCGCTCGAGGCGCCTTTCCATTCCCCTAGGAAAGTAGACAGTAATGAAATGCCGCTATTTTTCACTCTGAGCAGCCAAATGCATTAATTGCCTTAACACGCCACGTGTACAGAAGGTTATGGAAAGCAGCTCAAAAGTCGAAAAGGATTATCCAAAGCCCAAGAAACCACCATGGCGTCCTTCTAGGCCCAAGAGGCAACAAGCCCAAAGTCCACCAGAGTGTTTTTCTGGGCCCAAGAGGCAACAAGCCCAAAGTCCACCAGGGAGTCTTTCTGGGCCCAAAAGGCAATGAGCACAAGAGTCCACTAGAAACTCCAAAAGAAGATGTCCAAGGCCGAGCATATTGACTGCTGCTCACATGGTCGGCCCACTATCTCCAAGGCCGAGCATATTGACTGCTGCTCACATGCTCGGACCAATGTCTCTAAAACTGAGCATATTGACTATTGCTCATATGCTCGGATAAATGTCTCCAAGGTCGAGCATATTGACTACTGCTCACATGCTCGGACCAATGTCTCCAAAGCCAAACATATTAACTGCTGCTCACATGGTCGACCCACTATTTCAAAGGTCGAGCATATTGACTGCTGCTTATATGCTCGGACCAATATCTCCAAGGTCGAGAATATTGACTGCTGCTCATACAAGCGATCCACTATCTCCAAGGCCGACCATATTGACTGCTGTTCATATGCTCGGACCAATGTCTCCAAGGTCGAGCATAGTGACTGCTGCTCATATGCTCGGACCAATGTCTCCAAGGTTGAGCATAGTGACTGCTGCTCACATGCTCGGCCCACTATCTCTAAGGTCGAGCATATTGACTGCTGCTCATACGCTCAGCCCATTGACTCCAAGGCCTAGCATATTGACTGTTGCTCATATGTTCGACCCATTATCTCCAAGGCCAAGTATATTGACTGCTGCTCATATGCTTGGCCCAATGTCTCCAAGGCCGAGCATATTGGCTGCTGCACACATGCTCGGATAACTATCTCCAAGGCCTAGCATATTGACTGCTGCTCATATGCTCGGACCAACATCTCCAAGGCCGAGTCCTATCATACTTCCTTAAAGCACATAAATGTACTTAAGGAAGTGGGGGCCTTTGATGCAGCCAACAAATACACCCAGTAGTAAGACGACACATGGACATCCCATGTCTAGTAGCAAGACGACATGTGGACATCCCATGACCAATAGCAAAACAACACGTGGACAGCCCTATGTCTAGTAACAAGATGACACGTGGATAGCCCTATGTCCAGTAGCAAGACGACACGTGTTCATCCCATGTCTAGTAGCAAGACGACACGTGGACATCCCATGTCCAGTAGCAAGACGACATGTGGACAGCCCTAGGTCTAGTAGCGAGACGACACGTGGACGTCCCATGTCCAGTAGTGAGACGACACGCGGACAAAACAGTTGGCAACCCATCACCATACTCGGACTCCCATGCTCAGACCTGTAAACGTAATCACAGGGACAACGCCCATCCCCAAGCAAACAATAAGGCCTTCCGGCACGGAAGCGGGATCCCCAGGATTGCCCCATCCCTCGCACATGGGCAACCTCACCTATGAATCACTATAAAAGGCCCAAGGTATGCAAGTACAATTCAGACTCTAATTTTAACTCATTCACTAAATACACTAGGCATCATTCACCTTCTCTATTTTTTTTGGAACACTACACTGACAAGAGCGTCGGAGTGTCCTCGGAGGCATCACCTCCCCCCCCCCTCTACTCCGGCGGCCCTCTAGTTCATCCACTTCTTTCTGTGCAGGCCATTAAAGTATTAACCTCTAACTCAGTGACACATTTTCGGCATCAACAGAACCCAAAGGACTTTATCATCTTATGTTGCATCAAGTTCAATGGTTCCACATAATGCACTTTGAATGTTTGCTAAAGCATCAGATCTTGTGGTCAGCACCAATCATTTCTAGGAATTACTGCTTCAACCTTAGCTCGTTCTTCTGGGGAAGAATCATGTATAATTCCCTTGCTATAGCAACTGAGGAGAGGATCAATAGGATGCAAATTATCATACCAAAAGGAGTTTCCTTGCTATTGCCAATTAAATGCTTAATAATAGGTCTTGTAAGTGATGTAAGTTGAAGCAATTTCTTCAAAGCCCATGAACAATCACTAGGAGGGTTAACAGACCGAAAACCCCTCCCTCTAACAAGATATTTGTCAATCCATGCAGCCCACAAAGAACCTGATTTAGAAAACAGAATCCATATACTCCTAAGCACAACTTTTTTAGGCAAAATAAACATGGGGCTTCAATAATTTGTGATAATAAGAAGGACAGGGGAAACCAGCTGTAATCTTTGTGCAAATGATAGATGCTATGTTGTCCAGGATTGCATTCTAAAATGAATATTGTCAAGAAGTGGTTGACAATCCTTATAGGTGAACCTACCTGTGATAAGAGGAAACTCAAGATACCTAACAGGGAGATGATCCACCTTTAGACCAGTAGATGTAGTAACTCCAAATTTTCTTCATTGATACCACTGCAAAACATTTCACTTTTGGACATATTGACCTTCAATCTAGATATATGATAGAAATCTTCTAGGATTGTAGTGATACACTGAATAGAATCAATACTACCATTAGTAAACACAAGTAAATCATCTGCAAAGCATTAATGAGTTAAGTGTAGTTGCTGGCATCTAGGATGAAACTGAAACCTTCCTTCAGTTGCTGCTCTATGTAAAAGCCTGGATAAACCCTCAATGGCAATGACAAAAATGTAAGGGGATAAAGGATCCCCTTGTCTTATTCCTTTCCCACCTAGAAAATAACCTGCTAGTGAACCATTTATAGCGACAGAATACTTGGGAGTTGTGATGCAAACTTGAATCCAGTTGATGAATTGAGTAGGAACTGTAGGGCCTTCAACACACTAATAATGTAATCCCAACTTACTGAATCAAAGGCCTCCATGATATCAGGTTTCATGGCACATATAGGTGCATTTACCTTTCTGTGATAATTTTCACAAGCTCTTGAGCAAGAAGAATGTTATCCATAATTAACATTCTTCTTTCTTCAACAAAAAGATAGACAATTTTTTCTTTTTTCATTTATCTTCTTCATAATGCTATTTTGTAAACTTGTTTTCTGAACATATCTCCATTAACATATTATTCTGGTTAAAAAAAATCCCAGAAATAAATCAAGCATAATTGTTTAAAAATATTTTCTTGCAAAAGTAGAAGCATCATATCTCTGTTTTATAAATAAATTTTAATAAAATATGATTTCTTCCTATTAATGGATAACCTAGAGGATTATTATTTCTCCCAACTTAAAGTGATTGGATTTATACTGATGGAAATCATATGTTTCATACACAATAGAAGGATATGATAAATCTATCTTTTTTAGAAAGTGAATGGAGTTCAGCCATTCAATTTTATTCACTCGTATTGATATTGAAAAACTCTTCCTTTTCTTTATCTCAATCCATGATTTGAACAAGTCGCACATACACCCTAAGTACACGTTCAAGGTCACTGAGGACATCCCGAAGAGCAGGGGATTTTGCGACATTTCTGATTGGTGGTTTAAGTTTTTAATAAATTGGTTAATAGTTGGCATGCTGACTCATATACATAATGGGCTGGTTTAGATCACGCAACTTTTCTAAAGAGAAGATCTAGAGTTCAAATCTCCCCTCAATTATAAAAAAAAATCCAGCTTAATTGCATAATCTGCTGTCATGAAAACAGCATGTTACATTCCTGATTGACCTTTTCATGCCTAAATGGGGACTCTCTCTTTTTTTTTTTTTCTGTTTGTTTGAGGGGCTGGGGGAGAAGTTACTGACAGATCATTGGAACCTTAACACCAAGCATTCCGTACGTCATGATTGTTTTAAGGGACTGACCTGCAGTTGGAGATTGGTAGAAATGTGGAAGGTCTACTGGCGGAAAGTCTCCAAAGAATCAAGACCTAGAAAACCCTCCTACGCTCAACCAAACTGAAAAAATTCATTGAAAAACCCAATTGAATTGTACAACATAACCTGCAAGTATTTTATCTAAAACAACATAAATTACAGGTATAGAAAAACTTCAAATCCAAGATATAATTTGTATATTCAAAATTTGGAGTAAGGTTTGTGGTGTTACTGTTTTCATTTTCTGCTTCGTGTTCTTTATACATACAATCTGGCATGGGAAATGAGTAGAGTGATGCACTGGGCTTTCTCAATTCAATTCCCTTCATATCACTGTTATGAAGCATGTCTTGCATTTGTCTCTTGAAGTCATCCCATCTGCCAAATATTACCAACAAAAAAGGAATATAGTTGATGAGTAAGCCCACTTAAAAATTATGGAACCAAAAAGAAATTTTTGCAGACAAATTGGCCAAAGACGAGTTAAAAGTTCATTTCTCACAACCATAAATTGCACACCAACTGAAGGTTCTGAAACAGATGCTTGTGCAATGATCAGACATACAGAGAAATCAAGCACAACCAGAACAATTTGGCCTAACATAGAACAAACATTCAAAAAGTAATTACTAATCCAAGTTACAGGGTAATCATCATTGTCTTCAGTTGCAAAATCAAGCATGAATTTCGTAAGTAGTCTACTCTTACATAACTTATTAAAGAATGTAAGATTACCAACTTTATCAGCAAGAGCACAACAAACGGTGAAGATTCAAAACCTTAAGGCAGTTGGGAAATTTATGGTAAACTAACTACAGTCTATAGTCGAAACAAACAGCCAAGACCTAGGCTGAGTGAATAATTTCATAAACTGAAGCATTGACATGATTTAAGTGGCTGAAGAAAGAAAATACATAACACCACGTTCATGCATAAAAATAAAAATAAAAAAACTGAAGTTGTAACACAGAAAATCCATACAATACATGATATATCCAAAGTCCAAACACATACATATGCGTGAACAGTACAGTAGCGTGACTACTTGCGTAAACAGTAACCGCACTATTATCAGCCCACAAAACCCTAGCACCACCACTTCACAAACAGCCTCTTTTGTCACTGTAAACACCCTCCACATGATATGCACACATCTACATATCGCATCTCACTCACAAAGGGTTTAAAGTCTCACACTAACATAAACCCTAAGTTCCCACCAAAACCTAGATGAAGGGAGAACCCAAGATTCCTTGAAAAGGTGTTTTAAAAAAAAAAAAACAGAAGAAAGAAGAAGAAAACAGGATCTAAGAAATTTCCCGTAAAGAATAACGTGCTTTGATACCATATTACGATATTAGATAGCATATGGGAGCAAGGGAGAAGAATAAAGAGGAATATAAAAAAAAGGCAGAACACACTTGCAGCCCTAGCCCCCTCATATTCTATTATAAATAGATGTAACAAGACTAATAGAATGTAAAACAATAATTAATTCCTTCACTAATACACCAACAACAAATATGATGATATACAGAAGAAAATAAAAAAAGAACTTACAGCACTACAAAATGACCCAAATACCACAAATACCCTTAAAAATTAATATGATGTTTTGACATAATTAAAAGCTTCGCATATAATTGTTTGATGGAACTTCGAAATTATTCTCACTTCAATTAATGAAAATACAAGGACCCTGACTCTGAGCTTTTATTATTTGTTCTTCTTACTCCTTCCCTCACTCAGCAAAAAGTTAGTTTCGTTTCTTAACATAAAAAATTAATGTAGCTGGTGGATCTAAAAGGTGCACAGAAATCAATAAATTCATGCTTACTGGATCTTAATCACAGAACCAGTGACCACATATATTTGCTACAACAATGTCAAAAATAAACACATTTTGTGAAATTTCAAAAGAAGGAAACAGATAAAGATATTCAAAGATCTTTTTAAGGTTTCCAGATCTTCAAATCTTTTGATGTATTTTAGAAATTAAATTAACAGATAAAAAGTTAAGGTTTCCAGGTCTTCAAATCTTTCGATGTATTTTAGAAATTAAATCATTGAACATAAATTGTTATGTGCAAGTTTTAGCACCAAATGTGATTTCCTTTTGCACGCACCCAAATCAGATCGGCGAGGGTGTATAGAATTAAGATTTTACAATTTATGTAATTATATTTAATTAGTTACTTGTTTATCCAGACATCTATTTTATTTAAGGGTACTTATATCTCAAAGAACCTTTTCTATTTTTCTCCTACTATTTCCTCCTCTTTTCTTTCTCTTAATCCTACTTTTAAGAGTTCAAACTTTCTTCTCCCTCTCATGTACTGTCTCCTCAGAATTCTCTATTTCTCTCTCTAGTTTTCTTAATTGATTTGTCTTTTATCATTAGACACCAACTGTACCATCTATCTAGTAAAGCAGTTTACATGGCTAACAAGTAAAACCTAAGTAACCGACCAACACCACCAAGGATGCTAAGATCTCTGGATTGAATTATGCATGGTAAGATGTCAACGCTGCATACACTGCATCAACTATTTGTTTATAAAATCATTAATGGGTAATACACACACCAATAAGATGTAATTTGAGAAACCAAGCAAAGAGCGCCACACATTCTATAAGGGTTAAGTGAACAAGGAGATTTAAAATGCAACTGTGAGTTAAAGAATTTTCTGACATATAGTTCAATACAGAATTGTGAGCCTTTTTCCTTTAACCCCATAATTTTTCAGAATAAATATGTGCCACTTATAATTCAGAAATGTGAACCCTAAAGAAATGAAAGAGATTTGAGTTGCATCATACCTAATGTTCGGGCTATCAAATAGCAGGGCTAATTTTCTTTTATCAGGTTTAATTGTCTTTGCATGTCCTCTGTACAAAAAACGTCTGTGACCCATCAAAAAGTGGGGAAAATTTCCACCTTGAGTGGTAACAAATACTTCACTGTGAAGGCATACTGTATAGTCAAGAGCAGCCAATCTAGACAAATGGCCCTGCGTCAAAACTGGGTGTTACATAGATTGTTTTCACCAGATCCCTTCATGTGCCAAATGTCTACTTTACTGATTGCTAGTTGAAATGAATACATTGGATTAGTTTAAAGAGCATATAACAAAACCAGTACAATACCTTAAATGGAGCAAGTTCATCTGGAGTAACTAGCGTATCCTTGGTTTCTAAGCGTGGAAACATCTGTCTCAGAGGCGCCATATACTTTTCTGCCTTGTAAATATTTCCTGCTGCAACATATACTGAGGTGGTATTATCAAAACCCATGCCCCTAAGCAACAATCCCACCTGCAGAACCATATACAGTGACTAATGAATATAAAGACTAGAATATAGCAAACAATAATGATGCCATTAGTTTTTTTTTATTGCACCAAACCACCAAGTTCTAGATAACTTGGATGAGTAGCTGTACCTCATGAATGAGTAATTCAATTAGAAAGAAAATCCAAATGGCAGGTTAAAGATTGCATTCAATTCAATTAAAAGAAAAAAAATATGATGATTGTTTCACTAGTTTAAAAGTGTCGCTGCACTAATATTCCAAACTTTTTCCACAAGTCTACAACTCTGTTGTCAAATTTACTGTTTTTTGTTTCTTATTTTTTAGGGATTTGTTTCCTATTAGGTTATTTTTAAATAAAGTGATAAAGAAGATTGTTTTTTATTATCTCTCTAGTTTTAATTCAGTGATTTATTCCTTAAATTAAGGGATTGTTAGTTTCTATAATTGTGGAGAATTGTTGACAGATTTGTTGTCAAGTTTCTCTATATAAGGTCTTTGTCTTTCACATAATAAAGTATCAGAGGAGAATTTTTCTATTCCATATTTCTTCATGGTATCAAAGCTAGGTTACGATGCTTTCTGTTAACCGCACCCTCATCTCTCTCCTCTCTCTCTAATATATATTTTTTTCTTTTCCTCTCCATCTATGCTCTCAGTGATTCAGAGCTGCAGCGCTGCTACACAGCACCGTAGCACCCTTCTGCGTATAATCTCACCTCTCCAGTTTTTATGGCGAGCAGACCTCCAACGTTTCCCTGGGGAACGGCCATGACAGGCACCAAAAGGAATGATGGCTCGAAGACCTCGGTCCCCTTGCAGCCGACTCCAATGACAGCTGCCACACATGTCCCTTACTCAGATAATTCCTCTCTCCAAATCATCTGTCATAAACTCAACGGCAAAAATTACCTGCCATGGTCGCGATCTGTGGAGATGGTTATTCGAGGGAAAGAAAGGTATGGCTATCTTGATGGGTCCGCCAAGAAACCTGAAGAGTCAGATTCATCTTTCCAGACTTGGGATGCTCAGAATTCAATGGTAATGGACTGGTTAATCAACTCCATGGATGAGAAGATTAGTGAAAGCTTTATGTGCTACACAACTGCCAAACACATGTGGGAGACAGCCAAGAGACAATATTATGATCTTGAAAACTCATCTAAACTATTTGAACTACGAAACAAGGCTCGGACTCTAACTCAAGTCGAGATGGATGTTACGACCTATTTCAATACTCTTACAAAATTATGGCAGGAAGTAGACCTATTTAATAATGGTCATTGGCTATGTTCAGGATGCACTGAGAATCATCAAAAGATGGTGAACAATGAAAGGATATATGATTTCCTTTCAGTTCTTAACAAGGACCTGGATGAAGTACGTGGGCATCTACTTGGCTCTAAACCACTGCCAAATATTGAGGACATTTTTGCTAAAGTTCGAAGAGAAGAAACTCGCAAACACGTAATGCTTGGTACTGTAAAAACGACAACTGAGAACTCTGCCTTCTCAGCCTGCAGACTTGAAAATTCTTGCGGGGAATCCAGAGTCAAAAGAAGAGTGGTAATCTTTGGTGTGATCACTGCCAGAGATCAAACCACAGCCGTGATAAGTGCTGGAAATTGCATGGTATACCTGATAATGGGAAAGATACTCGCAACAATAGAAGGGATTCCAGAAGTCTTTAAGTTACTACAGATACGACATCAAGGACTAGTGACAACAACTTCAATTTCTCTCTGAGCAAAGAACAAATGGAGCAGCTGTATCATATCCTAAATGCCAAATCATCCAACCAGAGTCAATCCACCGCCCAAAGTCAGCAGTCACAGCCAACCTCGAGTACCTCACTTTTGTCCCAAAAATGTACTTTCATGACTGCTCTAAATGGTATATCTGAAATAACCGAACCCTAGGTGATAGACTCCGAGGCTACAGATCATATGACAGGTTGTACGAGTCTCTTCTATTCTTATAAACCTAGTCCAGGGAATTTGAAAATTAAAATTGCAGATGGTTCTTTTGCAACGGTCACTATTACTGGTACCATTAATATTAGTCCTCAAATATCTCTCAAAGATGCTCTCCATGTTCCAAAGTTATCATGCAATTTACTATCTATTAGTAAAATTACCAAAGATCTCAATTGTACTGCCCAGTTCTCACATTCCATTTGTAAATTTTAGGCTATAACTTCGAACATGAGGATTGGCAGTGCTAAGGAATACAATGGTCTCTATTACTTTGAGGAAGGGATCTCCAACAATAAACAAGCTTTGACCGCTAGTTGTGAGTTTATTTCTTTATCTAGAGAACAACAAATAATGTTATGACACTCTAGGTTAGGCCATCCTAGCTTTCAATATATGAAACAATTGTTTCCCTCTCTTTTTCGGAATAAAGATGTTTTTCAGTGTGATGTTTGTCAAATTGTTAAACACCAAAATTCAGTTTTCCATTTTCAGCAATATAAATCATCCAAACCATTTGCATTAATTCATAGTGATATATAAGGTTCTTCACGGGTACCAAATGTAATGGGAAAAAAATGGTTTATCACATTCATTGATGATCACACACGGACTACTTGGGTTTATCTTCTAAAAGAAAAAAGTGAGGCTGAACAAACTTTTAAACACTTTCATTTGATGGTGAACAACCAGTGCAATGCAAAAATACAAATTTTACGTACTGATAATGGGAAAGAGTACTTTAATTCCATTCTAGGGGGTATTTTTTGGAAAATTGCATTATTCACCAAAGCTCATGTGTTGATACTCCTTAACAGAATGGGGTGGCCGAAAGAAAAAACAGGCATCTCTTAGAAGTAGCTCGCTCTATTATGTTCGCTAATAACATCCCTAAATCCTTTTGGGGTGATTTCATTCTTACAGCCTGCTATCTTATAAACCATCTTACTACCCGGGTTCTTAACTACAAAATACTTTCCCAGTTCTTCCTTTAATACTACCCACAAACAAGGTCAGTAAGTTCGTTACCTCTCAAAGTGTTTGGTTGTAAGTCTTTTGTTCATGTTCATAATCATAAGCGAAGCAAACTAGATCCCCGAGCTCTACCTTGTATTTTCCTTGGGTATTCAACCACTCAAAATGGGTACCATTGCTATTCCTCGGAAAAACGCAAATACTTTGTCACTATGGATGTCACCTTTTTTGAAAACTAACCCTCTTACCACAAAAATTCGCTTCAGGGGGAGATTGGGAATGAAGCGAATTTTGTTTCTTCAATCCCATCTCAGTAGCACACCACTCAAACTTCACTAACCTAACTGCCTTAGTCAAGAAATTTGCGTTGTTCACTGTTGTATCGACTTTCTCCAAGATTATCACATTTTTTTCAATCTTTTCCTGGATGAAGTGATAATGGATATCAATGTGCTTTGTCCGTGAATGAAATGCATGATTCTTTGCTAAGAAGATAGCACCTTGATTGTCACATTTCACCTTCATTACTCCTTGTTTAAACTCAAGCTCAACACACAACCTTTGAAGAAATCTGTGTTGTTCACTGTTGTATCGACTTTCTCCAAGATTATCACTATTTCTTCAGTCTTTTCCTGGATGAAGTGATATTGGATATCAATGTGCTTTGTCCGTGAATGAAATGCATGATTCTTTGCTAAGAAGATAGCACCTTGATTGTCACATTTTACCTTCACTACTCCTTGTTTAAACCCAAGCTCAGCACACAACCTTTGAAGCCAAACCGCTTCCTTTCAAGAATAAGTTATCGCCATATACTCTGCTTCTGGGGATGAAAGAGCAACAACACTTTGCCTTTTGCTCATCCAACTTACCACCCCACCAAACAAATTGAACACATATCCACTTATAGACCTCCTGCTATCAATGTCTCCTACCCAGTCAACATCAACAGTTCCTACAATATCAAGATTCTTCTTACCTCTCATATCTCCATAACACAATGCAAACTCTGACGTGCCACGAAAATATCTAAGAACTCTCTTGATTGTAGTCTAATGCTCTTTCCCAGGATTAGACATATATCTGCTCAATACTCCCACTGCTTGGGCAATATTTGGTCTCGTACACACCATAGCATACATCAAGCTTCCAACTGCTCTCATACACCATCTCTTCAGCTTCTTCCTCCGTCTTCAGACATTGTTCCGCAGATAACTCGGTTCCCAAAGCCATGGAAGTCTCTACCGGCTTGCTATCAGACATGTTAAATTTCTTCAACACTTATTCAATATATTTTTTCTGACTCAGCCACAGTTTTCGATTTTCACGGTCCTTCTTTATCTGGATGCCTAAGATAAAGTTTGCTGGCCCTAAGTCTTTCATGTCAAACCGCCTTACCAACAATGCCTTCACAGTACTAATCATCTTCCTATTATTTCCAATCAACAACATATCATCAACATACAAGGTTAAAATGACAAAATTAACCCCTAACTTTTTCATATAGACGCAGTGATCAGCATAGTTGCGAGTGAACCTAAGTTGAATGGCATATGTGTCAAACTTCTGGTACAACCTCCGTGGTGACTGCTTTAGTCCGTACAAAAACTTCTTCAATTTACAAACCAGCCCTTCCTTGCCTTTGCTCACAAAGCCTTCAGGATGTTTCATGTAAATTTCCTCCTCTAAGTCCTCATGAAGGAAAGTTGTCTTCACATCCAGTTGCTCAACCTCTAGATCGTAAGCAACAGCCATGGATAAGACAAATCTAATAGATGTCAACTTTGATACCGGGAAAAATAACTCACTATAGTCAATTCCCTCTATTTGCGAGTACCCCTTTGCAACCAGACGTGCCTTGTACTCTTTTGTCATTCCATCTGCATTTATTTTCTTCTTGAAAACCCATTTGCACCCAATCGCCTTCCTATCCCTAGGCAATTTCACAAGGCTCCATGTTTCATTCCTGTCCAGTGCCAGCATCTCCTCTTTCATAGCATTCTCCCACAAATTTGCATTCTTTGAGGTCCTCGCCTCTTTCACTGTGCTAGGATCATCACCAATAATATTTAAAGTATATAATGCACTACAAGCAGTAGGAGAATACCTGATGGGTTGCCTCCTAACCCGTGTGGATCTCCTTATGACAGGTGTGATCTCTACCTTCGAGCTAGTATCTGAATCCTCATCCTCTACATCAGAAAAATGAATTTTGTACTCAAACCCAATTGACTCAGAATCTGAAGTATCCGATGCAGTCGGTAGGATAGTCTACCATTCTTTATCTCCCGAGCTAAGATCAATTTGAACCTACTTTGGCTGTTCCGGTACATATTGGACAACTATCACATCCCTTTTATGTTTCTCTGAACACAACATCTTTGCTGAAAACTGTACTCTTGTTTTCTGGATTCCATAACTTGTACCCCTTGAACCCATCCTTATAACTAATGAAAATGCACTTCACTGATTTGCTGTCAAATTTGTTTCTCTTTTCTTTTGACACATGCATATAAGCATCACACCCAAACACCCTAACATAGGCCAAACTTGGCTTCTTCCCGAATAGTGCCTCAAACGGTGTCTGATCCTGCAAAGCTGATGTAGGTGACCTGTTCTTAAGATAACATGCCGTAGCCATAGCCTCTGCCTAGAACTCCAGCTCCAAGCCTGCACAACTCAACATACTCCTCAATTTCTCCATGAGTGACTGATTGAGTCTCTCAGACACCCCATTCTGTTGAGGTGTATATGGAGTTGTTTTCTGTCTTGCAATGCCACTTGTCACACAGAATTGCTCAAATTTGTTTAAGCAAAATTCCCCTCCATTATTTGTTCTCAATACCTTTATCTTTCTTTCCATATGATTTTCTACCAATGCTTTAAACTCACGAAACTTATCAAATGCTTCAGCTTTACTCTTAATGAAATAAATCCATGCATACTTTGAAAAATCGTCAGTGAAATAAACATAATACCTTGATTTTCCAAGAGATTGGACCGAAACTGACCTAAACACATCACTATGTATCAAATCCAGAATACCTTTTGCCCTCGTGTCAGCAGACTTAAAACTCACATGGTTCTGCTTGCCATGTAGACAATGCTCACAGAAACTGAATCCCGTGGAGCAATCTGGGACTCCCTTCACCATCTGCTTCGACGATTAAGTAGATAGTCACTTTTCACTGATATGCCCAAGCTTCTGATGCCACAACATAAAGGACTTCGCCTCATCATCAGTCGCCTCCTTAGAGATAAAACCTTTACTGCACTGACTTTGTACTATACTTCCCAGCAACTTGTACAACGTACCATACCGAACACCTCGTGCGATTACTAGCGATCTATGAGTCATCTTGCACACATTTTTATCACAGCTGAAATTCACTCCCCTATCTGTCATCTTGCTGACTGACATCAGGTTCCTACTGAGGCTCAGAATATGCATCACACCTCGAAGTTTCCTGATTGTCCAATCATTCATCTTCAACCTCACCTTCCCACGACCAATAATTTTTACTGAAGAGTTATCTCCCAATAAAGTGTTTCCCCCATAAAAGGTTTCATACTCATGAAACCAGTCCATGTGAAGTGTCATGTGAAACGATGATCATGTATCAATTATCCAAACACTTCGATCTGATAGAGCCAAACAGGATGCCATATTTAAGTCACTAGCATCATCATCATAGTGGTTCCCGTTTCCTGAAGCTGATATCTTGCATGTTCGCTTTTCAGGGTTCACACTCTTACTTTTGAAATCTTTCTTTAAATGCTCGAGCTTCCTACACTTCCAACACTTCCATCCAAATTTATTCCTACTTTTCGATCTTCCCCTGAACTTGGGTTTATCACCGGACCACTTGTAGTTTATATCATGGGTTCGCCCTCTCACAGATAATGCCTATTTTGACGAGTTCTTTGTACCCTGCCACTTCATCTCTTCAGATAATAGAGCTGACATGACATTCTCAAATAACTGATCAGTCGTACCACTACCAATCGTAACTATCAAGTTATCCCACGAATCAGGCAATGAACAGAGCAGTGCAATAGCCTTATCGTCATCCGTCACATCAACACTGATAAACAATAACTGACCCATCAAGTGTTGAACTCATGTAGATGAACAGAGAAAGAATCGCCTTCAGCCATTCGAAGGTTGTACAACTTTTTTCGTAGAAATAGTTTGTTTACCAGAGATTTACTCTGATAAAGGCTTTCTAGCTTCTTCCAAAGATCTTTCACAGTTTTCTTTCCAGAAACGTTTATCATGACAGAATCGACTAGGCACAGCCGAATCAGAATTCGTGCCTTCCGATCGAGCTTTTCTCACTCTGTGATGGCCGCTGTAGATGATACCGAAACCACCACTGATAATGTCGGCTCTACCATGGACGCTGCCGTCATGCTCATCGTATTCTTCGGCATCTGATCGACTATCACCATCCACAGATCCCTGTTCACAAGTAGATCCTCCATCTTCACTTTTCATAACTCGAAGCTCTTCCCTCCGAATTTCTCGATTTTAATCTATGATCCAATCGGTATCTTTGATCGTTAATTCTCGAACATAAAGATCTGATACCAATTGAACGATTTGAGACCTGCTAATCACACGAATTATAAACAGAAAGAAAACAAAACAAGATTTACCCAAATCCACCCCAAAATAAGGCTACATCTTGCCAGAAGTTTCACTATTATCAACCTCACAAATCTCTCATTACAATGTGTGCTCAGTACATAGAGTGTTTATAAGCAACTTAAGACGCCCTAATTATGGTTTCCGCCTTGCTGCAAAACCACAGCTATTCATAGGCCTAAGCCCAAACAGTCAAGCAAAATCCCAGACCTAACTCATGTACAGGGCCTAAATTTTTGAGGGCACTGCCCCTTAACCCCCCACTCACTGGGGAATGGAACCCTGTGGTCGTCGGGGGTTCTACAGATTTGGATTCGTTGAAGTATGCACCAACTCTAACAATGTTCACACTGCATAAACATACAACCTCTAAACTGCAAATTGAAGGAAACTCTATGAAGAACATATGGATCCAAAGATTCATGGTTTAGATAAGAAGGAAGTGAGCGGTGGTCTTTCTAGTGAAGAGATCATAGGAGGTTGTTGATAAAGGAGCTTTCTAAGGTCATCAATATATAAGAAGTTTCTTAGAGGCAAAAGTCTAGAGCCCTTTAGCTGCGAGAGGGTGATAGAACTACGTCGTTTTTTCAGAGTGACAACGTTCATCGAAGACATAATTTCAAGAGTAAGATCGAGGTGGATGGTGTGACTTATGAGGAAGGGGAGGATATAAAGGAAGCAATTTGTGAGTTTTATAAGTGTCTTTATAGTGACCCGTGTGAATGGAGGCATTTTTTTAATGGTTTGAATTTGAATAGCATTGATGGGGCTATGGCAAAGTGGCTTTAAAGCCCTTTTGATGAGGAAATTATTTTTTCCCTTAAAAGTTTTAACAGGGAAAAAGCCTCAGGTCCTAACGGATTTACTATGTCTTTCTTTCAAAATAATTGGGGGGTTTGTGAAGGATGATATCTTAATGTTTTTTGTGAAATTCTACAATACTATAAGTTTGTTAGTTGTATAAGCTCCACTTTTGTTGCTCTTATTGCGAAGAAAAGTGGGGCTAGTTGCATCAAAGATTTTAAACCTATAAGCCTTATGGGAGGCGTGGATCAACTCATTTCTAAGGTGTTAACGCTTAAAATGAAAAAAGTGACTTGGATGGAGGTCGGTCGGTATAAAAATGCTTTCATCAAAGGAGGACATATTATGATGCCATTTTAATTGTCAATGAAGTTGTGGATGCTCATCTTAGGAAGGAAGACAATGTATTATCTTTATGCTTGATATAGAAAAGGCATATGATCATGTGTGGTGGGACTGCCTTACATTTGTTGAAGATGGGATTTGGCAACTAGTGGTGCACATGGATTAGAAAATGCATTTCTTCCGCTTCCTTTTCTATCATGGTCAATAGTTTTCCTTCTGGTTTCTTTCATGCTTTTAGAAGACTAGGCAAGGTGATCCTTTTATCTCCTTTCTTGTTTCCTTTGGTAAAGTTGTTGGTGAAAGTTTTTTGAGGGAATTTCAAGTGGGTAGGAACAGGAATGAGGTTATCATTACAATCTTTTTTTTGATGATGATACTATCTTTTTTGTGGAGTTGATATTGAGCAAATTCTCAATCTTAGCTGTATTCTTATTGGCTTTGAAGTAAGTGGGATCCTTTGGTGGAGAGATTTAAAAAGAAGTTGGCTAGATGAAAAAAACATTATCCTTCCAAGGGGGGAAGAAAGACACTTATTAAGAGTACTCTATCAAGCCTACCTATTTACTTCATATCTCTTTTTCCAATTACTTGTGGGGCCAAGAGGCTTGGGAGCATTCAAAGTAGACTTCTTTCAGGGAACACAGGGGAGGAATACAAGTATAATTTGATGTAATGAGGCATTGTCAAACAACTCATTGAGAAAGGAGGCTTGGGAAATAGTTATGGAGATTCACATATGCGAGGGAACATCTTTGGCAGAGAGCTCTAGTGCCAAGTTTTGGGTGAAACATAATGGGTGGATCTCTGATAAAGCTAGAATGGCCTATAGTGTAGGGGTTTGGAAGCAAATTAGGAAGGCATGGGATGATTTCTTCTCAAGGTGTATTTTAAGGTGCGAAAAGATGAGTTTTAGCATGAAGTGTGGTGTGGGGATACAACTTTGAAGGACCAGTTCCGAGATATCTAGTCATTAGCAAGAAAAAAGAAGCTTTTTATGTCATTGTGCTTCTTTGTCTAATGGAGAGTTGGTGTGGGACAATCCATTTAGCTGCAGTGTACAAGATGGGAATTTCAAGGCTTTGAGAATATTTTTGAAAAGATTTATAGAGTGAATTTTGATTTGGAAAAGGGATGATAGGATGAAATGAAGGCCAAAAGCGAATGGGAAATTTGAAGATAGTACCCTATACAAGTCCCTTGCATTGTGTATAGAAGGAAATCCAAATTTCATTGAAAGCTATTAGGAAGACTTGTGCCCTTACGAGAGTTGCTTTTTTTGTTTGGAAGGCAACATGGGAAGAATTTTTACCATTGATAATCTACAAAAGATAAAGTATAAGTGAATCAATGTTACCTTTGTAAAGAGAATGTCGAGTCCATTCGTCACCTCTTGCTTTGTTGTTCTTGGACGAGGCAACTTTGAGATATAGCTCTTCATGTTTTAGACTCTCTTGGGGTTGTGCTGGTTCCATTCAAGAGGATATTTAAGCTTGGAGTGGTACTCGAACTTCTAAAGAGAAAAGGAAAACCATTGCTTGATCCTACTCTCCATCATGTGGATGTTTGTTTTCTTTTTTATAACAAAAAACTTCATTAAGGGGTTCCAAGGGGGTGCCAACCTGAAACAAAAACTAATGCTTATAAAGAAGAAAATCCATACAATTAAGCAACTCTATCTCATCTATACTAGAATTTCCCTTATACAAAAAGGCCAAAATAGAAAGTCATCTATCCTTTACAGTGTTAATAGGGGGTTTCTTATCAACCACACTAACCAAAAAATACTCAAAAGATGTGAATGATTTGGATGGAAAGAAATAAGAGAGCTTTTGAGACCGTGGAAAGATCGATCACCTCCATTAAGGAGGATGGTTCAACCTCAATTTTTTGGTAGAGTAGATTTTTTCTTTTTTGTAAAAGAGCTATACCTAAGAGAGTTTATAGATACACTATCTTGTAGATAGTTCCTTTTGTAAATGGGTGGCACCCCTTGGTGCCACCGCTCTATCCAATGCTCAAACAAGCATCTACTCTATCCAAGACCCAATCCAAGTAACAAAGAAATAAGGAATAATTATCTCCCATATGAGCGGATTTTTGCACATAAGCAGCAACTACCCTTTAGGTTCTTTAACTAAGTGTCAAAATATGTGATGCAAGTAGTTTTTGTCAAACAAAAAATATCATGACAACAATGCTGGAACAACCACATTGCAAAGACTATTTTTGTAATTGTAATTAAAAAGACCCAATAGAAACACAGGTCGTCAAAAGTGTAGTTAGCCCAAAATTTTAATTTAAAACAATTCCTCCAAATGCAACAGACGGAGAGGCATAAGGCTCTATTCTCATGATAGGTTTTAACAATTAGGACTAAAGGAAGTTAACTTCAAAGTTCAAACTACCTGACACTGAGCCACTACAATATAATTTAAGAGTGTACTTATGAGTTATGCACTTACAATTTCAAGAGGTCTACTCATTCCTTCGTCAAGAATTATTTGTCATTTTCAAGTTGCTAAACCAATGGATGTTATCCAAGGGACTTAATTTCTAAACCATCATATAGTCATTTAAAACATCCAACTGGTAGATACTTTTATTGAGATATCATTTCTAAAAATTTAAAAAGAGCCACAATGGGAACTTAATAATAAAACTTTACAAAAATAGAGTATAAAAGGTATTCACTAGAATCACCAAAAGGACAACTACAGTTGAATACCTCTAATGGAGTTAAAGGGCATTTTCCATCTACACAATTCGCCCCCGGCCTTATTACTCTACCCCTTCTCCTGAATTTTCCTCTCCAACCTCTTTCACGAGCCATATCCATTTCATGTTTCTCATCCTCCCCACCATCATATTCACATAATGAAAATGCAACCATGTCCTATAAAAGAAGGTAATGGCACTTAGAATACATATATGGAAAGAGAAACCAATAAATTTGCATCCAAAGAAATGCAAAAGGACAAGTGTAACACCATTTCAAACCGAAAATGCACTGAAACATATTTTCCTCCGGTCTGGAAACTTTTCTTAACCATCCGATCAACTATTTTCTCTGCAAGCATTTTTATAGGTTCTGAGAATCTCAGTGCCTCAAAATTTGCTAAGCATCTAAGCCCTTTAATATGTGAAGGAACTGTATGAGCCAATCTGCTGGAGAAAGGTGCAATGCGCACAGCCCTACACCATGAAATGAAAAAATTGCATAATTTTTTACATCCATGAGTTGAAAGCCCATGCTTGTAATTAATAAGTTAAATGAGGGCAGCATTGATTATCATATAGAACAACAAAAACTATACAAATCTGAACACTGCTTAAATACTACATCGCTCGGACTCCAGGTACAAGTGTCGGGTGCAATATGTATCTAAGTGTCTGACACACCAATTTCTCCAAGTTTGAGACTGGGCAACACCACCTAAAAGGTTCAAAACAAATGATACAGGTGCGTGGACTCATTAGATTTTTTTTTTTGGACAAGTAAAAAGTATATTAAGAAAACATCAAGGGAGTGAAATCCGTTCACAAAAGGACTATCAACAAGATAGCAAATCTATGATATCAAGGAACTCTTCCTCATGTACAAAAAATTCCTCTTAAACCAAAAACAAAGAGTATTTAACCCTCTACTTTTAATGATATCTATTGAGCTTCATTGGGTGGCCGACAGTTCTATTCAAGAGGAACTATGGGCTTGGAGTGGTTTGAGAGGCTCTAAGTAAGTGAAAAGGGCTTATAGCTTGATCCCTTCTCTATTTTTTTTGGGTTATTTGAAAGGAAAGGAATAGAAGTGCCTTTAATGGGATGGAAAGTCCTTTAACCTCCATCAAGGATAGGTGGCTACATACTATAGCTTTTTGGTATAGGGAGGATTTTTTAAAAAATGATGAAGATTACTTAGACTTCAGAGAGATACTATCACGTAGATAGTTCTTTGTATTTGTTTTTTGGGTGGCACTCCCTTGGTGCCTAAGTTCTTAATATACTTCTTTTTATTCATCCGAAAAAAAATTGTATCTATTGAGCTCTCTACACCCTCAAAAGTCCTACTATTTCTCTCTTTCCACACTATCCACATTGTTAGAGTTATTATTTTTATTTCATTTATTTTTCCTGAAGGGTAGTTTTGTACTTAGACTTATCTATCTCATATATAAATAATATGTTAGAAGGTGAAGGGTTAATGATAAAAACCCTAAACCTTTATTCTCTCTTTCATATCTAACCTAAACCCTAGATTACAACTCAACTTGGTATCAGAGCATCCTAATCGATCCTTGTGTGACAAATCTGAAGAATAGACGATGAGCATAACAAGAAATCATCAACACAGATCTGCTGACGTCATTAACGTAGATGCTGACGTCAGTATATTATGTCAACAAGGTGAGTTGATCCCTCGAATCTGGTCGACTGACCCAGTGAAAATTTTTGGTGAAGTTTCGTCGCGATCCGAGGTCGTTTGGTATGGTTTTCGAATTTTTCTTCCATTTTTCCAGATTTTAGCGCAATTTTTAAAAAAACTCTAGCTTTTGGGACTTTGAATCGACTTTGTTGCTTGGGGTAGTCTCTATGGGTGCCGACTAGGTGATTCTTGAGTGGCTTTGGTGTTGTTTTGATGTTTGGATCACAATTGGTTGTTTTTTTTATATGATTTAAAGAGTCGTTTGTGTTTTTTTTTCTTGAAGTCTGGCCTCTGTTTTCATGGTTTCCTACTTTTTACTGCTTTGGTATGGTGGTTGTAGCCTTGCTCTAATTCATCTTGCTGTGTAAAGAGGGCGGTTTATGTGCCTTTCCATCAGTTTGTTGATCTTCTTGTGGATTTCTCAAGTGTTTTGGGAAGTTTTCCTTTTCTCAAGTCTGTTACTGCTTCTTTGACGTATATACTCGCATAAAATGAATATTTGGAGTTCAAAGGATAACTCGAAACAGATATATTTTCAATGAATTTGATTGCATCAGGGACTGGCTGTCAACCACTTTCTTTTAATTCGGCTCCCAAATCACATTTAGGCAACAAGACAAATAGAACTGTCCTTGCATAGAGGCAATGACCAGAAGGAAGTACCTCATACATATACTATAACAGATAAATAGGAAAAAGAGGATTGAGAGATAGAGGCTGATGGATGTCCAGGCACCACTAGATTCCAACTCCTCATTGATAGATATAAAATTTCATCATTCCTACTCTATATTCCACAAATTAATGGACAAATTAAAGCTGAGGTGCTATCTACAAGGGTCATATTTATCAAGATCTTTTCTTAAGTGCTAATGCAATCAAAATGCCAAATGAAGTGGAGCATACAAGTCAATGAACACTGAAGTGGTAATGCAGTCAAAATGCCAAATGAAAAGGGCACAACCCAGTAACACGGGAAGTATATAAGCGGCACCAAAAAAGAGAAGAAAAAAAGGAAATAAAATTACAAGCTAAAAGTACAAGAAAGCATTTATGTTCCAATATTCATCCATATCCAAGACTACATATAAATCCTATAAAAAAAAAAGACTACATATAAATCCTATAAAATAAAAAAAAAGACTACATATATTTCCTATTCCTATTGTAATATTAGTTTCCTAGTTTCATAAGTATTAATTTCCTAATTAGCTTAGTTTCTTAAGTAGTTTAGTTTCCTGATTTATTATAACCCTAAGGCTTCCTATTTCTATTAGCTTTTATATTCTCAGACTCAATATATATACTTGTACTTTTCTTTTATAATATATCAATAATACAAGAGTTTCTTCTCCAATCTCTTTTATTTTTTTTTTATTTTTACATGATATCAAAACTATTGATCCTGTTTTGAGAGTCGTCTTTTGAGTTTCCGCAATTTCGGCGCATCTGGACATAGCATCTTTTCTTCTTGTTCTAAAGACTATTATGATCTTTCCAAAAAAAATTTCACCACTGCAAATCAATTTACACTAGAAAACATTGACCATATCAAGCTCGAAGACCTGTTTTTGGTTTGTTATATATGCTCCTCAACTTGCGATTACGTTCTGCCAAGCTCTGACTTACAATTCTGCTCCAAGTCCTGCCAAGCTAAGCTACCACTAAGCCACGTGTTCCGTCCGACAGCTTAGTTGTCACGTGTTCCGTCACATCAATTTTCAAGTTCTATATTGAATCCAAGTAATCCCCTTATTTCCATATCCCTCGGTAATCCTCACCCAATCTTGTGAAGGGGTGTTAAAGCGGGGCTCATACCCGTTTTGGTTCTTTTCTTGTTTCAGCGAGGGCATGTACAAGGAGGTGAGCTTGCATGTGAGGGGGAGTTACTTCAGCAGAGTTCTTCACCAACGCTTGGTATCAACCTGCAAAGTTTTTCATCGAAGTTTGTTCTTCTTGATGCTTCTTTAATTTGGTTTACAAAGTCAAGGCATCCACTTTACCACCTTGAGTTTGAGGGAAGCTGTTAATTTATATGATATTTCCTACTCCTATTGCAATATTAGTTTCCTAGTTTCATATGCATTAGTTTCCTAATTAGTTTAGTTTTCTTAATTAGTTTAGTTTCTTGATTTATTATAACCCTAGTTTTCCTATTTCTATTAGCAAGCTCTATATATATGCTTGCATTTGTCTTTCACAATATACCAATAATATAAGAGTTTTTTTCTCCAATCTTTTTTATTTTTTTATTTTAACAGAGTCTATGAACATTAAAGCACATTCATTAATCAATGTTGTGGAGCATATATCAATAGCAATTGAAACTTTGTCACAAATAGCTGATAAAGAAATGATCTTAGCACAAGTATCTTTTGACATCTTTCTTTATTACAAATGCTCCACTACATGTGTCTTCAAGAGATAATCTTGAATCCCAATAGTATCTTTAAGATATGATACAAATGGAATCATATCCAACTAGATCTATTCATATAATGTTCAGTCCCTTCATGCACGAAGAAGTATAATATGATTTCACCACATGCAAATGCATTCTGCACTTCCTTCCAAACATTAAAAGCAAGATTATCAATTTTACCTGTAGTATTGGAACATACCGATAAGCGTTGTTGATTCAAGCCACCGTTTGCTTCACAAAAAAGTAGTTAGCTTCCCATAGTACCTTTAACAAGCATAATAAAATATTAAATGTCATCATTGATGTCATTGGTTTGAAGACATTAAAAACATCAGTGCAAATTTCTATTACAGATACATTAAGCCACTGGTTGAGAACACTTAGAGACAGCTGACCTGAGCTGACTAGAGCGGCCTTTTTCTTTTGAGAAGCTGAAGCAGTATTTGACAACGTTGGGCTGCAGCTTCTCCACATAAGAAGAAGCTCAATGCTAGGCTTCAGCTTCTCCACAAAGAAGCTAAAATGTACTTAGTGTGTGTTCAACTGAGGCTAACTGATATCTTTTCAAGAGAAACTTTACAAAAAAAAATAAAAAATAAAACAGAATAAATGTTTAGATAACCAATTTTGCAATTCTATTTTAAAAAACAAAATTTTCCAATGTGTATTTAGGAAACACTTTTAAAACGCTTCCCCAATTTTCCAGAGAAATAGAAAACTGGGTTTTCTCATGGTTGGAACGGTTCTCCAAATCTCGTGTTTGTATTTTCAGGAAAAAATAAAATCTTTCACCATCACCGTTGCCAAGGTCGACTGCCCATCGTCTCAATCAAGGTCATTACTCTTTCTATTTTGTTTTTCTCTCATTTTCAATTTCTCTTCCTTTATCTCTTTCTACTTTCTCTAAATCTAAACACTCCTTTTTTACGAGGTTTGGGTTATATCTTTTTTTACATGTGAGGTTTGGGTTGTGTCTACCTTTTTCTGTGTACTTTACAAATTGATTTTTTTTTTTTTTGGGTTGGATTTTGTGTGCCTTAGCTTAACGTAGTTTATTTTGATTGAATTCGATAATGGTTGGAATAATGGCTTCGTGTTGATTTGAATTTGATTAGGATTTATAACAGTTTATGAAACAGATCTAGTTGCAGATGAGAATTTATGGTTCTTTCCACTATGTGTAATCTACTTTATAGTTTTAAAGCGGCTTACAATATCTTCCTTTATTGTAATTACAATATCTTCCTTTCTCCAGTGGAAAAGAAGCACTCAACTACTTCAACTAGACCCAAAATTATTTGATACGTTAAAATTTGCTTAAAATGAAATTTTTTTCTCTTAGTGACATTCCATCTGGTGTTCATTTTTCCTGATAAATCTCTGCCACAATATGGATAACAAGTTGACTTTCCAGTTTATATAAAGCTCAATAGGTTTTTTTTTTTTTGAACCAACTATCCCGAATTGCCTCTAAGGACCTTTCATGTTTCTTTCATTCCATAAAATCCAAAAAATAAAAGGGGGAATCAAGGTGAGAGCCTTTTTCAACTCTTTAGGAGCTTGCCAAACCATTCCAAGCCCAAAGTTTATTGGTGTCAGCCATCACCTAAGAAATACCCACCACACAGAAAACCATCTAGCACTCCATGGGAAGGTGGGGGAATCATCTAAAGGAAAATCTTCAAGAAGGATCTTATAGAAAGACTGGGATTTAATTTTTAACTCACCATATCTTCTCTAGACAAGTCAAGTCTGTTATGATAAAGTCTCATAATTTCTCCATGCACTCAATCTCCCAATCATGGACATTTCAATAAAAACTGTTATAATTTAGATTTAGGGTTTATATGGTGAGGGAGAAGAGAGACTGAGAGAGGGGTTGTGTATTGGAGGCACAAAAAGCATACCAGATTATATATAGAACATAATATGGAGAAATTACATCAATACCCTTTCAACCGTACACTTCTAACACTCCCTCTCAAGTTTGAGCATACTCCAACTTATTACAACAAGACCCATCCAATTTGTTACAAATAAGTCCAAACCCAAAAATTACATAATCCATAAGAATAGGTTGGGGAAACACACCCACGGCCAGTTAGGTCAATACAACCTAATAATAATGGATCAACACAATCCAAAGACAAGATCCGGGGACATCGACTTTGACTTTTATCTTTTCTTATTAAGACTTTGACGGGGTTGCTACCAATGGGCCGGATCTACCATAATGGGTTGCTATCATGGGGTCGGATCCAGGTGGGGTCACCAAACCAGAACAGGGGATGATGGAGCCAGGTCAGGTCAGGTCACTGGGTCAGATTCACATAAAAAAAAATACAGAGAAACAAGCCCAATCATACCGGATCCGGGTCAGGTTTAGGTCAAAACAAAACCCAACTTATGTCTTCCATAGTAGCAAAACAAAACCGAAAATCCAAAGAAACAAATGACAACAACCAACGGCGACAACTGGGGAACAAGCTCTAATGGATGCGATCGAACTTCAACAATCGGAGCCAACAAATGAAGGTGTGTGGCGAACCTAGACCTCCAGAGCTCACAACGCTAACTTGTTGGAACTAGATCGCGTAACACTGGACAGGATGGCATCGAGAAGGTAGTCGTGCAGGAGAACTGACATCAAACTAGACAGGAGCTCACATCGGACTAGAGAAGCTGGAAAAAAGTAGAAGAGATTCGCGACCTAAAAACCTTTGTTGAAAGGACAGACATCACCGAAGAAGAGTCAGAAGACAACAGAAGGAGAAACGGAAAAACAAAATCTAAGCCACTATATAAATTAGTTTTTTTTCTTTTTGTTTTCTTTTCCTTTTAATGGGTTTGACAATCAACACCAGGTCCCAAACCATGGCTCTAACACTATGTTATAATTTATGTTTAGGGTTTATACAATGAGAGAGAAAAGAGAGGGTTGTGTATTGGAGGAACAAAAGCATACTAGTTTATATAAAGATCATAATATGGAGAAATTACATCAATACCCTAATAGGAACATTCCAAGAAACCATTCCATTAGAAAAGGATAAACAAGAGCCAATAAGGGCATCCTATCCCACAAAAGAGCAAAGACATCAGGGAATTGGGTAGTCAAAGGAGAATCGAAAAAACAAAATCTAAGCCACTATATAAATTAGTTTTTTCTTTTCTTTTTGTTTTTTTTTTCTTTTAATGGGTTTGACAATCACACAAGGGTCCCAACCCATGTTATAATGAGAGGGAATCGTGTATTGGAGGAACAATGCATACTAGTTTATATAGAGAACATAATATGGAGAAATTACATCAATACCCTTTTAACCCTGCAATCCTAAGAGGAACATTCCAAGAAACCATTCCATTGGAAAAGGATAAACAAGAGCCAATAAGGGCATCTTTATCCAACACAAGCGCAAAGACATAATCAAATTGGGTAATCAAAGGAGAATCTCCACACTAAGTATCATGCCAAAGCTGAACCTAAAGCTATCCCACCCTTCTGAATCCACTTCAAAACCCCCACACCATAAGCCCTCCCTCCCCTCTTTAGCAATCCACCTATTAGTCTTCATACCAAATTTGGCCACTGATTACGCCCAAAACATAACGCGGTAGTTATAGTATAGTTTTGGGGTGTCGATTCCACAGGGAAACAAGTTAATTACAAAAGAAGGTGTAAACTTCAACACAAACGATAAAAGATTAAATGAATCTGAGTTTGTTTGAGAAAAAAAGGTAATTGTGTGAATAGGTTTGAAATATAATTAAGAATGACAAGGTTCCAGGAATCCTCCCTAGGTTTGTTGCTCTAATCTTAACTTGATTCAGTTTTTTTTATCTCGATTGCAAGTTTCACATCCCAAACAAGCAATCGACATATATTCAATTAAAACACAATTATAAATCCTAATGTAATTGTTGTGATTTATTCTTTACTTTTAAGCACACATGACCTAACTTATAAATTATCGAAAGACGACGATATATCTAATGACAATACCGCAACAATGGACAAATCTATAAAAGAGATCTACCAGACCCAATCACATCCAAACAAATACATATAAGAAAAGCATGACTGAACTTATATAGAAAGGAAGCATGCAATCACCGGACTAATAAAATAATCTACTAATTAAATTAAAGAATAAAACATAACAATGTTTGATAAAAATAATACCAACTACAACTGAATCAAATAAAGGAAAATAAGAACAACTACACCTAGGGATTCATCTCTTCGCCTTGCTTGGAGATTAGCTGGCCATAGAGCTCATGCCTCCTTGAGTTGCCTTCGGCCTCTCAACGATCATCCTCAGCTTGCCCTCCAAATTTTATACTTCGGATTTCTCTTAAAGGCCCTATGGATTTCTCCTAAAGGCCCTCTAGAGTCACTCTCTAATGATCTCAGAAGATGATCTTAGAAGAGCTCCCATTGATTGATGATTTCAGCTGAGCAGAGTGGGTCTTTATATAAGCAAACTCCTGGAATGCTATGTGTTATCTAGCCGATGTGGGATACTATCCGGGTGCGCTCGATCGTAGCCCGAATGCGATCGATCGCACATGCGTTCGATCACGACTTGTGCGCTCGATCGCATATGCGCTGCAGAGTACCTTGCTCGATGTGGGATGTGCACTCGATCGCATTGCTTGTGCGCTTGATCGCAATTCAAGCAGCAGTCCATCTTATCCTTCCAGAAGCATGGGATCTTGGTCTTTTAAGCAACGATCACTTCTTTTTCTCTTTTAAACTTAAAGTACCTGAAAATTACACTGAAATAAGTCAGTGGTCCAATAATATTACTTTAGAGTTATTAACATATAAAAGCACAATAAAGACCGAGATCAATCCTAAAATGCTAACAATTAACCACTGTTGAGAGGCATTTTATGACTCTCATCACAACCCCCAACTAGCTTATTGCTAGTCCCTAGCAATTCAAGCGAAATTAAGAGATGAATTCTATGGTGGGAATCAAAGTAAATGAAAAGCAATATTAGTGTTAATCAAGAGTAATTCACATTTTGTCTCCAAAATTGCACATAACACACGGCACAAAGAATCATTAAATTTCACCCAAATCCAAAAGTAATTCAAACATTAATCTTAAAATTGTTATTGACTCTTAACATCCATCTTACCACAATCCATTAATCCAAACACCCGGACGATTTTATGCATAACATTTATGAATACAAGTCTTGGTCTCTAAAAACGTAATAAATTGCGTGACATCAATCACAAAAACAAGTTCCATATGCTTACATTTCAAACCACTCTCCACTATTGTAGAAAAGTCACACTACATTGGATCAATAAGTCTTTAATAAGCTTGTAACGTTAGGCTAAGGTAAAGGTTAAGAAGGAACAGGAATGATTCAACAAGTAAAAAAACTTAATCTCTTAGTTTTGAACACAACTCTTTAAGCACTGGATAACTTTACTTCAATACCTAACTCTTCTAACCATTTTTCGAGCATTTCTTTCAACAAATCACCATTTTTTTCTTTTCTTTCTTTCTTCTTTCTTTGTCATAATTCTTTTTTTTTATTTTTATATTTTGGCACATAACCATTCACCTTCTCTTTCATCATTTTTTTTTTCTTTTTCTTTTTCACAACCCCCAACTTATCTCCTTTAATGTACTTGGATTGTGGTAGTGATATTTTTTCATATTTCCCTCCCTACTCCTTTTAAGTGCTTCTCAACAAATATGTATAGCTAAGTTCTTTTAAAAGGAAGGTAATGATAAAATATTTTCGGCTCATAAAGGTGAGTAAATTGGCTATTGAAAGAAACAAGGCTCAAATTCTTTTTCAAGAAAATTGCTCAAATAGGTGACTAGTGATAAATATAGCAATGATAGGTTTGAAAGGCTCAAAAGGTTCAAAAATTGCCTATATCATATCCTAAGTAATGTGCATTCTAGGAATTCGCCTCAAGTGATTGTCAAGTAAGTTCTAGAGCTTGTCGATGCTACAAAAATATTCACAAAATAATCGCACATAAAGCTTTTCTAAATGCTTTCGATTAATCATACAATCTTACCACAAGCTAGAGTCTTTAACCAAATCAAGATTGATACTTAAATTAATTTCAAACCGAAGCAAGATTTAACTACTTCTGAATGCTATATGCTATCTCAATTAAGTTTTATATCATTGACATGTATTTTGATTCTAAAGCTAACACAAAGCATGCTAAACACACACCAAGATGACACCAAGCAGTTCAACAGTTCAATGGTATGGTATGCAATAAGAAATGTGTTTCCTCCACCCCCAACTGAAGATAAACATTGTCCTCAATGTAAAAGCAAAAATTAAGGAAACTCTCTTTTTAACCAAAGGTGCGTGGAGCTGAAAACCATGCACGACCAATTGAACCTCATGCTTAACTTCTTGTTGAAAGTCCGATCTACAACATAGAACAAACAAAAAAGAAAGCAACTGCGGTGTACCACCGTGTGTTAGCACACTAAAAATTAAAATGGACTCAATAATAAAATAAAATAAAAACGAAACAAATAAAATAAAAGAAAGAAAAATAAAAGTAAATACGTACCTGTGTTGTGTGGTCAAGATGCGTAGACCGGATCAATAAGCGGAATGTCTTCCACTTTCGAATCTTGTCTATCGACTAAGATCTTAAGTCGTTGACCATTGACTTTGAAAATTCGACCATCCCTAGTATCTTCAATTTCTACCGCCCATTTTCAAAAATAGTTTTCACTACAAAAGGGCCGGTCCACCTCGACCGAAGTTTTCCAAGATGCTTATGGAGTCTAGATTCGTATAAGAACACCCGATTATTAGGTTTAAACGTTTTTCTCAAAATATTTTTATCATGGAATATTTTCATTTTAGACTTATAGATTCTAGAGCTCTCATAAGCATCGTTTCTTAATTCCTCCAACTCGGTCAATTGATATTTTCGAAGCTTACCTGCTTCTCCTATGTCAAAATTAAAAGATTTGATTGCCCAATATGCTCGATGCTCGAGCTCTACAGGTAAGTGGCAAGGCTTTCCATAAACAAGCCGATAAGGTGACATACCTAAGGGAGTTTTAAAAGCTGTACGGTAGGCCCAAAGCGCATCAACTAGTCTCAAAGACCAATCCTTGCGATCCGGGTTAACCGTTTTTTCTAGAATTTGCTTAATCTCCCTATTGGCAAGCTCTACTTGCCCACTAGTCTGAGGATGATAAGCAGTAGAAATTTATGTAACACCCCGTATTTTCGCATCAAAGCTTCAAAAGAACGGTTGCAAAAATGTGTACCTCGATCACTAATTATAGCACGTGGTGTACCAAATCGAGATAACACATTTTCCTTAAGAAATTTAATGACCGTTCTATTATCATTGCTTCGGCAAGCTGCTGCCTCTACCCACTTAGATACATAATCTATTGCCACTATAATATATTGGTATCCAAAGGAAGGAGGAAAGGGTCCCATAAAATCGATGCCCCAACAATCAAAGATTTCAATTACCAAAATAGGGTTTAAGGGCATCATATTTCGACGAGACACAGCTCCTAACTTTTGACACCTTTCGCATGAGCGACAGTAGGTGTTTTCATCCTTAAACAAGGTAGGCCAATAAAATTCACACTGCAAAATTTTTGCAGCGGTTTTTTTCATTGAAAAATGGCCTCCACAAGGTAGAGAATGACAAAATTCTAAGACACTTGCAATATCTTTATTAGGGATGCAACGCCTTAGAATTTGGTCCGAGTAGTACTTGAAAAGATAGGGGTCATCCCAATAAAAATTACATACCTTATATAAACATTTCTTCTTGTCTTGAGCGCTCCAATCCACAGGTATCTCACCTGTAACCAAGTAATTCACAATTTGAGCAAACCATGGTAAGGCAGTAACAGCAAGTAAATGCTCATCGGGAAAGTCATCTTTGATCGGCATGTTATCAAACGTGTCCTCAAATGTGAGCCTTGAAAGATGGTCAGCTACTACATTCTCTACTCCTTTCTTTTCTTTGATGGTGATGTCGAATTCTTGTAGGAGTAGGATCCATCGGATTAGGCGTGCCTTAGCATCCTTCTTTGTAAGAAGGTACTTAAGGGCTGCATGATTTGTAAAAATAAGGATAGGAGAACCAATTAAATATGCACGAAATTTATCCAAAGCAAATACTACAGCTAGCAATTCTTTTTCAGTTGTAGAGTAATTCATTTGAGCACTATTTAAAGTCTTACTAGCATAGTAAATTACAAACGGTTTTCCCTCTCTTCGCTGTCCAAGAACAGCACCTACAGCGTAGTCACTAGCATCACACATGATTTCAAATGGTAAATTCCAATCAGGTGACTGCATTATAGGTGCTGAAGTAAGCTTGCCAATCAACGTTTTAAAGGCCTCTTGATAAGCTGGAGTCCACTCAAATAGGGCATCTTTAACTAGGAGGGCATATAATGGTCTAGATATGTTGGAAAAATTTTGTATGAACCTCCTATAAAAACTAGCATGACCAAGGAAAGATCTCACATCCTTTATTGTCTTAGGTGTAGGCAATTTAGAGATTAATTCAATTTTAGATTGATCGACCTCTATTCCTCTAGAAGAGACAATATGCCCTAAGACAATGCCGGATGGTACCATGAAATGGCATTTTTCCCAGTTTAAGACCAATTCTTTTTCCTCACAACGAATTAAAACTCTTTCAAAATTCATTAAGCATGCATCAAATGAAGATCCAAAAACAGTTAGGTCATCCATAAAAACCTTCATGCAATTTTCAACCATATCACTAAAAATACTCATCATGCAGCGTTGAAAAGTGGCAGGGGCATTACATAATCCAAATGGCATTCTACGAAAAGCATAAGTGCCAAAAGGACAAGTGAAAATGGTTTTATCCTGGTCTTCTAATGCAATTTCTATTTGATAATAGCCAGAATAACCATCTAAGAAACAGTAAAAAGGATGACCAGCTACACGCTCAAAAATTTGATCAATAAAAGGGAGTGGGAAATGGTCTTTCCGGGTGGCAGCATTTAATTTTCTGTAATCAATGCACATACGCCACCCGGTCACAAGTTTAGTAGGGACTAACTCTCCTAGGTCATTCATTGCCACAGTGACTCCAGACTTTTTGGGAACGACTTGTGTAGGACTTACCCATTTACTATCAGCTATGGGGTATATAATACCTGCATCTAACAGTTTCAGTACTTCATTTTTCATTACTTCTTTCATAGTGGGGTTAAGTCTACGTTGAGGATCTCTATGAGGACTGGTTCCTTCATCCAAATTTATTTTATGGGAGCAGATCATGGGACTAATTCCCTTCAAATCAGCCATGCTCCATCCTAAGGCTGATTTATGTGCAATTAAGGTCTAAATCAGTTTCTCATATTGGGTCTCAGATAATTCAGATGAAATAATAACAGGAAATGTATCACTTGGACCGAGAAATGCATGCTTTAAACCCTTAGGTAGTGGCTTCAATTCGACTTTAGGTGCTGCCACACTTGAGGGGATTTGTTTTCCGCTTCTTTCAGGCAACTCTTCAAACCTTTGTTGCCATGGGCGGGTGCCATAATCCTGAGATTTGTCAAAAACAGTACAAATATCAATTATATCAGTTTTATCATCAAATAAATCAATCTCAGAATTAACAAAAGAATTCTTAAGAGGATCAAAATCATGAGCCATGAAAACTTCCTCATCGATGAGTGACTCAAGCATATATAGCTGGTGATTTTCATCCTCGTCTTCAGGCTGTTTTGCAACATTGAAAATGTTCACTTCTAAGGTCATGTTTCCAAAAAACAGCTTCATGAGTCCATTCCTGCAATTAATCAGAGCATTTGCAGTAGCAAGGAAAGGTCTACCCAAAATCAAAGGAATTTTCGAGTTAGTGTCAACAGTAGAAGCTTTATCAAGGATTAAGAAATCAACAGGATAGTAAAATTTATCAATCTGAATCAACACATCTTCTACCACACCCCGGGGCACTTTGACTGAACGGTCAGCCAACTATAACATCACACCGGTTGGTTTGATTTCCCCTAAACCTAGTTGTACATAAATAGAAAATGGCATTAGGTTCACACTAGCTCCTAGATCTAGTAAGGCTTGTCCAACCTCATGATTTCCAATGCTGCAAGCAATGGTAGGACAACCCGGATCTTTGTATTTTGGGGGAATTCTTTCCTCAATTAAGGCACTAACTTGCTCAGTTAGGAATGTAGTTTTCTTGACATGGTGTCTCCTCGACATGGTGTCTCCTCTTGATTGTGCATAAATCCTTGAGAACTTTTGCATAGGTAGGCACTTGTTTAATCACATGCAAAAGAGGAAGATTGAGTTTCACTTGCCTTAAGTTCTCTAGGATTTCATTGTTTAAGTCCAGATTTTTCTTTTTTGACTTTAAAGCTTGAGGGTATGGTGCCTTAACAAGACTTTTGGTTACTTCAGGGTCTTTGATCAGTTTAGTACTACTACTAGTTTGACCCTTTTCCACATTCTCGGATACATTCATTGGTGGGATGTGTAGTGACTTACCACTTCGAGTCACAATGGCATTTACATCTTTCAGGTTTTCTTGTGCCGTATGTTGACCGTGAGGTATGGACTGAGTTTGGGAAGGGAACACTTGGCTCCTAGTTTCTCTATTCTCTTCCATCACCTGTGTAAATAATGCCTCAAACCTTTGGTTTGTCTTATCTTGTGCCTCTATAAAGGCCTGTAAGGTGTCTTCTAGCGAGTTCCTAGAGGATGAGGGTGCATGATAAGGTGCAGGGGATGATCTAGGGGGCTGCACATGCTGGTTTTCAGATTTTCAGCTGAAGTTGGGGTGATTTCGCCACCTCGGGTTATAAGTGTTAGAGAAAGGTGCAAGAGGCTTCTTGTACATGCTTAAGGCATTACATTGTTCCTCATACAGCCCTCTCATATCAGCAAATGTGGGGCATTCTTGGAGGAGGTGATCTACCCTGCCACACACAAAACACGGCTCTAAAGACTCGGCATGATTAGCCACAAGTGTTTGTTTTGAGCCCTTAGTTTTCAATGCCTCTAACTCCCTAGTGAGCAGTTCGACCTTAGCGTTCAGGTTGTCTTCTTCCCTAAGATGGTATATCCCTCCACCATTGGGATTTTCTATATGTCGTGACCTATTCGTGCTTTCAGTAGCACTAGGTCCAGTCCATGTATGAGCTTTCTCAGCAAGCTCATTGAGGTATTCAATAGCCTCATCGGGGTCTTTTTTCAGAAATTCTCCATTGCACATCATCTCTACAAATTGGTGTTCTCTATAGGTAAGACCCTCATAGAAATAGCTCACTAAACACCAATTTTCATACCCATGGTGTGGGCACATACTCAACAGCTCTTTAAATTTCTCTCAAAACTGATATAAAGTCTCGTTTTCCTTTTGTGCAAAGGTGGAGATTTTTCTTTTCAACGCATTAGTCTTATGTTGAGGGAAGTACTTGTTAAAGAAGGCTCGAGTCATCTCAGTCCACGACCCAATAGATCGTGGTCTAAGTGAGTATAGCCAACTCTTAGCTCTATCATTCAAAGCAAAATGAAAGAACTTAAGTCGCACAATGTCAGCAGTTGCACCTTAATCATGGAAAGTTGCGACTACTTCCTCAAACTCTCTGATGTGCACATATGGGTTCTCATTTTCCATGCCGTAAAATGTAGGGAGTAACTGTATCATCCCTGTCCTAAGATCTAATTGGGGAATGTTGGCTGGAAACATGATGCAAGATGGTGTGGTTATGCGTGTAAGGTGGAGGTAATCCTCAAGGGTCATAGTAAGTTGATCCTCGTGTTCACTCATTTCCTCAGGACTAGATGGATTATCAAACAAAGGGTTTAAAAAGGTTCCTCCTGTCTCTAGCACAGGCCTACAGGCAAATCTACCCAAAGTGTCCCTATATCTGGGCATGCAAGATCACAAAATATCAAATAAAATGCTGAAAGAAACTATTAACGATTCTTCTATTGTTATGTCAAAAGTTGACAAACTTCATTGTACTTAAGTGCGTTTCCCCGGCAACGGTGCCAAAATTTGATTACGCCCAAAACATAACGTAGTAGTTGTAGTATAGTTTTGGGGTGTCGATTCCACAAGAAAACAAGTTAATTACAAAAGAAGGTGTAAACCTCAACACAAACGATAAAAGATTAAATGAATCTGAGTTTGTTTGAGAAAAAAGGGTAATTGTGTAAATAGGTTTGAAATATAGTTAAGAATGATAAGATTCTGAGAATCCTCCCTAGGCTTGTTGCTCTAATTCTAACTTGATTCAGTTGTTTTTATCTCGATTGCAAGTTTCACATCCCAAACAAGCAATCGACATATATTCAATTAAAACACAATTATAAATCCTAATGTAATTGTTGTGATTTATTCTTTACTTTTAAGCACACATGACCCAACTTATAAATTATCGAAAGACGACGATATATCTAATGACAATATCGCAACAATAGACAAATCTATAAAAGAGGTCTACCGGACCCAATCACATTCAAACAAATACACATAAGAAAAGCATGACTGAACTTATATGGAAAGGAAGCATGCAATCACCGGACTAATAAAATAATCTACTAATTAAATTAAAGAATAAAACATAACAATGTTTGATAAAAATAATACCAACTACAACTGAATCAAATAAAGGAAAATAAGAACAACTACACCTAGGGATTCATCCCTTCGCCTTGCTTGGAGATTAGCTGGCCATAGAGCTCATGCCTCCTTGAGTTGCCTCCGGCCTCTCAACGATCATCCTCAGCTTGCCCTTCAAATTTTATACTTCGGATTCCTCTTAAAGGCCCTTTGGATTTCTCCTAAAGACCCTCTAAAGTCACTCTCTAATGATCTCAGAAGATGATCTTAGAAGAGCTCCGATTGATTGATGATTTCAGCTGAGCAGAGTGGGTCTTTATATAGGCAAACTCCTGGAATGTTATGTGTTATCTAGCCGATGTGGGATATTGTCCGGGTGCGCTCGATCGCAGCCCGAGTGCGATCGATCGCACATGCGCTTGATCGCGGCTTGTGCGCTCGATCGCATATGCGCTGCAGAGTACCTTGCTCGATGTGGGATGTGCGCTCGATCGCACTGCTTGTGCGCTCGATCGCAATTCAGGCAACAGTCCATCTTGTCCTTCCAAAAGCATGAGATCTTGGTATTTTAAGCAACGATTGCTTCTTTTTCTCTTTTAAACTTAAAGTACCTGAAAATTACACTGAAATAAGTCAGTGGTCTAATAATATTACTTTAGAGTTATTAACATATAAAAGCACAATAAAGACCAAGATCAATCCTAAAATGCTAACAATTAACCACTGTTGAGAGGCATTTTATGACTCTCATCAGCCACAATCACACTTCTCCACAAATGATACCTCTGCCATGAATCTCTATAACCATTTCCCTAGGAGAGCTTTGTTGAACAAAGAGAGTGATTTGAGACCCAATCCACCTCTTTCCAAAGGTTGTTTCACAATGCCCCATCTAACCAAGTGGTACTTAAATTCCTCCCCAACATTACCCCAAAGGAACTTTCTTTGGATCCCTTCCAACCAATTAGCCACCAAGCTAAGAATAGGGAAGAAAGACATAAAGTAAATAAGAAGGCTTGAAAAAGTTCTTTTAATGAGAGTAAGCCTACTCCCTTTGGAAAGATGACGATTCTTCCACCCAACCAATTTTCTCTCAAATCTTTCAACAATAGGATCCCACACTTTTCTGTTTGAACTTTGCGGGAAGTCCAAGATAGGTGAAAATGAGAGATCCCACATTACAACTCAATAAAGAAGCTAAATACTCACCATTCACATTTGCACCAAGCAAAATTAAATCACTCTTGTCAAGATTAATTTTCAAGCCGGAAACCGCTTCAAAGCAAAAGAGAACACATTAAAGATGAGGATTTGTTTCAGATCCTCCCAGCAAAACACAATGGTATCATCGGCAAAGAGGAGATGTAAGACACTCACTACTCCATCACCAATGTGAACAAAAAGGGGACAATGAATCCTCTTGCCTAAACCCCTAAGGCTTTAAAGAACCTGGTGGGGCTCCCATTCACCAAAATAGAGAACGAGAATGATGAGATGCACTCCAAAATCCATTTACTCCACTTCTCCCCAAAACCCTTTTTCCTCAACAAGTAGACAACAAAATTCCATCAAACATTGTCATAATCCTTTTCCATGTCAAGTTTGCAAATAAACCCTCCCCTCTCAATAGATGTTGCGGTTAAACTAAATGCTAGGTTACATTAAACTGCAATATAGATTGGAAAGGGATGAGGTTAGACAACTATTGTTGGTGATTGCCTTGTGCTATTTTGATAAACCATGTCAGCCATACAGCCACAATCAAAATGTTATAAAATTCACTTTTTCTGTGCATGCTTTCATGATAAACAAAGCATAATGTATCTGAAAATCTGTGGCTTCCATAACAGCCTCAATGATGTCGTAGTGCTAAGGCTGCTTTTTGAAGGAATTATGCCTAGAAATTGAATACAGCCAAAGATTCGTTAGAATGTTATGCTTTTGACACAAAGTGTTAATTATTGGATCATTTATCTGTTAAGAAATAAATTTTAGGGGTTTTTTGTTGTTGTTTCTTCGCAATTCGTGAGTTTGGTACCTCATCAGTGTGTGGATCTCTTTATTTAAATATTTGTGTCACTCTTGGAATTGTTTCAACTCTTCGCTGATGGCCATATAACTGTTGAATTTTAATATTCTCCTTGAGATATTGGGTCTCCAAATTCAATCATGTGATCTCCAATTTTGAGGAATTTTCCAGAGACTGAAGTTTCTCGTGTTGATTGGTGTTTCTTTCTTGTTCTTATACTTGCATTCTTTGTGTCTATACCTTTGTTCACCGAATTCATGATCTCAATTTCCAGATCTTCCTTTTAGTATTAAAGGCCATATAAATTGAAATCTTTGCGCACATCTTTGTGTGCATATTATATCATGTGTTTATCTGTGTGCTTGGAAAATTTTTCATTCAGGTCACCAAAGCCCATAAGGGGTACTTGCCAACATGATTGTTGTTCACCTGTTAGCTTTATCATAGGATCTTTAATTTCATCGGGTATAATTTAATTGAGAAAGTTTTTGTTGCTTCGACCTTAACAATGATTTACAATAGTAACTGTCAGAAACTAGGACTGGAAACGGTTTATAACGGTGCTTCTTTGCTTAAGATTACCTGTGTGTCCGTGTTTTCAGGGCAGTTTGCTTTACATGTTAGTTACTAACACATTCTTTCTGGAGCATTTTGGATGGAAACTCGGTAGTATTTTGGAGGGCTGTGTATACTTCTTGCTAAGATTGCACAATCACTTTGGAGGAATATGTGCTGGGATTTTGGAGCAGGTTCTGCATGATCTTATTCACTTTTGATCTACTGATGAAAGTGCTAATGTCTATGTGGCACTTAAATATTATTCATTTGTTTTACCACAAAGCTCCTGCTTCTAGGGTAAATTAGGATTAAGACTTTTTAGGGGTTAGGTTGGGTTAGGATATTCTAACTCAATTTAAATTCAAGTTGGGCTCTGGTTGGAGTTTTTCCAACCCTAACCCAACCCAAAAGCCATCAACCCACATCTTTTTTATATATTGTAATTATATACACTGGCAATTGTAACATAGTAGAAGATGTTTAGAACACTGAATCTTCCTAATATATAAATAGAAAAGAATGAAAATGGACCTAACTTGAATTACTCGAATCCAATTTTAGTTTTTACAAACCAACCTAAGCTTAAGAAGTTTAATACAAGGTGGGCTTAGGTTCATGCTCAAGTTGAGTTGGATAACGTTGTTGTATTTATACTACGGCTTACCCAATCCAACCTATGCACACCCCATATATATTGATAATGTCATAATTTATATTTATTCCAAAACACTTGTACATATAAAAATTTGCGTTCTGCATTTGTAATGAGAAGAAAAAAAGAAGAAGCAAGTTTTCATTTTGGACATTCATCATGTTTTATCTGTCATTAATAACTCAAAATATTTGGTCAAAAAAGTCAATTAAGGTAGAAAAATTAAGGATTATTTTAAACATTTAAATATCATAAATGAATTTTATTAGGAAACTAACATAATATGACCTGATGGTTGGTTATTATGTTGGTTTATATTTTTCCAAACAATTGGACCTTGATTTAAGCCCCAGAAGAGGTACTGGTAGTTTCACTTTATGGCCAAAGCCAAAAACAATAACTTGAAGGAGTGGACAGTTAAAGCAAAAGAAACAAAGGGGGGTTAATATTTACTGGAGGGTGGGTTCATGTTACCTGATGTTGTCTTTCCTTAGAGGGGTAAGACAAAAAACAAAAACAAAAAAACAAACTCCAGACTTTGACAATAAAGATCTCGAGTTTTTCACATGTGAAATAGTTTTGTACCTCTATAGTGTTTTTAAATGACCCCTTTTATCAACATATCAATACAAATTTCTTCAACACAAAATGGTGTTGCTCGAGTGGAGTGTGGGGGTGGAGGGAAGAAGATATCATCATGAAGCATATGTACAGAACAGACCCTAAGAATGGATACTAAAGCACCATATTTAGTTATGCATAGCAAATCACTTGAACCAGTCACACACCAAATGATAAGTTTAATCTATAAAAAGAGGGTAAGAAACAATAGAAAAATTTCTACCTATCAATTAAAATTGGTCATTTTCATGTTAACAAGAAAACTCAAACCTGTTGAAGTCTTGTTGATACAGGGCCTCCAACCTTGACTGATTTTTGGATTCCATGCTGTCATCAACTGCAAGATTTCCGTTAAGGTGTCTTTCAGTGAATTCAGTTCAAGCATCTGTAGGCGATACAAAAATAAAATGGGAAAATACACATGCAAAACAAATTAAGAATATTTCTTTAAGATTGTAATAATTTCAATAAAATGAAAATGATATATCGTACCAAATGTGATTATATATAAAACTTGACTTCTCTAATTTACTATTTATGGGTTTCCATATTTCAGTCAAATGTATATGTTTATGTTTAATGCATACCCACGTCTAAGACCAGAATGTTGGTCAAACAATTCATCATTTAAACACAAAGCCATTGCATATGCCTCTGTCAAATTCCAGCCAAGTTAATACAAATATAAGCATTCAAGCATATCTATGGTACAACAGATGGCCAAATCATATAGGCTTTACATAGATGGTGTATTGGTAATCTTCCACATACATTTGAGAAGTTGTATAACTGTATGAGTAAAGAACAAATCAGATGACAACCACAAATGAGCCTAGACCCCAAGCAACGTGTTGAACAGGCCTCAAACAAATACAGTATCTAGATAAAAGTAAAATCTTCATAATATGTAGATTGTTCATTTCCATTCCATTCAATTTTTTTTTTTTATTTAGTTAATAGGGGATATTTGTCAGATGCCCGAGTCAACTAGTAGAAACTTGTCTTGATTTAGTTATGGGATTGGAAATGAAAAATCAATCATTTCTGAGTTTACAAAAGAATGGACAATTACTATTAGCTCAACAAGGAAAAAAGAAAGATCATTATAATTATGAAGTGATGCAAACATGGACTTATTGAAGCTTCTAGGATATTCAAAATACAAGGATAAAGAGAACCAAAGAACTCACAGCCCATAGTCCTGTTCCACAACCAGAACTACGGAGTTCTAAGAATAAAGCATCCTTTAAGATACTTGTCGAGCCTCTAGCATTTAGCTACTTTAGGGTAGATAGAGCTACATCAAAAAGCAATAGCCCAATAAACTCCATATCATTCGTGCAATTATCTTATAATAACATATGTGAAAATGTCAAGACTTTTATAAGAGTAATATGTAACTTGAAGCCTATAACAGTATTCGCAAGAATATCTTTCTAAAGTTATACTATATAACAACTTCCTAATATTCTAAACTTTAGTAACTTGATTTTCTCGTTAAAAAATTATTATCGAAAAAATTATCTCACTAAAAAATTATTTATTCTTGTTATCAAGCTCAGATGGTAAGAATATATCAGGTAAATAATATAGGAAAAGTTTGGTTAAAATTAAAATAGAAAAGGGAATGAAATTGAAAGCCAAGAATTTTAAAGTATGGAAATTATTCTAAGGGATATTGAATTGTACTCATCTTAAACCGAGTACACCCCATGTAATTTACTGATCTCGCACTGGTTGCAATTCTACCATGTTTTTTTGCTCCATACACTCTAATCATTGAAATAATTTAATTCACAACTTCATTTCATTATCATTATTGAAATACTTTAATTCGCAACTTCACTTGATTATCACTCACCAAAGCTAATGACTAACACTATTCTTAAGGTAAGGTACAAGGCACAGCAACATAATGCCATCTACTTATCTTGAAATCACTAGTCTTGATTCTGTTTAAGTACTTAGTAATCCATAAAGGCAGACACTAAGTATCTAGACTTAATAGGCCTCAGTTGAAATGCATATGAAGCCCCTTCTGCAGTGAACTTGTCAAAGCCTCTTTAAGTTTAGACACTCACTTAAAAAAAAAATTAGACACCTACTTATGGAAAAATATAAATATGGTATGACATGACTCCATCTGTTTGATTAATGCCACATTTCATCTGCTTGTTTAAGCAGAAAAAATAGTATCTTCTCAAAATTACTGGCTATTTGCATTCTAAACCATTTACAGACAAATAGAAAGTAAAAACAGTACCGCATTGTGGCTCCCATTGCTCTCAGCCTCCATAAACCGCCATAGCCTCTCAAAAGCCTGAGGACTCCGGTAGACCGAGCCCGGCAGCGCCCGCTTATGCACAATAACAACGCCATGCTTTAAGTTAACAACATCAAATCCAAACGGGCCCATATACAACAACATCCCCGTAATGTACAACAGCGGCGCAAACAAAAGCACGCCTTTTCGCTTGAAAACCGTAGATATCAACACGAAAACCACTCTCTCCCCAACACTCTGCTTCGCGCCTCTGCAGCCGCCAGAGCCACCGAAGCCGCCGCTGCCAAAAATTTTGCCCCGGCCGTGGTGCATCCTAGGAGAGGAGGGCGGCGACGGCGTTGTGCTGACGCTGACGGAGCGCCCGCTGCGAAGCGGCTGAGGCCGTGCATTGTGCGGAAGAGTGATTGAGCTTTCAGGAAACCCTAGAAGAAGATACTAAAAGAACTCACGGAGAAATTGAATAGCATTCAGTTTACGTGGAAAATGCTGCATTTTTTTGAAAGACTTTGGTTCGTTATTTGATACAATTGAAGCAACAACAGAAAGAAAAAAAAAACGAATAGAAGCAACAAAAGAAAAAAAGAATTGAAGCAACAAAAGAAAAGGGAAGGTCACTTCCCCGAGAGAAAAGGGAAAATTTTCCCGAGAAGCAAACAAAGATTGAAAGTGTTTAGAGTGAAAAGTAAATGAGAAACAGAAAAGGTAGAGTGACGGTTAACGAAGGGAGTGAAGGTGTGATTTCAACTGGGGAATACGGTACTTCCTGTGGATTTTTCAGACATTTAATGTGATCACGTGTCGGGCTCAACGGATCATCGTTAGAGAGAGATCCGGTATTAGTGTGGGCCTCTGGGTGTTGATCGCCTTAATTGTTGATGCTGGAAATAAGATGGGTTTACACAGGTCGGATGTTAGAATTGTCCCAATTTGAGCTGAGTTGAGTTGGTTTGGTTTGAGTTGGTCTTGAGGTATCTAAAAAAGAAACTAACTTAGAGTGTTTTTCTTCAGGATGGTGATCCGAGACTTAAGTAAGAGTAAGGGGTGATGAGAGAAAAGTAATGAAAATATGGTTATGAATGAGTTACCATTAATGGAACCAATAGGGTTTGAGATGAATAATATTACATGTTTACCCTTGGGGTTGCCAATTGTCATTTTCTAGTAAGGTGAAATATTTGACCCACATATGCCCACACTCCTTTAGAGTTGAATTTTGAGTATGAAGGAGTAAAGAATGGATGTCTAAGCGCTTTGAAAGGATCAGCAGTTCTAGGTGACCCATCTCGAACCTCAGTTGGATTGGGTCTGAGATGGCCTTCAACTGGTCCTTCCACCTTGGACCTCAGCATGGCTTGGTAAAGTCCAAGGTGGCCTTCAATTGGTCCCTCCACCTCGGACCTCGGCTTGGTAGGGTCCGAGGTGGCCTTCAATTTTTACTCACCTACCTCGCACCTCGGACTTGGAGGGTACAAGGTGGTTTTCAATTTTTTCCATCCACCTCGCACCTCGACCTGTTTGGGTCCGAGATTTTCTTCAATTTTTGGCCATTCACCTCATACATTAGCCTTCTTGGGTCTGAGGTGGTCTTCAATTTTGGCCATCCACCTCACACCTCGACATGCTTAGGTCCGAGGTGTTCTTTAATTTTAGCCATCTACTTCGTACTTCGACTTGCTTGGGTCTGATATGGTCTTCAATTTTGGCTATCCACCTCAGCCTTCTTGGGTCCGAGGTGGTCTTCAATTTTGGCCATCCTCCTCGCACCTCGGCCTAAAAAGGTCCGAGTTGGGATTGATTTTTAACTTGTGCATTTTTTCGTGGTGGCCCATCTCGATCCTCAGCCTAGTAAGGTTCGAGGTGGTACTAGGTTGGGCCTTTTCTTTGTACCTCTGCCTGGCTTGGTCCGAGGTGGTCTTCAGTTTGCATGATCCACCTCGTACCTTGTACCTAACCGAGGTGTAAGGTGCTTGGGCACTTGGTCTTACGCATTCTTTCAGGTTGTTCTTTTGCCACGTGTACACATTAATTATGGTGTGACTTTTTTACTGCTCGATGAGTCTTTTGCACTTCTTGACGCAACCTTTGCATTACTTGATGTGACTGTTGCAATACTCTAAGGGTCTTTTGTGTTCTTCGAGATGAATGAAGCTCTATATAAGAGAGGGTAAAGGGGCTTAAACCTCACACTTCACTTTCCAAACTTTCTCAAAAGACTTAAAGCCTTCTCGTCCTTAGCCTCCCAAAGCTCATTGTCCTCGTCTTTCTCCAGGCTTCTCATCTTCATCATCTTTAGCTTTAGCTAATATCCTCATCGGTTGTCTCACTTCTGCCAAGTTACCTCGATCGAACAACTTCGGCTTATTCATGTCGATTATTGTCATTCGGTTTGTTTCATCTTTCATTTTTCATTATGTCTAGTAATTCTAATGACGATAAGGAGTTTGTCACCATTCTGATACTGAGGTATCTTTTTCCAAGAGAACCTCATCTAGTGAATCTCTTAGTTATAGATTTCATATAGGCGAAGGGGATCATGTAGATTCTACTACTTTAGAGGTTGGGGTTAATGCCCCTTTTATGAAAGAGGTCTATGGTGAGATGTCAAGTGGTCATGATCGTTTCCACTATGGGGTTGAGGCTTTTATGTGTTCTTTATCTAAGAAGTCTTTGTCTACTTTTTATCAATATTGTATTCCTCATGAGTATGGGATTCGACTTCCTACTTATAAGGAAAGGGCATGTAGCTCAGTCCGTGGTGGGTCATCTTATGAGATATGTTTTTATGAATACTTTTTCAACGGAGGGTTGTGTTTTCCTATGGATCTAGAGGTAGCTCAAGTTTTAAATTTCTTCAATATTACTCCCAACCAGTTACCTCCAAACTCCATGGGGATGCTTATTGGCTTCTTTATTTGTCATCGGAGGCACAGTAGGAATGTTACCTTTTTTCATAAACTTGTTTCGAAGATTTTATCTTATCAAGAAGTTTCAAGATATAGGTTAGTATATGTTGTCTCCAAGAATTGGCAAAAAAATAGCAGTAAAAAATCCTTCATCTATCCATGGGTGGAAGATTAGGTATTTTTGTGTCTGCCATGAACAATTATTCCACGTGACGAGGATCTGACCAATACTATGTTAGTGATCCCAGTCTACGCCTCTGAGTTGCTAAAAGAAGACATCTTGATTTAGTATGGTTTGAGTCGGGCTACTCTTGGTAATCATCTTATACTAAGAAAAATTTTCACTTTTAACTTTTTTAGTTACTTTATATTTTGGTTGCTTTAACTTTTTGATACTGACATATACTATTCTTTTTACAGAGATGGTTGTAGACAGAAATCGTCTTCTCCAATTGGTAGTTGTGAGGCCGATGGGCTCTTCTTTGGCTAAACCTCCTCTAATAGTTTCTCAAGCTCCTCCTCATCCTCCTTTTTCCAGTCGAAGGAAAAGGCCCAAAGAAAATAACACCTCTGGTTCTAAGGACCAACTTCAGAGTACCGTTCTCCATCCTCCTTATTTTGTGAAAGTGCTTTTAAGGAATCAAGATGTTGAGGAAATTATGTAGGAAGTAAACATGAGAAAACAATATCCTCAACTATTTTTTGATCTAGTAAGAAAATTTGATGTAAATTTTTTAAAATTTGTGGAATTGTTGCATATAATTCTGTGCTTCGTGCTGAAATGTGACAATACAATCTTGGGTGGCCTCGTTTGGGATGGGTCATTACATTTTCGACCGAATTGACCAGGTCTACATAGGTGGCCATGAAGGAGTTTAGAAATTTTTAAGCCTTCGACAACTTGGTTTACAACAAGGTTACTGATGAGTATATTGTTGGCTTTGATGCGGCCAAGGTGGAGGTAGCCAAGATTTATCGTAAGTTGAACCTAGATCAGGTGCACATCCCCTTTCCAAAATGTCACGTTCTCTCCGGAGACTGAGGAAGGTGACGCAGACGACGCTATTGTTGGGATGATGCTGCTCAATATCGTCCTCAAGAGGTTGTGGTTATCATTACCAAGTCTGATGGTCGGGTCGTGGCGAAGTATGTTGAGGACTACAGCGAGTAAGATGAGCAAGCTTAGGGTTTTCTTGCTTTGATATTTCTTATACTTGGCCTAGAAGCCCTCTTGTGTACTGTTTTTGTTTAAGGTAATAAAATGGACTGTTTTTGTGTTTACTTCTTTTATTAGTGTGGATATAAGCTTAGCTTTTTCTTAGCATTCTTGTCTGTGTGCCCGAGTTCAGACCTCTCTCTTTAGGAGTCTCAATTATTTTTTCTCGGGCCTTTATGATCCGAGGTGTGTTATTGGGCATTGACACTTAATGTTTGGAAGAAGATCCCATTAAGTTTTATGTGTTTGTGCCTGAGTTGGGGTTTCTCTTTCTGGAACCTCAACTTCTTTTCTCCGGTCTTTATGCCCGAACTGGGGTTTCTCTTTTTACAACCTGAACTTCTTTTCTCGAGTTTTTATGCCTGAGTTAAGGATTCTCTTTCTAGAACCTCAACTTCTATTCTTGGGTTTTTGTGATCCTTACTTCAGTCCTCACTTGTGGGGGATATCCGAGGTAAAGGTTATTTTGGACACTTCACTTCGATCCACGGCTGTGGAGGTTATCAGACGTAAAGGTTATTTTTGGACGTTTCACTTTGGTCATCAGCTATGGAGGATGTCTGAAGTTATTATATGCGACCTTTCCTTTGGGCTTGTTTAAATTTCACTTGCTGAAAATAATAAATATATGCAAATATTGACAAAATTCATTTGATTCATCTAATTATAGTGTTTACATTGGTTAACCAGCTCCGGGACGGTTTACATCTATAAGTTAATAGTGGAACTTGCTCAAATTCTTTGAGTTCCATCTTCGTGGTATGGGTATACCATCCATTCTTTCCAATTCAAACATTCTGATCTTGATTACTCTCCTGATGCGATACGGGCCTTGCTAGATAATTGAGAGCTTTTTCCCAGTCCCAGAGATTCGAGACATCTTTCTTGCGGAGGATCAACTCTCCAAGTTCGAATGTTCTCTATTTTACTCTTCTGGAGTTGTAATATCTGGTTGTCCTCTGTTGGTATGTTGCGAGCTTCAATAGTGGTTATCTTGACCCCTTCGATGAAGTCCAAGCTCACTTTTAAGCCTTCGTCATTATTACTTGGATCAAAGAGCTGGACTTTGAGGGAGGGTTCTCCTACCTCAACCGAGACCACAACTTTAGACCCAAAGGCTAGGAAGAATGGTATTTCACCCGTTGGAGATCGAGGTGTGGTTTTATAGGCCCATAATGCATGTGGCAACTCTTTGACCCAAAGCCTTTGGACTTCTTCTAGTCATTTCTTCATAGTTTGTAATGTGGTTCTATTCGTGACTTTGGCCTACCTGTTGGCTTGTGGGTATCCAAAAGAAGTGAATCGTTGGTCATTCCGAACGTCTTGGCAGAACCTTTTGAATAGTACTCTTTTAAATTGCTTTCCATTATCAGGCACAAACACCTTTGTGATTCCATATTGACATACTACTGACTTCCAAATAAAATCTTTTGCTTTCTTTTTTGTTATCCTTGCAAGCGGCTTTGCCTTTGCCCATTTGGTGAAATAATCTGTTGCCATAATCAGAAGTTTCAATATTCCAAGTGCCCGAGGGAAAGGTCTAAGTATGCCACATTATAAACGGTACTGGGCTGGTAATAACAGTTAGTTGATTTGCAGTAAATCGGGGAACAACGACAGATATCTCACACTCAATACATTTTGAGCATGGTAATAACCTTGTTTGAGGATCTTGTAGCCTAGAGCTCATATATCTAATTGATTTTTACAAATTCTTTTGTGGACCTCTCTCAAAGCGTAATCCCCCTCCCAGGGTTTGAGGCACTTAAGATAATGATGAGTGAGGGATTATCGATATAATTGATTTTCGATCATGTAGTGGCGAGCTGCTTTGGATAAGAGCTTTTTAGCCTCTGCTATTTATTTTGGTAGCTCAGCATTCTTCAGGTATTTGATGATCGAGTCCATCCAGCTTGGCTCATCGTCGTTGTCCATTACTTTAGTTTCTTCTACATTTGAGCATGGTAAGACTTCAACATACACAAATTTCGGGAGGTCAGAGATCTTAAAAGATATAAGCCATGTTAGGACATTAACCTTGGTGTTCTCTGACCTTGGTACTTGGTTCACTTTTATCTCCTTGAGTAAGCTCATCAAATGCTTTACTTTGTTCAAGTACTTGATCATTCATGCCCCTTTTGCCTTGTAGTCTTTAGTTACTTGACTTACCACCAGTTGGGAGTCATTGAACACTTTAGTTTTAGTTCAAAAAAAAGGGCTTCGTATTATGCTTAACAAAGAGGGCTTCGTATTATGCTTCGTTACTCGATGCTTTGAAGTTCAATTGTAAAGTGTATTCGACTGTAAACCCTTCAAGGCTGACCAAGATGAGACTCGCATAATTTCTGAGGGCACTGGAGGAATCATCAACAAAGAGCTTCCAACTTTTCAGTTTCTTTTGCCTTATGTTTCTTCCTCCCTTGTGACTCCATTAAGGAAGGTGCACTCGATAATGAAATCAGCGAATGCCTGGGCCTTGATTTTTGGGCGAGGTTTGTATCTGATTTTGAATTCTCCCAACTCAATAAACCACTTTACGATTCGTATTGAGAGATTGGATTTTTGAAGTATTTGCCTTAAAGGGTGATTTGTTAACATGCTAATGGGGTAGGACTGACAGTATGGCCGTAACTTTTGAGTTGATGTGAAAACAACAAATGCCAACTTTTCAAGGGGTTAGTATCGTGTTTTTGCATCTTGAAGTACACGGTTGACATAATAAATCATTCTCTACACCTTGTCTTCTTCCTTCACTAGGATTGAAGCTATGACTACTTTGTTTGTTCCCATATACAAGTAGAGTTCTTCCCCCTCCCTTAGCTTTGTGATAAGGAGTGGCTAACTCAGTTACTTTTTCAACTCTTTAAATGAAGCTTGGCACTCCTATGTCCAATAGGAATCTTAGATCTTTCTCAATACATTGAAGAAGGCACAACTAGTGACATTTTACTCTTCTCTAACATTTCTTGGGGCTTCCATATCTAGGACAACCTTGATCTTTTTGGGGTTTGCTTCTATCCCACTTCAAGTGACTACGTAACTAAAGAACTTGCCAAATGTAACCCCAAATGCACACTTCGAGAGGTTGAGCTTCATTTGATGTTTCTTTAACACTGAAAAATATTCTTCTAAATCAACTATATGGTTAGCTGTGTTATGAGTTTTAATTTAATTGCAAGTGCATGAGTCATTTGAAATATAGCGTTGTGCAAGTGCGAGGTCAAATCCACAGGGAATTGCGTTGTGAAAAATATAATTTAATCTAAACTAACTTTATCTTAACCTAGTTCCGAGTTTTGTATTATATGTTGCAAAATAAATAAAAGCTAAACTAAATTGATTTTAAAAACTAATAAAAAGACTAAGGTTTCTGAATCCACCCCGCCAAAGTTAAGCATATATCTCAATGTTCTAAAGATAGCCTATCAAAAAATTCCATGAATCCAACTTACAAAAAACAACAAATATCTCAATTAAATCAAAAGCATCCAATGTATCCGATTTTAACAAATCACAAAGGAAATCCAATTTAATCAAAAACAGTTTGATGTATCCATCAGATGAAACACAAGGAATATCCAACATAACAATTTAAACGCAATCAATCATAAGATTTTACTCAAATAATTGACAGAACATTTATACTAAAAAAACATTAGAATTGTATAAACAAATGTGAAACTATTATGCCAAACAACGGTGAGGCTTCATCTTCAACCTTAGTTTGAAGATTTTAGCCTCTCATAATTATGAAACTATAATTCATAATAAAATTGCTAAACATTTAAACTAAACAAAAACAAAATGAAAAGAAATATTTACCATACAAGGGAGAAATTCCACTTGCTGTTGGGCGGCGCTTCCCCTCATGGTAGCAAAGCCTTCGGGATCCACCCGAATGCTAGCAGACGGTCCATCGGTTTGTACCAAAGTGGCTCAGGAATTGCACATTGAATGATGGAGTCAGATGGTGTTTATATAGGGGGAGTCTCAGAGCACTGTAGGTTTCAGATTCGATGTGGGATATTGGCCCGAGTGTGCTCGATCGCAGAATGGTGCGATTGATCGCATGTGTGCTCGATCGCATGTCTTGTGCGCACGATCGCATGTGCGCTCGATCGCATGTCTGTTACGATCGATCGCAGATGCACTGAACTGCAAATATTTCGATGTGGGATGTTGATCTTGCGCTCGTTCGTAGGCAAGTGCGCTCGAGCACAGGTGCACTCGATCGCATATCTCGTGTGATCGATTGCACTATGCATCCTCTTTGCTCTTGAAGCTTGATATCTCCAGAAATGCTTCATTTTCTCCACAAACCTATAAAAATACACAAAACACAAAAAAAAGACATAAAATAAAGTGAAATAATACAAATTAAGGACCTGACAAATATAAATTAAAGGGCTTAAATATGCAATATTTAAGACTCATCAAATACCCCCAAACTTATATTTTGCTAGTCCCTTAGCAAAACAAAATAAAAACTAAATGAAAAACAAAGAACATAAAGATAAGTTCATCACTCATGTTATCCACAAATTTAAGGAGCACACACCACCATGATATTTAGTCATGAGCAAGCTTAAAGAGATAAACCCATCTTCACAATGAATAGAAATATTAAAATCTAATTACTTACAAAAGGCAGGTTAAGGCATCACAAGTCTGACACTGTGTAAAGTGAATTAGTATATAAAAATGAAGCTTCCAAATAACTCCAATGTGTAAGGTCTTCATGTCTCAAGATTCACCAAATTTCCCATCAGAATGAACGAAAATGGCATAGTTTTTATTTTCTTCTTTTATTTTATTTTATATATATAAAGCTCTGCTATGTTTAATTCCCTTAAGCTTTCTAATTGACCCATGTAGCGAGTGTTGAGTCAATGACTCCCAAACCAGATGGTTTTAGGGTATTAGGTATAAAGACACCCCTAAGGACTTACTAACTCGAGTAAAAAAAGCTACGAAACTAAACTGACCTTAATGCTACCAAACAAACTTTTCACCTTTTGACGTGAACACTCACTGCTTACTGAGGCAAGAGGTCCAGTTACTCAGCGAAAAATTTCGCAATGATCATAATGAATAAAATTCCCACCTTTTGACGTGAACACTCACTGCTTACTGAGGCAAGAGGTCCAGTTACTTAGTGGAAAGTTTATTGATGATGATCATTAGTAGTATTATTATTATATATATATTTTTTTAATTTTTTTATGCTTTTCTATGCCCAAGTGTTTATCCAACAAGTCACCCAGTTTCAGTTAAGACAAGGAAACGTACACATTAAAATCACATGTCATACCTCACACAATTTGTGCTAATGTGCTCGTGTTAGATTAGATCAAACATGTGAATTCTCAAATGCCTAAAGTAAGTAACTAAATTTTATAAATTTATCACCAGATCATGTGTTCAAAATTTTAAGCTTACCTATGACATCACATCACAGAAAATGTTAAGATCAACCAAAATTTCAAAATAACATGAGCATGCATTTATCTTTACGACGAAAAGACAACAAATTAGGACAAAGTGTGTGATGTGTCTCCCATGCCCCCAAACTTAAATTACACATTGACCCCAATGTGTGAATAATATGGAAAGAGCTGACCTGGGATATGGAGAACTATCTGGAATAGTATGGCTCATAGCATACCCCCAAACTTGAACTGGAGTACGCATTGTCCCTGAAAAATAAATACTGGAAAACAAAAAATACTAGAAACAAGCATTAAGCATAAATATGTAAAATAATAAACAAATAAAAAGATGAGTTGTGGGGTGCCTCCCATGAGCACTAAGTTTAAAGTCTTCAGCCAGACTCCCCTTAGTAGATGACACTCAATCAGAGTAACTAGGATCCTCCAATAATATCGTCTCTATGTCCGGACTCCTCAACTCCAAGAATGGTTTTAGCCTTTGTCCATTTACCTTAAAAGTGTTACCATTCTTGGGATCCTCAATCTCGATGGCCCTATGAGGAAAAACTGACCGAATAATAAATGGGCCTGTCCAACGAGATTTGAGCTTGCCTGGAAAAAGATGCAAGCGTGAATTGTAAAGAAGAACTTTTTGACCCGGCTCAAAAGCTCATCTCAAAATGTTTTGGTCATGAGTCTTCTTCATTTATGCTTTGTATGATCGGGCACACTCATATGCATCATTCTGCAGCTCCTCAAATTCATTGAGTTGGAGCTTCCATTGTGAGCCAGCCTTGGAAAGATTGAAATTCAGTTGCTCGCTAGTCCAATATGCACGATGCTCTAATTCGACCGAATGGTGACATGCCTTTCCGTACACAATACGATAGGGAGACATGCCAATTGGCGTCTTGAAGGCTGTCCGATATGCCCACAGTGCATCAGTCAATCGCAGAGACCAATCCTTTCTACTAGAGTTCACAGTTTTCTCTAAAATGTGTTTGATCTCGCGATTAGAAATTTTCACTTGTCCACTCGTCTGTGGGTGATATGAGGTGGAAACCTTATGTGTGATGAAATACTTCTTCATCAACTGCTCAAAAATTCGGTTGCAAATGTGCTTACCTCCATCAATTATGATTGCTCGAGGCGTACCAAATCGAGCAAAAATAGTGTCCTTCAAAAATTAGACCACAACTCTGTGGTCATTGGTCTTGCACGCAACGGCCTCCACCCACTTGGACAGATAATCCACAGCAACTAGAATGTACAAGTTGCCAAAGGAGTTTGGGAACGGTCCCATAAAATCAATACCCCACACGTTAAAAATCTAAACAATCAGAATAGGATTGAGAGGCATCATATTCCTCCTAGAAAGACTCCCTAGCTTTTGGCAACGCTCACAAGATACACAGTAGGTGTGAGAGTCTCGGAACATGGTAGGCCAATAAAATTCACACTGCAAAATCTTTGCAGCGGTCTTTTTAGCACTGAAATGGCCTCCACAAGCGTGATCATGACAAAAGGTGATAACGTTAGATTGGTCATGCTCAGGAATACACCTTCTGATGATCTGATCGGTACAATACTTAAACAGATAAGGATCATCCCAGAAAAAATGTTTTACCATGGCTAAAAACTTTGATTTATCTTGTCGCCCCCAATGCAAAGGCATATGTCCGGTGACAAGATAGTTTACTATATCAGCAAACCATGGAGCAGAATTTTGAGCAATGAGCATTAACTGCTCATCAGGAAAGGTCTCAGAAATGGGAGTGGTGGCCTCAGTGAAATCCACAATCAATCTAGATAAATGGTCCACCACCACATCTTCTGAACCTTTCTTATCCCGAATCTCAATGTCGAACTCTTAAAGTAGCAAGATCTATCGGATAAGACGAGATTTAGCATCTTTTTTTTTAGAAAAGATACTTCAATGCTGCATGGTTCGAGTAGATAATGACTTTAGATCCTAACAAGTAGGATCTTAACTTGTCTAATGCAAAAATGACTGTAAGCAACTCCTTCTCAGTGGTAGAGTAATTGAGTTGTGCATCGTTTAGAGTTTGACTTGCATAGTAGATAACATAGGGAAGTTTATCAACACGCTGCCCCAAAACAACTCCAACAGTATAGTCTGATGCGTCACACATAATCTCAAAGGGCACACCCCAGTTGGGTGGTTGAATAATGGGTGTGGACGTCAGAATCTTCTTCAGATCCCCAAATGCTTTCTTACAGTCCTCATCAAATATAAATGGGGCATCCTTTTGTAATAACTGGCACAAAGGCCTGACGATTTTGCTGAAATTCTGGATAAATCGCCTGTAGAAACCTGTATGGCCCAAAAAAGATCGAACCTCCTTCACTGTACGTGGGGGTGGAAGGTTGGAAATCAGGTCCACCTTCGCTTTGTTGACCTCAATCCCCTGATGAGATACGACATGCCCCAGTACAATGCCTTGCTTAACCATAAAATGACACTTCTCCAAATTAAGCACTAGGTTTTTCTCCTTGCACCACACTAAAACCAAAGTGAGACGGTGCAGGCACTCTTCAAAGGTTGAACGAAATACGGAGAAGTCATCCATGAAAATCTCTAAGAACCGCTCTACCATGTCAGAGAATATACTGACCATGCATCGCTGAAAAGTAGCGGGTGCATTGCATAACCCAAAAGGCATGCGACGGTAGGAAAATGTCCCAAAAGGACAGGTAAACGTCGTTTTCTCTTGATCTTTGGGGTCCACAGGGACCTGGTTATATCCAGAATAACCATCCAAAAAACAATAATACTCGTGCCCAGCCAAACGCTCCACCATCTGATCAATAAATGGTAGTGGAAAGTGATCATTCCTTGTGGCAACGTTCAGCTTACGGTAGTCTATACACACTCTCCACCCTGACTGAAGACGAGTTGGCACCAACTCATCGTCTTTATTCTTTACCACCGTCAATCCTGCTCGCTTGGGCATGACATGAATTGGGCTCACCCACTTGCTATCAGAGATGGGATAAATGATCCCTGCATCTAGCAGCTTAATTATTTATGCTCTCACAACCTCTTGCATAGCTGGGTTGAGCCTTCTTTGTGGCTCTCTCGATGGCTTGGTATTCTCCTCTAAATGTATCTTGTGCATCACTACCGAGGGGCTGATTCCCCTGATATATTCAATGGTCCACCCGATAGCTTCCTTGTGCTCTCTTAAGACATCTAATAATTTCTCCTCTTGAGCTTCACCCAAATCTGAAGCTATAATCACAGGAAAACTATCGGCTAAACCTAGGAACTTATACTTAAGATTATCTGGTAAACGCTTAAGTTCCTTTTTGGGGGTTTCAGGTTCGACGGTCTCCTCTGTCTCATTGATTTCTTGAGGATCAGACTCCAAAATGGCATTCACTTCCTCGAGTAGTTTATCTAAGCCCAAGTCCTCTCCAAAGTGAGCAAAACACGCCTCTAGGGGATCCTCAATGCTTGATTCGTCCACAGTCTCCTCAAGAATCTCCTCTATCAAGCATACATTTCTCACTTCATCATACTCCAGTGGTTGCCTAGTGATATCAAAGATGTTTAACTCCACTGTCATATTTTCGAAGGAGATCTTCGTCACCCCTGTCCTACAATTGATTAGGGCGTTAGCCGTGGCTAAGAATGGTCGCCCTAGAATTACCGGTATTTGAATCCCTACATTCTGGACCAGCTTTGTGTCAAGCACAATAAAATCCACTGGGAAATAGAATTTATCCACTTTTATCAAGACGTCCTCAACTATTCCCCGTGGTCTTTTCACTGACCTGTCAGCCAATTAAAGCGTCGTGGATGTGGGCTTCAATTCTCGTAGCCCCAATTGCAAATAGACTGAGTAGGGTAGAAGATTCACACTCGCCCCTAGATCCAAAAGAGCCCTCTCAATATGGTTGACTCTTATCGTACAAGAGATGGTAGGACACCCCGGGTCCTTATACTTGATGGGGAGCTTGCACTGAAGGATTGTACTGACCTGCTCAGTCAAAAATGCCTTCTTTGGGACATTTGTCCTCCTCTTGATAGTGACTAAGTCCTTTAAAAACTTGGCATATGATGGCATTTGATGGATGGCATCCAAAAATGGGATATTGATTTGGACTTGTTTGAATACCTCCAAAATTTCCTCATACTTCCCTCTTTTCTTGGGCGCTTGTAGTCTGTCGAGGTAAGGCGTTCTAGGTACAAATGACCTAGAAGGGTCTTTTTCAGTAAGTGTGGTTGTAAATGGCTCAACATCTCTCTTCTCCTTGTTGCCACTCCCTTGCCCTTGCTGTATAGCAGGGCTCTCTTCCACTCGATTGTCCACTTGTCTCCCAGACCTCAGTGTGATAATCGACTGTACTTGTTCCTCCCCGTGCGTAGGAGTTGATGAACTCCTAACCATAAATTGTCCTTTCGGGTTGGGCACGGGCTGACTGAGGAACTTCCCCTTCTCTCTCTAACCCAAGTGACTTGCAATTTGCCCTATTTGACTCTCCAGCTTGGTAATTGCTTGGGTGTTTACCATTGTTGCACTCCTTACGTCGCTCATGGATTGGCTATTCATTTTCATGTATTCCTTAATGGTGTCCTCTAGTGATTGTGAAACTAGTGCTGGTGTTTGAATGGGAGCTTAGTAAGTTGGTAATGGTGCTGGATGGGTATAACGACCATGACCAGGGATTTGTTGGGCAAATCCGGGAGAATATTGATTTTGAGCATTATGAGGGGCTCCTCCCTGATTCATTGGTTGGTTCTGCCTTCATGAAAAATTTGGGTGGTTCCACCACCCTGGATTGTACATCTCGGAGTACGATCCATTTGATTGCCTTCGATAGTCATTGAAAGCATTTACTTGTTCCATAGGATACTCGGCACAAGCCGGCATTGATTGGCAGTTTTGTGCTAGATGCATGGGACTAGCACAGATGGAACAGCTTTCAACATTGAATGTGTTGGCAGCATTGATGGATTGGCTCATAGTGAGAGCGTCAATCTTCTTAATGAGGGCATCTAACTTTATCCTCAAATCAGCGTCCTCCCTGACCTCATAGATGCCTCCCCTCTTAGGAGCACGAATGGACTTATCTCGACAGCTTGAAAAATCTCACTGCTGCGAGTTGTCGGAAAACTTGTCCAACACCATATATGCTTCATCTCCTGTCAGACTCAAGAATTCCCCCTATTCATAGACTCAATCATGCTATGGTTGGGTTGAGTCAACCATTGGTAGAAGAACTGAACGAGTCTCCACTTCTCATATCTATGTGGAGGGCATCTGATCAGTAGCTCTTTGAAGCGCTCCCAACCCTCAGAAAATTTTTCATCCTCATCCTGAGTGAAAGAGCTAATCTCCTTTCGGCACTCATTCACTTTAGACATTGGGAAAAACTTATAATAAAATTTACTAAGTAGGTTTTCCCAAGATGTAATAGACCCGGGCGTGTTGGAATCTAACCACACCCTAGCTCTATCGTGAAGAGAAAAAGGGAAGAGTCGAAGATGGACTGACTCCTCAGAGAAGTTCTGAAATTTAAATGTGGCATAAATGTCTTTGCACTTCTTTACCTGGCTATAAGGATTTTCAAGATCTAGGCCATGGAATGAGGGTAAGAGTTGGATAACATGTGGCTTTAAGTCGAAGTGGGTGGCATTGGTAGGTGGCAACACTATGTAAGAGGACGAGTTAGTCGCAACGGGTGCGAACAAATCCCTAAGGAATGTAGTGGAGTCCACGTTCCAAGCTCTAGGTTGCTCTACATGTTCAGGATGATGTGCATCCCTAAAATTCTCTCCCATCTCAACAGTCTCTCTCTCAACTATTGCTCTTCTCTGTCTCCTAAGAGTTCTTTCTAAGTCAGGATCTAAATGTATCAAATCTAAGTTTAATGATCTCCGACCAAGCATACACCAACAGAAAACAATGAGGTACTAACCAGCAGAAACAACAGAATAAAACAAAAAATAGCAAACACACTACTCACAAAAATTAATTAAATTTAAAAAAAAAATTGATAACTAACTAGTATAAAAATAAAATTAATTCAGATAAAAAATTCACAAACAAAGCAACTCCTCGGCAACGGCGCCAAAAACTTGTTGTGAATTTTAATTTACTCGCAAGCGCATGAGTCGTTTGCAATATAGCGTTGTGCAAGTGCGAGATCGAATCCACAGGGAATTGCATTGTGAAAAATATAATTTAATATAAACTAACTTTATCTTAACCTAGTTCCGAGTTTTGTATTATATGTTGCAAAATAAATTAAAGCTAAACTAAATTGATTTTAAAAACTAATAAAAAGACTAAGGTTTCTGAATCAACCCCGCTAAAGTTAAGCATATATCTCAATGTTCTAAAGATAGCCTATCAAAAAATTCCATGAATCTGACTTAAGACAAAAAACAACAAATATCCCAATTAAACCAAAAGCATCCAATGTATCTACTTTTAACAAATCACAAAGGAAATCCAATTTAATCAAAAACAGTTTGATGTATCCATCAGATGAAACATAAGGAATATCCAACAGAAAAATTTAAACGCAATCAATTATAAGATTTTACTCAAATAATTGACAGAACATTTATACTAAAAAAACATCAGAATTGTATAAACAAATTTGAAACTATTATGCCAAACAACGGCGAGGCTTCATCTTCAACCTTAGTTTGAAGATTTTAGCCTCTCATAATTATGAAACTACAATTCATAATAAAAGTGCTAAACATTTAAACTAAACAAAAACAAAATGAAAAGAAATATTTACTATACAAGGGAGAAATTCCACTTGCTGTTGGACGGCGCTTCCCCTCGTGGTAGCAAAGCCTTCAAGATCCACCAGAATGCTAGCAGACGGTCCACCAGTTTGTACCAAAGTGGCTCAGGAATTGCACATTGAATGATGGAGTCAGATGGTGTTTATATAGGGGGAGTCTCAGAGCACTGTAGGTTTCAGATTCGATGTGGGATACTGGCCCGAGTGCGCTCGATCGTAGAATGGTGCGATCGATCGCATGTCTTGTGAGCATGATCGCATGTGCACTCGATCGCATGTCTGTTACAATCGATCGCAGATGCAATGAACTGCAAATATTTCGATGTGGGATGTTGACCTTGCGCTCGTTCGTAGGAAAGTGCGCTCGAGCGCAGGTGCACTCGATCGCATATCTTGTGTGATCGCTCGCACTATGCATACTCTTTGCTCTTGAAGCTTGATATCTCCGGAAATGCTTCATTTTCTCCACAAACCTATAAAAATACACAAAACACAAAAAAGACATAAAATAAAGTGAAATAATACAAATTAAGAACCTAACAAATATAAATTAAAGGGCTTAAATATGCAATATTTAAGACTCATCAAGCTGCTTGCGTGCTTTTTATAAGCATATCATCGACATACACCTTCATGTTCCTTCAGATATAGTCCATGAACAGCTTATTGACCAGCCTCTGATATGTTATCCCAACGTTTTTTTAGTCCGAACGATATTATGTTGTAACAATAAAGACCTTTTTTCCTCTCATAAATGTTGTATTTGGCTGATCTGGTTCATACATCCCGATTTGGTTGTATTCGAAGTATACATCCATGAAATTCAATTTCTCGTACCCGAAGGTTACATCTATTAACTGATTGATCCTTGGTAGAGGAAAAATATCTTTCGAACAGGCTTTATTCAAGTTAGTAAAGTCGATGCAAATCCTCTATTTTCTATTAGCATTCTTTACCAATACTATGTTAGCTAGGCACTAAAGGTAATCGATTTCTCTGATTAACCAGGCTTCGAGGAGCTTGCTGACTTCAACGTCAATAGCTTGTTATCTCTCTATTGCAAAAAATTTCTTCTTATGTATGACTAGCTTCTGGTTAGGGTCAACATTTAGATGGTGCACCATTGTCTTTAGGTCGATTTAGGCATGTTCACTACTGACCAAATGAACACATGCTGATTTTCTTTGAGGAATAAGATCAATCATGTTCGGAGTTCTTTCTCCAAATCTGCACCAATCTGTACTACTTTCTCTAGTTCTCATTTTATGAGAGGCATTGTCACTAACTTCTCTATAGGTCTTCTCTTAGGGCCTTAGAGTCATATTTTAGGTCTTCTATCTGATGGACACTTGCCTTACCTTTTTCCTTGAGGGAAGCCAAGTAACAAGTTCGGACTGCAGCCTAGTTACCCTTGACCTCTCCTATGTCATTTTATATTGGGAACTTCATCTTCAAGTTATACATTGAGACTATTACTTTCATGACGTTCATCATTTGTTGCCGAAGGATCGTATTATACGAGAAGGTGAGGTTTATGACCAGGAAGGTACTCAAAATGGTTATTTAACAAGGCAAGGAACTCGCTATTACTGACAACTCTATGCTTCTTTTTGGATAGACTAGCTCACTCGAGAAGCCGTAAATAGGGTAGTGTGTTGGCTTAAGATAATCTTCTGATAGTTTTATCTTTTTGAAAGAATCATAGTACAATATATCTTCAGATGACCCATTATCTACCAAGATTCTTTAAACCGCAAAATTTGAAATGACTAAGGTCACGACAACTGCATCATTATGAGGGAACTTTACTCATTCAAGATCCTCTTTCGTAAAACTAATAGTTTGATCAACTCATGTTTTCTTTGTGGGCCACTCGACTAATCCAACAAGATGGGAACAAACTCTTCAAGAGTCCGAGGATTCATTACTAGAGGTTTCCCCCCCCGAAGATAGTTTGGATGATGCCTGCTATAGGGGCATTTTCCAACTTATTCTCTGAGGTTCAATGTCTTATGTTGTTCTCCTTTCGGCTTAGGCTCTTCCTTGGTTTACTTTATTCTCTATGGTTAGGACTTTTTTCTGTTTGGGCTCCTTTTCGATTTTATCTTGATGAACTTTTTCAAGTATCCTCTTTGTATCAAGCCTTCGATTTTGTCCTTCAGATGTTTGCATTCATTAGTGTCATGGTCGTGATCTTTGTGAAAACGACAAAAACGGTTCATGTAAATTTTTGTTTTAATCTCATTAGGCCACTTGATGATATCTTGATTTGATGTTTCCATCAAGAGATCTGTCTTTGAGGTGTTGAGAGAAGTGTAAGTCTCAAATCCCCAAGGAGCTCCTTACTTTTCACCTTTTTAGATATCATTTAGGCCTCATTTCTTTTGATCGCCCTTGGGTTTGTTCTCTTTCCTTTTCCTGCCCGTCAAGGCTTCATCTTTTTTTTTGCGAAAGGCTTGGCCTTCCTCTGCGATTACGAACTCGTCTGTTTTGGCTAGAAGGGTTGGCATGGTATTTAGCAGGTTTCTAAAGAGGTATTGATGGAGCCAGAGGCCTTAAGGCCATTGATGAAGACCATTATGTTACTTTTTGGTCTAGGTCCTTTACTTGCACCATGGTTGAAGTGAATCATGATATATAGTCACGAAGGGTCTCCTCCACATATTGAGTTATCTTAACAAGCTCTTAGGAGTACTTTTGGGACCTTGGCTATTAAAAAAATGCGTAGCAAACTATTCTCTAAGCTCATCAAAAAATTTTATGGATCTGGAAGGCAACTGAGAGAACCAGGTTCTCGTTGTTTCTCGTAGTGTTATTAGAAATGCACGACATATAACTGCCTCTAAGGGGCCATGAAGGAACCTTAGGGACTTAAAAGTCTCTAAGTGGTATATGGGACATGTTTTTCATGTGTAAGGCTCTATGTGAGGCATTTTGAATTTTGGAGGCCTTTTTTCGTCTCTATGTTAGGTATTTTAAATTTTGGAGGCATTTTCTCATCAATGAGCTCTTTGGAGAAAGGGTTGCCTATAGGTCTGATCTCGTCAAGGATGTTTCCTCGAGTGGTTTTTATGGCGAGCCTGATGCATTCGTTCATTTCTTTAAGCTTGCTTACTTTGGACTTGTCCTGTTCTTGTTGCTTCTTGGATGTATGAGAGTTCGAGACGAATTCGACGTCTCGAGTCGAGTGTCGAGGACTTCACCTAGCTCTTCATCGACTCGGTTCTCTATTTTCCAAATGATGCCCTCGCCTTTTGTTTTGCGTAAGTGGATCATGCTTCCTGCCTAAACTCACTTCCTCGGGTCGGATGTTCAAGTTTCAAGGTACCATCTCCATAGTCCTTCGAGTGGTATTGTAGCTCGAACATGGACAAGCAGTGCCTAGTTCTGCTTGTTTTGGACTGGCTAAAACTTGCATCTAACTCTTCGAATTGACGTTGGAGAACGATGTATTCGACTCTGCTAACAGGAGCATTCAAATCTGTCTCATGGGTCTTATTGGATCACTTGGTTTGAATGTGATCTAGCTTTCTGATTGGGTGGGGTTTGCTCTTCATTTACCTCGGGTTGATTGTGACTTCCTGAGGCACGATGAAGGTTTTGTCCTTCTATTAAAGGTTGTGGTGTTGGTACCTCAGATGGGCTAACCTCAGAGGTCGTCTGGACAATACTTCCTTGTTCCATAGTGTTTTTCTTAGGCGACATTTTTCAACAGATAATATTTATTCGGATTCCCATAAACGACACCAATTTTGTTAATGCCAAAAATAGGTTGGGTCTGACTTGGTGCTCCTAGAATTGTTCGAATTTGAGTTGGTCTAGTCTGAGCTAGTCCCGAAGTACCTGAAAAGGAAGTCGACCCAAAGTGTTTTTCTTTGGGGAAAGCCCTTCGATTGTTAAGTCAGAGTAGGAGATGAGGAGAGAAAAGTAGTAAAAAGTGTAGTTATGAATAAGTTACCATTAATGGGACTCATATTTTTAAAACTTGAGATGGATAAGATTACTAGTTTACCCTTGAGGTTGCCATGTATCATTTTCTAGTAGGGTGGTATATTTGACCCACATCATTAATGATGAAGATATACATGATCTCTCGATTAGTATGGATGACCATGGTTAAGGAATATTTGAAGGATATAATGTAGATGTTGATAATATAGGATCGAAGACTAGAAGTAAGATTGATGAAGGGGGAGACTTTCGTAATCAAGATGAAGATTTAGGTGATGAAGGGGGAGACATTGGTGGGGGAGATTTGGGTGCTGAATATGAGGACAGTGAACATTCTGATTGTGATTTTCTGGACAATGACTCTAATGGGTTAGGAGAAGATGACATGTTATGGAATAACATTGTTAATGAAGGACTAACTGCCTCTAAGGTTGGTGGGAATAATGGTGTTGCTAAAGGTGGAGATGAATGAGTATATGATAATGTAAGACTTAATGGGGCACAAGAAGATGAAAATATGGAGAATGACTCCTAATTTGCAGATTCTGATTAACTTTATACCCTACCAAACTCTAATGGTGAGGCTGAGGGGCATGTTTGGCCAGTTTTTAGGCTTGAGACTAACATGAACAATCATGTGTTAAAGAAGGGACAACTATTTGGGTTTTCTACAATTAGAAAGCAATCATAAAATTTTCAGTTGCTAAAGAGTGTGCTATTAAGTTTTTGAAGAATGACACAACTAGGGTGAGAACGAAGTGCCAATATGAAACATGTCAATGATTGTTATATGCATCTAGGGTTAAAGGTTCTTCATTATACCAGATTAGGACTTTGTTTCCTAATCATAGTTTCACTAGAGCAATGTACAATAGGCATGCTTCTGTTAAGTTCTTGGTTGAGAATTACATAGACATATTTAGAAATAATCCTAGTTATAAACCATATAGTGTTCAGAAGGATAAGATACATGATTTTATATTGAATATCTCAAGAATCAAGGCATGGAGGACTAAGGGAAAAGTTTAGGAAACATTACATAGTAGATGGAATGACCAATACAAGACTCTATAGGATTACTGTGTAGAGATTATGAGGTCTAATCATGGAAGCATAGTGAGCTTGATTGGTTAAAAATAACATCTACATACCCCTCTAATTTTTAAAAGTTTATGCATATGCTATGAAGCTTGCAAAAGAGGTTTTTTAATAGATGCAGCCTATTCATAAGCATTGATGCTTGCCACTTAAAGTCTCCTGCATTTGGCTAACTTGTTGCAGTTGGATTGGATGGTAATGATGATATCTTCTCACTGGAATTTCGAATTGTAGAAGCTAAAACCAATGACTTATGGTCCTAGTTTTTAGAGGAACTGCTTACTGATATTAACAATGTAAAAGATAAAGGTTGGGCCTTCATTTTTTTATCAACAAAAAGTATTAATGTACTGATTTATTTCTTATGTTTATTTCTTTTGACCTTCATATATGTTTATTTCTTATGTATTGACTTAAGTTATTAAATTTGTGTAGGGTTCAGTGCAAGCATGTGAAGACACTGTACCTAATGTTGAGCACATTTTTGTTCAAGCCACATGCATGTAAAAATGAAGAAACTATACATCAGTGAAGTGTTGAAGCAGACACTATAGGCAGCAGCTAAGTCACCTAGACAAGACTGTTCGGTGAATCGCATGGAGCACATGAAGAAATTGGATGAGGACTGTTATAATTGGGTGATAGGGCATGACCCAAAACATTGGTGTAGACATCAGTTCAAAAGTAAGTCCAAAGGTCGTAAGCTCCTAAACAATATAAGTGAAACATTTAATGCTTTTATTTTAGTTGCAAGAGAAAAACCAATTTTGGGTATGCTAGAGATAATTAGGAAAAATTATGAGAAATATTTTCAGGAAGAGAGAACAGGTGTTTAGATACCAAGGTCCCATTTGCCCTAAGATTTAAATAAAATTAGAGAGGATTAAGTTTATACCCGAGCCTTGGCGAAAAAACAATAAGTTTTAAAAAATTTGGAAATGAAAATCATTTTTAATGTTTTGAAATTTATTTTGAAAACAACTATTTTTCAATTTTGAGAAAATCGAGGGTGTTTATCAACTTTGAGTCACCACTAATCTGTTTAATTTGGACGATTGAACACCTTTTGAGTGTATTAATATTAATTTTTCCAAATTAAACCGACAAGTGTCTGCGAACCAGATTACGGATTTGAAAGGCATATTGTGTGTGTGGAAGGAAAGCACATTCACAACATTTGTCAATGATGGTTACCATCGTGTATTTACCCATTTTGAAAATAAAAGCTCGAGTCATGTTTTACAAGTTGCTTTAGCCTTATTTATTTACATACTTGAAAATGAGAAATGAAAAACTTATACACCATGGCATATCATTATTCATTTTACTTTTCTAATAATGTAATTAATTGTTTAATCATATAAAGCATTTATCTAAATTAATTTAGTGAACTGATTCTAAAATTCTCTATAGTATACAAGTCCAAACAAAAGCTAAGAAGTAATACCTTGGCATCCAAGGGCCCGTGTTGGGCAAGCTACATTATCATCAAACCAAAATAAGAGCATTAGTCCTTAAGTGGGCCTAAGGCCTAGAAAGAAAACAAGCATGAATGCAACAAGTATATACTTTGGAGAGATGGTGAGTTCAAAGGGGCTTAGGGCTTGTTTGTTTGCACTTAATGGACCACTTAATGGCACATCTGAACGAATTAGTCAAATGTGGTGCTATTAACTTTGTTTGTTTTTCATATTTGAATAACACTTAATGGGTATGATTGAATCAGAATTAAAATGAAGTCTTAATACCATTCAAATGTATTTTGGATAAAAATACCCCCACCAAATTATCAAAATCTCACAAATGCCCTCTCTTCACCAAAATCAATCTTCCACTGACCACCTCATCGGACTCTTCCCCTTCCCTCCTACACCGACCGTCGTCGCCACCACTACAACCACTCCAACTGCCTCACAAGTTAATGACCAATCTCACCCATCCAGCCTCAAGTCTAAGTATTGGTCCTTCTTCAAATCCCACCAAATCTCCAATCTCACCTCATCAATACCTTCCATCCCCAAGACGGCATTTCAAGCAGGAGCCTTAGATTCCTCGGTTTCATCAAATGCGCCATTCAATCAAAGCGTGAAATTTTCACTTAGTAACCAAACAAATCATAAAAAAATCAATTTTCCTAGAAAACCAAAAGGAGAGACGGGTCTTCACAGAGCTCAAGAACTGGGAGAAAAAATTATCTAGGCAGATCACACCCGATTCATATTCGGATCAGAGGAAGGAGAGCTCATTAACCTGCTTTGAGTCAGGATCAAACTTGGCAACGAAGTTGGAGTCATGAAGAGTACGATTATTGCTATAAAGAGGAAGAGATTGGAGGGGTTTGTTGTTTCTAATTCTATTGCGATAGTTGATGTGAATTTTTATTTTGAGAATTTTGAAATTCACTTCTTTTATATGGTGATATGGTGGGGTTATGTTCATCGCTTGAACATTAAAGAAAAAGAATTATAGAAAATAGTGTTATAAAATAAATCGATTTTTTTTTTATTTTTTAAAAAAATTAAAAGTGAGAAAAAGATAAATTTATTAATGAGTTTAATAAAAAAAAACCCACAAAAAACAAGCGAGAGAGAAAAGAAATTTGATTTTTTTTTCAATTTTATTGATTAATCCTGCCTGAATTGTCGTCTTGGGGTTGTGATAATTTATTTATTTTTCAATTTTATTGATTATTTAATAATTAAATTAGCAATATGTATTTTTTGTTAACCCAATATATTTTTATATTTAAATTGGTTGTTTAAAGAAAATTGGGGATTATGGCTCAATCCATTAAAAAGAGGTGATTAGGATTATTTTTGTGATGAAACATGTAAACTTTATTTAGATAAGTAGCTGACTATAATTTACAACAAACAATCATATTCTTAACTATTAAGAGAGTTAAAAAGGGAAAATACACATATTCAAATGTTTCAATCAGTTTAGTTATCAAACAGTTTAAATACTTGGGGCTTGTTTGTTTCCACTTAATGGACCTTTTAAAGGCACCAAGTTTGAATCAGTCAGATATGGTGTTATTAAATTCGTTTTTTTTTCACCTCTTATTGCCACGTAATGGGTCTGACCGAATCAAACCCAAAATTATGTCTTAATGCCAATCAGATGGTTGTTTGGACAAAAATACCCACATTATTTTACTAAAATCACATAAATACCCCTTAATAAAACCACTTCTCATCAGATCTTTTCTCCCTATCTGCTGCACAAATCTCTTTCTAATCTCCCTCTCTTTATAACTAGTAATATCCCTCCCCGCCATTCTATTTGTCGTTCTCTCTGCCGGGTTCTTGACCCACTTCATGTCAATGGCTTAAAACCTAAAATCTCACCTGGGTCTCTATCTGTTTTCTCTCATCTTCTTGTTCAAAATTGCCTTGCTTTCTCTCTCTAAAATTGTTATTTCCCTCTCTGAACCAAACTCGAGTATGGTTTCATCACGGACCTAAAGGGTATGCAAGTGCAACAATTCTTATTATGGTTCGATGTGGACGGATCAATGACGATTTGTCACTATCTAATTTGATTTATTTTCATGTGGGGTTCATGAAAAAGATTCTTGATTTGGGTGAAGTATTGAGTTTTCTATACCCGTGTATTAGTTTTTTTGTCTATTAAACAATTTTTATATATTTGGATTAGAGGGATTATCCTTTTTTTTTTATTTAAGTTAGTAGGATTTTGGTTAAAGCCCAAAATCCAACCACTTCTACTACCATACCATTTTCTCTCCTTTTCTTATTCTTTATGACTTTTGCTATCTGGTTTTTAGTTTGTTGTATATCATATGTTTTTCGGTGTTTTATAAACAATGTTTTGTAGGATTAGTGGGTTTTTCTTCAAACGAAAAACTCAATTTTATTACTTAGCATAATGTTAGTTCTAGTTGTTTTTTTTTTTTGTGTGAGGGTGGGGGGGAGGGGGACTATTTTGAATTTTGGTTTGTTGCAATAACTTTGTAATTTTATTGGGGAGATATTCTTATTTCATGTATACCTTTCTTTTTATAGGTAATTTCATATATAATATTCTTGTTTCTAATAGTTTTAGGGAGTTCATGTTGTGATGTGTGAATGCATTACCAACTGCATTAGTATGTTCTGTTTCAGTTATGTTAAACATTCCTTTTGTCTCATATTATTTTTTTCTCACCTTTTTCTTGTCTCAGATTATAGATTATAATTTTGGTCAGTATTTGGTAAACCTAAATGTTGAACTTGTAAGTCCAAGTAATAGCTCTTAGTTGTACATGGTGCCTTTTAAGCACATGAATAAAGGATAGAAATCAATTTTCAAACTTTATAGTACTATTCATTATGGGAAGCCATGTTTTTTGGTTGAAAACATGTTTAATTGGATAATTATAGTTGTATAATAGTTTTCAAAAAAACAATCTTCAATCAATCATATTTTCTTTAAACCATATAAGTATTCTCTCTCTTGCCTTTTGTGTTGTTTGAAATGATGACCAAGAAGAGAATTAAAGACATAACGACTCAATAAAAAAAGGATAATTTCTTGTCCAAGGTAGCAAAATTGTACTTTTGTATTAATGAAATTGATTTTAGTTTTTGTTTAATTTTATTGACTATTTAAGTATTAAATTAGTAATATGTATTTATTGTTAACCCAATCAACTTTTATATTTAAATTGGTTGTTTAGAAAAACTAGGATTATGGCTCAATCCATTAAAAAATAAAAAAAAACAATTGAGAATATTTTTATGATGAAACATGCAAACTTTGTTTAGATCAATAGCAGACAGTCATGTTCTTAACAGTTAAGAGGGTTAAACAGAGAAAATACACATTCAAATATTTTAATAAGTTCAGTTATCAAACAGTTTAAACACTTAACCATTTAGCATTTAGACACTACCTCTTATTGGTTCAGCACTATTCAGATGCTCATTCAGTATCTAACACTTAACACTTAAAAATAACAAACACCACATTAACCATTCAGCATTCAGGCACTGCCTCTTATTGGTTCAACATTATTCAGATGTTTATTTAGTATTCAACACTTAACACTTAAAGAAAACAAAAGCCATCTTAATCTTTATAAATCAAAAGACTGGGCTTTGACCCATTTCTAAACAAGAAATCTTGCAATGATCAAATAACAGATGACAAGTCCAATAAAGAATGAAATTTGAATTTCATTTAAATGGGCTAAACCCAAAACAATAGTACACAAATGGGCCATTTTAGCCCTTAATTTCTCACACTCAAACTCAACCCCTGGTTCTATAGTTAAGCGTAAATCTCATGCACACATAAACACATGAGAAATCTTGGTACAATAACATAAAAATTAAACAAATTGAATGCAACCTTTTAATAAGGACATTTGACATTCAATTTGTTAAATTAAATTCAATCAAGTATCAACAGCAACACGTAAGTAGCACAATGCATTATCAACATACGTTAAAAACAAACCATGAATCATGTATATTTTGATTTGAATTTAAAGGGTATGTTGGGGCTTTTGGGTCTTGTTGACTGTAGGTACAGGCTTGTTCCTAGCCTATATGCATAACAATAAGTACTTCTAAGCATGATTAACACATCAAAGACCATTCGTGGTAGAAAAATTGTCCTAGAACTCATTCATTCTTTTGTTCATGGCAAGAAATAAACCAGTCAACAATCAGTCTTTGTACTTGAAGAATGATAATGCTTATGCCTGATTCAAACCTCTTTGTTTCATAACAATGATGTGTTATGAACTAAGAGGGCCTACACCATTGAATGCATTGATGATGATGAGAAGCAACTTAGATTTTTACTAAAACTAGATATTGAAGTTCAGGCGCATAATGATCAAACCAGCAAATTAAGTTACATCAAAGAGACAATCTATGGTTCATTCTCATGCTAATACATGTAAAGAATGTCCTAGGTCTTCTTCACTTAATTTAGAACACAAATGAACCATGAATGAGGTCCAATTGGTCAAAGAATCATACAAAGATGAAAAAAATACTTACAACATACTGTATGACACGGAATTAATATACTTACAACAATCATAGAACTATATGAGTCACAAACCTGATGTTACATGAGCCAAATCTGAAACAGAGATAAGCAAGAATTACATGGCTAGTAGTAGATAGTTCAAAAAAAAGCTCCTTCACATTTAGTGATCACTCAAGCATACCCAAGGCATAGTGCACACAAAACATGCAAAGCACTGAGAGAGTACATACTTTTTAGAGTGCACAGAACAAAGATTAAGTAAGTAATACCATGAATTCAGCTAAGCATAACTATGGTTTCAACATTAGTGTATACCTATAACACCACCACATACTTCTCAAAACAAAGTACAAAGATGTTTAATTAAAGAAACATTTGTAACAATGCGTAGATAACAGATTCATTGAACATCGAATGTTGTGTAACACATGAAGCACAAAAAGACATTTTATAGTTATATTAATGTCCATTGTTGATGACGAAAATAGGCCAGGTCTTGCTTGAGTCTTGTTGGGTTTGTTACTAAAGTCGAGTTTGGATTGGTTTGCTTGGCTATATACTGATTCTTGATCCAATATAGGTTGTATTTAGGGTAACTGAGAAGGAAGTCATCCTGAAGTGTTTTACTCTAGGGAGGATCTTCCAATGCTTAAGTCAAAGTGGGAAGTGGAGAGAGTAAAATAGTGAAAATACGTTATATATGAATTATTTTTTAAGGGGTCCCAATTTATAGGGCTCAAGTAAGGTCGAGATTATCATTTTACCATTGTGAAAGACAAGTGTCACCCTCTAGTAGGTGGTATGTTTGGTATATATCATATGTCCCTCATTCCTTTGGAGTTGAATCAACTTTAAAATAGTAGAGATATCTGGATAATTTGTACTTGGTCTTGTTTTTTATGGTCTATTTTGGTTTTCTGTCTGGATCTGAGATGGTTGGTTATTTGAAAAATTCAGACACCCACCTTGGTACTCGACCATTTTTTGGCTGAGGTGATTAGTTCTTTGCAAATTGGACACCCACTTCGATACTCGACCATTTTTTGGGTGAAATAGTTGGTTTTTTTGTAAAATTGGGACACCTATTTCGATACTCGGCTATCTTTGATCCAATTTGGTTCGTCATTTCCAAAATTTGGATACCAACATATGTACTCGGCCATTTTTGGACCAAAGTTGTTGGTTCTTTGCAAAATTTGGACACCCATCTCAATACTCGGCTATTTTTGGGTCAAGATGATTGGTTATTTCCAAAATTGGGACACCCACCTCTATACTCGGCCATTTTTTGGGCTGAGGTGGTTAGTTCTTTACAAAATTGGGACACCCACCTCGGTACTCGGCCATTTACAAATTTGGACACCCACTTCAGTATTCAACCATTTTTGGGCTAAGGTAGTTGGTCTTTTGTAAAATTGGGAAACCTACCTCTGTACTCGACCATTTTTGGCCGAGATATTTGGTCATTTTCAGAATTGGGACACCCACCTCGATACTCGGCTTCTCTTAGGCCGAGGTGGTTAGTCCTTTGCAAAATTAGAACACCCACTCACCTCTTTGCTCGGTCATTTTTGGGTCGAGGTGATTGGTTCTTTGCAAAATTAGGACACCCTTTTTGGTTCTCGGCCATTCTTGGGTCGAGGTGGTTAGTCTTTTGCAAAATTAGGACACCCACTTTAGTAATCAGCCATTTTTAGGCCGAAGTGGTTAGTCTTTTTGAAAATTTGGACACCACCTTGGTGCTCAAACATTTTTGGTTTGAGGTGGTTCTTCAATTGGAAAATTAAGACATCTAATTCGGTACTCAGTTGCTCTTGGGCCGAGGTGGTGTGAGCTCTTTGCTCCCACCTCGGTAGTCGATTGCTTTTAGGCCAAGGTAGTTTGAGCTCTGGGCTTTTAGCTCGATAGTCGGTTGTTTTTGGGCCGAGGTGGTTTGAGTTCTTAGCTCCCACCTCAATAGTTGGTCTATGATATACTTTTTATTTTTGGTCTACCTCGGAACTCGGCCTATTTTGCTCTGAGGACCGAGGTACTTGCTTTCGTTTTCAAGGGTTCATCGTATTAATTACAGCAAAACCTTTGAACTGCTTGATAAACTTTTTACACTTTTGGAGGTGACCTTTGGACTGATTGATGTGATCGTTACACTACTCCATTTACCTTATACATTTTTCATGGCAACTAAAGCTCTAAATAAGGGGTGCTTTAAGCTCATCATAGCTTCATTTTATCCCAAATCTTGAGAATCCAAAGCCTAGTCATCATTGTCCTCCCCTACTCGGCTTCGCCTCTTCTTGCTTGGATTTGTCGTCTTCTTGCTCGACTTTATCCTTTTCTTACTCGACTTCATTCTCACTTGTTCATTGATTACGCTCAAACTAAATCGCAATTATTGTGTATAGTTGAGGTGTCGATCCCACGAGGAAAGCGAACTACAAGAGAAAGTGTAAACCTTAACACTAAATGATAAAATTCAAATAAGAAAATCTGAGTTTTACGAATGAAATTATATGAGAGAGTTGTGAAAATATGACGAAGAATTCAGTAAAGAAATAACAAGGTTCTAGGAATCCTTCCTAAATTCATTGCCTTATTCCTATCTTGACTCAATTGTTTTATCTTAATTGCTAGTTTTACATCCCAAACAATCAGCTAGTAAATATTCAATCAAAGCACATAAACACCCTAATGTAATTACTACAAATTACTCTTTAATTCCAATTCAAACACACATGATCTATCTTATAAATTATCAAGAAACGACAATATATTTCAATAACAATACTGCAGTAATAGACAAACTTATAAGATAAATCGACCGAAATCAATCATATCTAACAACTTGACATAAGAAGATTGTTCAGCAAATCCTAAGTGTTCTATTAATACCCCAGAAGGTTCAAGGGTATTTTCGAGTCAAGAAATGTCATTAAAGCCCTAATAAGGTTGTGAAACAGAAACAGGGCAATCGTGCCTGATTACGCCCAAAGTATAACACGGTTATTGTAGTACGGCTTTGGGGTGTCGATTCCACAGGGAAACAAGTTAAGTACAAAGGAAAATGTGTAAACCTTAAAACGAATGATAAAAGTTACACGAAAGATTTTTGGGTTTTGATGGTGAAATAATGTAAGAAAAATTGCGTAATTGTAAATGAAATATAAATGAGAAATAACAAGGTTCCGGGAATCCTCCTTATGTTCGTTCCCTATTTTCACTCTTGATTCAATGGATTTTATCTCGATTGCAAGTTTCACATCCCAAACAAACAATCGGAATATATTCAATCAAGCACATTTATAACTCTAATATAATTGCTACAAATTACTCATTGATTTCGGTTCAAGCACACATGACCGATCTTAAAGACTATCAAGAAATGACAATATATCTTAAAAGACAATATCGCAGTAATGGACAATCAATAAAATAAATCTACCAGAATCAATCACATCCAAACAACCTCAATAAAGGAGAAGGATGCAATCACCGGATTAAGAGAGTCTAAAAGAAGAAGAATAAAAAGTGCATCTATCACATGAACTCAAATCCTTCTTACTTAATCAATGAATAATTCATAAAACAATATTCAACATTAAATCTATAAAACTGAATCAAGAAGGAAATAAGGAACAATAAATCCCTAAGGATTCTTCCTTTTCCCTTGTGTGAAGACTAGTTGGCCATGGAAATCAAGGTGGAAGAACAATAAGGATGCTCTCTCCTTGATTTGGCCATGGAGTTCAAGGTGGAAGAACAATATGGATGCTCTCCCCCCTTGATTTCTAGCCCTCAAGACACTTCAAAATAAAATGGAAGAATGCTGGATTTGGGATCCAAGATCCTCTATGTTTTTCTCTCTTCCTTCCTTCCTTGCTTCCTTTCTCTCTTGAATTATTTGAATGCCCGGCTGCACACTCCTTAAGGAGGTATTCATAGATTACAAGTAGTAGCTAGGGGTATTTTGGTCTTGGAAAAATGGCACTTGCTCGCCCTAATAAGGTCAAGAGGCGAGTGGGCCGTGCTGTGCGTCTGGGCCTGCTGTGCTGGCCTGAACTGTTTCCACTAAAACTGCCATAACTTTCTCTAAAAAAATCTTTTTTACAAATCGTAAAATTCTCCAGAAAATAGACTTCCGGATCTGTCTAAGCATATATGGTTCATCTCCTGGTTCTTTCTACATCAATACAGTTTAATCTAAAAAGGTGATTGATCTGTACGAGAAATTTTGGCAATTTAGTGTCAGCTTGTATGCAGAAGTGCACACACTAGTGTGCCTACCCTTAACTTGCTCCAAAGTGACGCACACACTTGTGTGCAGTCTTTTGACTCACTGTAATTTATTACTCCAATCTTGGTTTAGAAGAAAATCATCTTTAAATCATGTTTGGACATGTCTAAACCTTGAACAAATACCAACATCAACATGCAAGAACTTTTGGCGCTTTAAACATAGATTGCTTTATCATTTCTTTTGGACTCAAAGCACCTGAAAATGCATCGAAATAGATCAATGATCCAAAAAGGATACTTTAGAATTGTTAAGGCAAAAACGAGTAATAAAACCCTAGATCAACCTTAGCATGCTAAAAAATAAGCATTGTTTAGATGCATTTTATGGTTCTTATCACAACCCCCAACTAGCTTATTGCTAGTCCCTAGCAATTCAAGCGAAAGACAAGAGATGAATTCTTTATTTAGAAATCAAAGCAAAATACAGCAATGCTGGCGTTAACCAAGAGTGATTCAAAAATCTTTGTCTCAAAAATCATGCATAACATATAGCACATAGAATCATTAAACATCACTCAAGTCCAAGAATAATCCAAATGTCAATCTTAGAATCGTTATCGACTCTTAACATCCATCTTACCACAATACATTAGTCCGAACATCCAGGTGATTTTATGCACAATGTAGCATGAATAGAAGTCTTGGCCTATAAAAACATATTAAATTGCGTGACATCAATCACAAATCAAGCTCCATAAGCTCACTTTTCAAATCACTCTCCGCTATGTAGAAAAATCACACTACATCGGATCAATAGGTCTTTAATAAGCTTGCAATGTTAGGCTAGGTTAAAGGTCAAGAAAGAACGGGAAAGTTTAAACAAATAAAAGAACTAAGTCTCTTAATTTAAACACAACCACTTTAAGCACAAGATAACCTTACTTCAACACCCAACTCTTTCAACCATTTTTCGAGCATTTCTCGCAATAAATCACCATTTTTTTTTTCTTTCCCTCTTTCTTTGCCATAATTCATTTTTTATTTATTTTTTTTTATTTTGGCATAAGACCATTCACCTTATCTTTTATTCTTTTCTTTTCTTTTCCACAACCCCCAACTTATCTCTTTTAATGTACTTGGGTATGGTAGTAATATTTTCTCATGTTTCAACCCTTACTCCTTTTAAGTGCTTCTCACAACATGTGTATAACTAAGTTCTTTTAAAAGAAAGGTAAAGACAAAATATTTTTAGGCTCATAAAGGTAAGTAAACGGTTTATCGAAAGAAACAAGGCTCAATTTTTCTTTTCAAGAAAAAGGCTCAAATAGGTGACTAGCGATAAATATAACAATGGTAAGTTTAAAAAGGCTAAAACGGTCCAAAAATGGCCTACATCATATCCTAAGTAGTGTGCATTCTATGATTTTCGCCTCAAGTGATTATCAAATAAGTTCTAGAGCTTGTAGAGACCGCAAAAGTATTCACACAAAATAATCGCACATAAAACTTCTCCAAATGCTTTAGACTAATCATGCAATCTTACCACAAACCAGAGTCTCAAACCAAAGAAAAATTGACACTTAATTTATTCTCAAAGCGAAGTAAGATTGAACTTCTTCTAAATGCTATATGCTATCTCAATTAGGCTCATATCATCGACATGTGAATAAACTCCAAGGCTAATAGAAAGCATGCTAAAAACAATCAAAATGGTAAAATGACACCAAGCAGTTCAATGAAAAACATGAAAAACAGGAATATGTTTCCTCCACCCCCAACTTAAAGTAGACATTGTCCTCAATGTGAAAGTAAAAGATAAAGAAACTCCCTTTGTAGCCAAAAGTGCACAGAAGCTGAAAATTGTGCACCACCATTTGAACTGTTTCGTATATTTGTCCCTGAAAAAGAAATACGAAAGTAAAACTAGAAAACAACAAAATACTAATAATAAACAAGAAAAAAAATTATGAAAAACAATAACAATAAAAATAAAAGGATATGCTATGGGGTGTCTCCCATGAGCGCTAAGTTTTACGTCTTCAGCCAGACACTCTTATTCCCTCATAGACAAAGATGAGTTGAATGCACTAGCAATTGCTTTACTGTTAAATTTGCTGCTTGTGTGCTTTGGAGAGACTTTAAAGATGTCATCAGTAACATCAGCAGATTTTGGCTCGATATATGCTCTTGTAAAGCCATGGGTGAGGGTATATACTTGGTGGTTCTCGTCCACATCCTCTGATTTGTTCGGTGTTGGAATGCGTAATGACTTGCCACTAAGTGTCTCAATGGCATTCACTTCCTCTTTCTTTTATTGCGTTTAGTGCTGACCGTAAGATGTGGACTGAGCTTGAGAAGGGAACTTACCTCGCTCAGTCAAACTCAAGTAGCTCGTCAGCTTGGACACTTGGCTCTTTATTTCTTTATGTTCTTCAACAACCTGCATAATTAAAGATTCAAGTCTCTGATTAGTCTTACCTTGTGCCTCATTAAAAGCATGCAAAGTGTCTTCTAAAGGACTCCTAGAAGATACAGGTGCATGATATGGTGCAGGGGGTTGTGCAAGCTACTGGTTTTCAGACTTCCAGCTGAAATTGGGGTGATTTCGCCATCCCGGATTGTAGGTATTAGAGAAGGGTGCAGAAGGCTTCGTGTACATGCCTAAGGCATTACATTGTTCCTTATACATCCCTCTCATCTCAACAAATGTGGCGCACTCTTGGGCGAGATGGTCTACCCCGCCACACACAAAACATGGTTCAAAAGATTTTGCATGATTGACCACGTGTGTTGGCTTTAAGCTCTTAGTCTTAAATACCTCTAGTTCTCTAGTGAGAATCTCAACCTTGGCCTTAAGGTTATCCTCTTCCTTAAGATGGTAAATTCCACCACCATTCGGGTTCTCTATAGGTCGTGACCTATTTGTGCTCTCAGTAGCACTAGGTCCAGTCCAAGTGTGAGCTTTTTTAGCAAGCTCATTGAGGTACTCTATGGCCTCATCAGGATCTTTCTCCAAGAACCCACCATTACACATCATCTCTACAAATTGGCGTTCTCTATAGGTAAGACCCTCATAGAAATAGCTCACTAAATGCCAATTTTCATACCCATGGTGAGGGCACATACTCAATAACTCTTTAAATCTCTCCCAAGACTGATACAATGTCTCGCTGTCTTTTTGTGCAAAGGTGAAGATTTGTCTTTTTAAAGCATTGGTCTTATGTTGGGGAAATTATTTATTAAAGAAAATTCGAGTCATCTCAATCCACGATCCAGAGTATAGCTAACTCTTAGCTCTATCCTTCAAAGCGAAAGGAAAGAACTTAAGCCTAACAATGTCATCGGTTTCATCTTGACTATGAAAAGTCGTGACTAGTTCCTCAAACTCTTTAATGTGCACATATGGGTTTTCATTATCCAAGCCATGAAAAGTAGGGAGTAATTGAATCATCCCCGGTTTAAAATTTAGTTGGCGAGTATTGTCTGGAAACATGATGCATGATGGTGTGGCTGTGCGTGTAGGGTGGAGGTAATCCTGAAGTGTCCTAGCAACATTTTCATTAGGATTATCGGCCATGTTAACAAAATTCTCTAAATTTTTGTGTGGGGGTACACTATGGTTTGATCTAGGTGAGGTTTCACCAATGGAGGTGGAAGGAGAGGGTAACTCTAATTCGGGTCCTCTAATGAATCTACCTCGCGAATTTCTCGGTCTAAGCATGCACCAATTAATTTAGAGGGGGAATAAATAAATAAAACAGAGTAATAAATAAATAAACAAATAATTAAAACAAAATAATAAACAAATAAATAAAACAGAATAATAAACAAATAAATAAAACAGAATAATAAACAAATAAATAAAACAAAATAATAAACAAAGAAATAAAACAGAGTAATAAACAGATAAATAAAAACAGAATAATAAAAGAAAATTAGAAAATCAAAACAAAGGTAAAGGAATAATATTATCGTATTTACAAACTGCTGAAAATAAAAATATTTACAATTCTTCTACCGTCACACTCAAAGTTGACAAGTTTCCTTGTACTTAAGTGCGTTTCCCCGGCAACAACGCCAAAATTTGATTACACCCAAAGTATAACATGGTTATTGTAGTATGGCTTTGGGGTGTCGATTCCACAGGGAAACAAGTTAAGTACAAAGGAAAATGTGTAAATCTTAAAACGAACGATAAAAGTTACACGAAAGATTTTTGGGTTTTGATGGTGAAATAATGTAAGAAAAATTGCGTAATTGTAAATGAAATATAAATGAGAAATAACAAGGTTCCGGGAATCCTCCTTAGGTTCGTTCCCTATTTCCACTCTTGATTCAATTGATTTTATCTCGATTGCAAGTTTCAGATCCCAAACAAACAATCGAAATATATTCAATCAAGCACATTTATAACTCTAATATAATTGCTACAAATTACTCATTTTTTTTATCTGTAAATAAACATGTATTAATTGATCAAAAATGTACAAAAAGCACTGGGCATACCCAGGAGATATACAAGTGAGGCATATACAACAAAAGAAGAGGCTAATACAAAGCCTAAAGAACTAAACAAGAAATCCCAAACATGGGATCAACAAAGTATCTAGCTGACCAACATGCAGCCCTCACAAAAACAACCAACCAAAAACTTACATGGGAGCTGGGCATACCCAGGAAAAAACCAATAAAGCAAAGTAGTAAGGAGAAGCCAAACTGAGCAATACAAACCAGGGCATACCCTGGGAAATACAAGGGAAACAAAACAAGAAGAACAACCAAGCACCAAACATAAGGGGCAAGGAACCTTCTGGGCAGAATCTAGAGCAGAAGCCTGTGCTCAAGCCAAGCAGCATAGACAATTCTGTAGATACCAGTCTGGATCTTCTTCACTATGCTGGCAGGAGTGATAGGGGCCTTATCAAAAATCTTGGCATTTCTGGCAAGCTAAATGTTGTAGACTATGCTAGCAAGGGCTGACTTCCTTGCTATGGCAGGGGGGCCAGTACCTTTCACTTTGAGAGTCCATCTAATGGCACTCTCAATTGTTATCATTTGCCTCCTGTTGCCCAGCCATTTGATAATGGATACCCAGATTTCCTTGCTGAATCTACAAGAGAAGAAGAGGTGCTCCTTGTTCTCTTCCTAGTCAGAACATAGAGGGCATAGCTTGTCATTACCTTCAAGATGAAGCTTGTCTTTGGTGAGAAGCCTGTTCTTTATTGCCAGCCAAAGAATGAATGATTGTTTGGGAGGGCAGAGCCCATTCCAGACCATGGAAGCCCATCTGACCTCATTGATTTCGGTTCAAGCACACATGACCGATCTTAAAGATTATCAAGAAACGATAATATATCTTAAAAGACAATATTGCAGTAATGGACAATCAATAAAATAAATCTACCAGAATCAATCACATCCAAACAGCCTCAATGGAGGAGAAGGATGCAATCACCGGACTAAGAGAATCTAAAAGAAGAAGAATAAAAAGTGCATCTATCACATGAACTCAAATCCTTCTTACTTAATCAATGAATAATTCATAAAACAATATTCAATATTAAATCTATAAAAATGAATCAAGAAGGAAATAAGGAACAATAAATCCCTAAGGATTCATCCTTTTCCCTTGTGTGAAGACTAGTTGGCCATGGAAATCAAGGTGGAAGAACAATAAGGATGCTCTCTCCTTGATTTGGCCATGGAGTTCAAGGTGGAAGAACAATATGGATGCTCCCCCCCTTGATTTCTAGCCCTCAAGAAACTTAAAAATAAAATGGAAGAATGTTGGATTTGGGATCCAAGATCCTCTATGTTTTTCTCTCTTCCTTCCTTCCTTGCTTCCTTTCTCTCTTGAATTATTTGAATGCCCGGCTGCACACTCCTTAAGGAGGTATTTATAGATTACAAGTAGTAGCTAGGGGTATTTCGGTCTTGGAAAAATGGCACTTGCTCGCCCTAATCAGGTCAAGAGGCGAGTGGGTCGTGCTGTGCGTCTGGGCCTGCTGTGCTAGCCTGAACTGTTTCCACTAAAACTGCCATAACTTTCTCTAGAAAAATCCTTTTTACAAACCGTAATATTCTTCAGAAAATAGACTTCCGGATCTGTCTATGCATATATGGTTCATCTCCTGGTTCTTCCTACATCAATACAATTTAATCTGAAAAGATGATTGATCTGAACGAGAAATTTTGGCAATTTAGTGTCAGCTTGTATGTAGAAGTGCACACACTAGTGTGCCTACCCTTAACTTGCTCCAAAGTGATGCACACACTTGTGTGCAGTCTTTTGACTCACTGTAATTTATTACTCCAATCTTGGTTTAGAAGAAAATCATCTTTAAATCATGTTTGGATATGTCTAAACCTTGAACAAATACCAACATCAACATGCAAGAACTTTTGGCGCTTTAAACATAGATTGCTTTATCATCTCTTTTGGACTCAAAGCACCTGAAAATGCATCGAAATAGATCAATGATCCAAAAAGGATACTTTAGAATTGTTAAGGCAAAAATGAGTAATAAAACCCTAGATCAACCTTACCATGCTAACAAATAAGCATTGTTTAGATGCATTTTATGGTTCTTATCAGTGCCCATGCCGCGGTATAGAAAAAGGAAGCTACGGCGCAAAGCTTGCCTCGCCGCGGTGCACTGCCTGATCCCAGCTTCTTAATGGTTCTGGTGGCCGCGACACAAACCTTGCCTCGCTGCGGCGCACTACCTGTTTCCAGCTTCTTAATGGTTCTGGTGGCCGCGACGCAAACCATGCCTCGCCGCGGCATGGAACCCTAAAAATGGGTTTCTCTTCATTTTGTCCTTCCGAAACCACTCCTTCACTCTGATATGCATAGAATCTTCGTGCTTTAAGCAACGTTAGCTTTTCCATGTATTTTAAACCCAAAATACCTAAAAATGCATCAAAATAAATCAATATACCAAGAATGACACTTTAGAATTATTAAGGCATAAATATGTATTTCAGCCCTAAATCAACCCTAAAATGCTAACAAATAAATACTATTAAGATGCATTTTATGACTCTCATCATAACCCCTAACTAGCTTATTGCTAGTCCCTAGCAATTCAAGCGAAAAAATACGAAATAAATTCTATATTAGAAATCAAAACAAAATAAAGCAATGTTAGCGTTAATCCAAGAGTAATTCAACTTTTTTTCTCAAAAATCGCACATAACACACAACACATAGAATCATTAAATACCACCCAAGTCCAAAAGTAATCCAAACATCAACCTCAAATTCGTTATTGACTCTTAACATCCATCTTACCACAAACCATTAATCCAAACACCCGGATGGTTTTATACACAACATTCATGAATACAAATCTTGGCCTCTAACGACGTATTAAATTACGTGACATCAATCACAAATCAAACTCCATAGGCTCACTTTTCAAATCACTCTCTACTAATGTAGAAAAATCACACTACATCAGATCAATAGGTCTTTAATAGGCTTATAACGTCAGGCTAAAGTAAAGGTCAAGAAAGAACGGGAAGGATTAAACAAGTAAAAGAACTCAGTCTCTTAATTTTAAACATAACCTCTTTAAGCACTAAATAACTTTACTTCAACACCCAACTCATTCTACCATTTTTCGAGCATTTATCTCAATAATTCACCACTTTTTTTCTTCTTTCTTTGCCATAATTCACTTCTCTTTTTTCTAGCACATAACCATTCACCTCTGTTTTCATTTTTTACTCTTTTGCACAACCCCTAACCTATCTCCTTTAATGTACTTGGGTTATGGTAGTAATATTTTTTTTTTTCCATATTTCAATCCTTACTCCTCTTAAGTGCTTCTCAACAAATGTGTATAAACTAAGTTCTCTTAGAAGAAAGGTAAGGATAAAATATTTTTAGGCTCATAGAGGTAACTAAATGGGTTATCGAAAGAAACAAGGCTCAGTTTTTTTAAAGAAAAATGCTCAAACAGGTAACTAGCGATAAATATAACAAGGGTAAGGTTGAAGGGCTCAAACGGTCCAAAGATGGGCTACATCATATCCTAAGTAGTGTGCACTCTAGGATTTCACCTCAAGTGATTATCAAATAAGTTCTAAAGCTTTTCGAGACTGCAAAAGTATTCACAAAACATTCGCACATAAAACTTCTCTAAATGTTTTAGACTAATCATGCAATCTTACCACAAACCAGAGTCTTAAACCAAATGAAGATTGACACTTCAAATTATTTTCAAATCGAAGCAAGATTTAACTTCTTCTAAACGCTATATGCTATCTCAATTAAACTCATATCATTGACATGTAAATTAAATTTAAAGCTAACACAAAGCATACTAAGAACAAACAATATATATATATATATATATATATATATATATATATATATATATTCAATTTATCCTAACAAATGAATTAAAACGAAAAAGGGAAAGTGACACCAAATAATTCAATGCTATAGAATAAGAAATGCATCTCCTCTACCCCTAACCTAAGATTTGCATTGTTCTCAATGTGAAAGAAAAAGTAAAGGAAACTCCCTTATTAACCAAAAGTGCGAGGAAGCCAAAAATTGTGCATGACCATTCAAACTCCATACTGTTCCTCTTTTTGAAATTTTGATCTCTAACATAGAACAAAACAAATAAAAAGAAGGAAACTATGGTGTAACATTAAAATTCACGCCGAATGTTAGGTTAGCACATCAAAACTAAATAAATAACTAAAAATGAAAAATGAAGTACAAAAAATAAAGATAACGAAAAAGAGTACGAAATAAAAGTTAATACAGTCATCCAAAAATTAAAAAAAATGAAACAAACAAGACACAACCCAAAAATTAACTAGCCATGTCATCGTCGTCGTCGTCCTCCTCCTCTGGAGTGGGATCAAAGGATGAACTCGGATATGGTGGCAAGGTGGGAAAGTGATCCATATCACAACTGGTGGTGGAAGCAAGGTATTGGTACATCTGACCAAAAGAAGAGTAAACCGTCGCGTGATAGTCTGCTTGCTTGGCTAAAAATCGATCCTGACGATCAAACCTATCCTGTATGAATTGCTGATGCTCATCAAATCGAATCTCTAAATGCTCAAGACGCTCTGCAATAGTTAAAGACCTAAGAGGTGGAGGTTGGGCAGCAGCCACTGCTCCCTCTTTCGGAGCTTGCGACCTCGTTGCCTTAATCACATTGAGCATTCCGTCATCAATAGGCTTCTTGGAGTGCTCTGCTTCCTCATCACTACTGTACTGGACGCTGGCTCGGATGCAACACTGGGTAATCAAGGAAGGGAAGTATAGACTAAGCTTTTGTCTCACAGTATGGATGATAGAATTCAACATAATTCGGCCCACATCAATAGTCATACCCATCAAAATAGCATAAGTAAAAACATCCCTCTCAACAGTAACATCGCTATAATGCGTAGCGGGCATCATCTTCTGACACACAAAGTGTTGCCAAGCCCAAGCATTCACAGTCAAAGAAGTACCTGGCAAGGTCTTAGGCTTACCACCCGACATCTTCCAAGTCGTGCCCGGAATACATAGTGTATTACAAACCTCATTATAGTCAACATTAGACAAATAAGCAATATATTCGCTATTCTTAATGTTGGGTAGCCCATAAAATCTGTTAATAGATGCACTGTCAAAGGAAATTGTTTTTCCTCTAACCATCATTTTTCCATTCCTATGCTCTTTTGCAGTAGCATAAAATTCTCTAACCACATTAATAATGGAATTAGGTGGTTGTCCCCCAAATTCACCCCAATTCCTATCAGCAATCATCTTAAATAAAGTTGGGTTTCCCCTCTCTATGATAATGAAACCTCTTTCAAGAATGGGTTTCCTAGCATGCATTAAACTAACATACCTCTCACTAGCATTAAAACTGACAAATTTACTATCATCAAACTCTTGAGGCTGTTTCCCCCATTGTCTTTTAGTTTTAGGGGCCATTTGAATCAAATTGTTCTAAAACAAGAGAATTAATTCAAATGCAACCACTCAAATATCACAAATCCACAACAAAGAAAAGGAAATCGACCTTGCTTGATAAATAATCGGCCCAAAGTTGGAGAGAATACCTACAAACTCGAGATCCTCTTGAAATCCCGAAATCCTCTTGAAACCAAAGCTTTGTGGACAAATTTGCAGCAAAATCTTCAATCTAAGTGAAAAATTCCTCAAGGAATGTGTTAGAATCAAGAAATAATAAGAAAAAATAGATGGATAAGGATGGATTTGGAGAGAAGTTGAGAGAGAGTAGAAGAGTTGCTATTTTCTTTCAAAAACAATGAAGAACAAAGAGGGAAAAACAAGTTTTTAAAAACCTGATCGCGACCTCGCGCCGCGGCGCACACTTACACGTGCCGCGACGCTAAAACCTAATCCCCAAATTTATTGCAAGTGTGCTGCAGCGTGCACTTACCTTTGCCGTGGTGCACACTGGGCCTTCTTGAATTCATGGAGTTTTGGGTGGGCAAGGTGCAAGAACCTGGGGCCGCGACGCACACTGGGCCTTCTTGTTTGTGTTGAAAGGTAACAAATAAACGACATAAAAATATAAACTAAGACTAATAAAAATAAACCTAAAACTAAAAATTAAATTAAATCAAAATAAAAAAATTAAAATTAAAATAAAAATAAAAATAGAATCAACTAAAAAAAAAATTCTAAAATTAACAAAGACTTAACAAAATTAAAACTAATGTACAATAGAACGAAAATACTCGATTAAGAAGGATAAACCGGGGCCACCAAAGAGATCTCTTCGGGCCTATCTTTAACATGTTCATGTTTCAAGTAGAGCTTCAACCTTTGGCCATTAACTCGAAATGCATGACCATCGGAAGGATCTTCAAACTCTACTACTCCTTTGGGAAAAACACTATTCACAACATAAGGTCCCTTCCATCGTGATTGCAATTTTCTCGGATGGAAGTGTAACCGTGAGTCATAAAGAAAAACTCTATTACCTTGTTTAAAAATTTTTCGGAGTATTTTCTGATCATGCATCGCTTTCATTCTTGACTTCAAGTCCTTAGCATTATCATATGCATCATCCCTTAACTCCACAAGTTCACAAAGTTGCATTTTCCTTTCCTCACTGGACATCTTCATGTCATAGTTAAAATTTCGAATAGCCCAATATGCTATGTGCTCAAGTTCTACCAGTAAGTGACATGCTTTGCCGAATACCAACCAATAAGGAGATGCTCCAAGAACCGTCTTGTATGCTGTCTGATATGCCCAAAGTGCATCCGATAGGCGCAAAGACCAATCTTTTCGATTGGGATTTACCGTTTTTTCAAGTATTCGCTTAATCTCCCTATTTGGTAGTTCTGCTTGGCCATTGGTTTGTGGATGATAAGCTATAGAAACCTTATGGGTGACTCCATACCTACACATTAAAGCCTCAAAAGAACGGTTACAAAAATGTGACCCTTGATCACTAATTATAACACGTGGAGTACCGTACCTAATAAAATATGATCTTTAAGAAATTTAACAACGACTGTATTATCATTAGTACAACAAGGTATTGCTTCAACCCATTTAGAAACATGATTAACGACAAGCAAATGTAAAGATACCCAAAAGAAGGTAGGAATGGTCCCATAAAATAAATCCCCCAACAATCAAATATTTCCACCACTAAGATCGGGTTGAGAGGCATTATATGATGGCGGGACAATAAACCTAACTTTTGACATCTTTCACATGATCGACAAAACTCATTTGTATCCTTAAATAAAATAGGCTAATAAAAACCGCATTGCAAAATTTTCGCGTCTATCTTTTTAATAGAAAAGTGACCACCACAAGAATAAGTATGATAAAAAGTTAACACACTATCAACTTCCATATCCGGAATACATCTTCTTATTATTTGATAGGGGCAATATTTAAAAAGATAAGGATTATTCTGATAAAAATTCTTTACCTCAGCCAAAAACTTACGCTTATCTTGTGCACTCCATGTAGATAGAACTTGACGGGAAACCAAGTAGTTTGCAATGTCGGCATACCATGGTGTGTGGCCAAGGACAAAAAATAAATTTTCATCTGGAAAGGCTTCCTGAATGGGCAAAATGTCAGTATCATTCTTAAATTCCAAGCGAGATAGATGGTCCGCTACAACATTTTCTACCCCCTTCTTGTCTTTGATGGTCAAGTCAAATTCCTGCAAAAGCAAAATCCAACGTATCAAACGGGCCTTAGCATCCGTTTTTAAGAAAAAGATTTAAGGGCGGAGTGATCTGTGAATATAGTGATAGGTGAACCAATTAAGTAAGAGCGAAATTTATCCAATGCAAATACTACTGCTAGTAATTCTTTCTCGGTTGTGGTGTACATCATATGAGAATGATTCAAGGTTCTACTAGCATAATAAACAACAAATGGTTTTCTCTCCCTTCTTTGTCCTAAAACAGCCCTTCAGCATAGTCACTAGCATCACACATAATCTCAAAAGGCAAGGTAAAATCCGGTGATTGCATAATAAGGGTGGTTGTAAGCTTAGAGATAAGTGTCCTAAAGGCTTGCTCATATTCGGGGCTCCACTTAAACTCAGTATCCTTCATCAAAAGGTTACATAAGGTTCTAGAGACAACACTAAAATTTTGAATAAACCTTCTATAAAACCTGGCATGCCCTAAGAGAGACCTAACATCTTTAATATTCTTTGGAGTGGGTAGTTTAGATATTAATTCGATTTTTGATTTATCCACTTCTATCCCCTTTTCAGACACTATATGACCCAAGATTATTTTGGAAGACACCATAAAATGGCACTTCTCCCAATTAAGCACAAGCCCCTTCTCTTCACACCTACACAAAACATTTTTCAAATTAGATAAACATGAATCAAAAGAAGTTCCAAACACGGTTAAATCATCCATAAACACTTCCACACATTTTTCAACCATGTCACTAAAAATACTCATCATGCATCTTTGAAAAGTAGCGAGCGCATTACACAAACCAAAGGGTATTCTACGAAAAGCAAAAGTACCAAAAGGACAAGTAAAGGTGGTCTTCTCTTGATCCTCTAAGGCAATTCCTATTTGGTATTTATCCCAAATACCCATCTAAAAAAAAATAGAAAGGATGGCCAGCCACCCGTTCTAAAATTTGATCTATGAATGGAAGGGGAAAATTGTCTTTTCGAGTAGTCAAATTAAGTTTCCTATAATCCATGCACATACGCCACCCGGTCACTACCTTAGTTGGTACTAACACCCCTTCTTCATTTTCTACCACGGTCACCTCGACTTTCTTAAGAACTACTTGGGTTGGACTAACCCACTTACTATCGGATATTGGATATATAATTCCCGCATCTAACAGTTTTAAGACTTTTTTCTTAACTACCTCTTTCATAGTTGGATTTAGCCTTCTTTGTGGGTCTCTATGAGGGTTAGTTCCTTCTTCTAGATAAATCATATGGGAACAAATTAAGGGGTTAATACCTTTTATGTAGGCCATGGCCAACCTAATGCAGATTTATACTCTCTTAACAAATTCAACAATTTATCACATTGCACATCACTAAGTTCAGAGGAAATAATAACCGAAAAGGTATCACCTAGGCCTAAAAAAACACGTTTGAGTCCTTTAGGCAGCGGAGCTAAATTAAGCGTCGGTGTCTCATCGGAAGAGGGTTTGGGTGCCTCCCTTTCTTTAGGCAACTCCTCAAAGCATGGTTGCCATGATTTCTTAATAAATCCCTGCGACTTATCAAAAACATCAACAACATTAATGGCATGGAGATAAATGGAAGAATCATCAAAATCAAAATTATTAAGAAGGAATTCCAAAGAGTTAGAATTATCTTTAATGTACTCATCCTCCAAAATAAGCTCATCGATCATGTAAGTGTCGAAACACTCATCCTCTTCATGTGGCTGCCTTGAGACTCGAAAACATTCACCTCTAGAGTCATATTTCCAAATGATAATGTCATTAGGCCATTCCTATAATTAATTAAGCATTGGTGGTGGCAAGGAATGGTATTCTAAATATCAAAGGAATTTTTGACTCCGTATTCACAATAAAAATGGAATCTAACACCAAAAAGTCAACGAGATAATAGAATTTGTCAATTTGCAATAAAACATCTTCCACAATACCTCTTGGTTTTTTTACCGATTAATCCGCTAGTTGGAGTACCACGAAAGTGGGTTTGATCTCACCTAGGCCAAGTTGCAAGTAAATGGAGTATGACATAAGGTTCACACTAGCCCTCAAATCTAGCAATGCTTGGCCACAAGCTTTGTTTCCAATTTGGCAAGCCAACGTAGGACAGCCTGGATCTTTATACTTGGGCGGTGTCTTGCTATCAATTATCGCACTTGCTTGCTCCGTTAAGAATACCATCTTCTTCACATTGTGCCTCCTTTTGAGTGTACATAGATCCTTAATGACTTTAGCATAGTTGGGAACCTGTTTTATGACATGAAGAAGAGGAAGGTTAATTTTTACTTTCTGAAGTTGTTTAAGAATCTCATATTTTAATGCTGAATTTCTCTCCTTAGGTTTAAGGAGTGCTTGAGGGAAGGACACCGGTAAAGAATCACTATAGGCATCTTGTTCTTTGGGGGCTTCATCCTTGTTACTCATGGTGTTAGGAATCAAGTTTGATGGTAGAGTGGGTCCATCAATTTTCTTACTGTTGTGAGTAATTATGGCATTAACCTCTTTAACATTTTGATTGTCAGGATTGGAGGTTTGCACCATATGTTGTCCCTTTGGATTAGGTTATGGCTGCGAAAGAAAACGACCTTGCTCTTAAACAGTCAAGAAACTAGTCAACTTGATGAGTTGGCTCTTTATCACCTTTTGTTCCTCTTTGATCCCTTGTTGCTCCTCTAGCAACTGTTAATTTATCTTGCCTTGCTCTTCCACACTCTTGGCATATACCTGCATAAATGACTTAAAAACATATTCCAAAGGTAAGGATTGTTGTGGTGCATTAGATGAAGTTTCTTCCGATTTTCATTAGGTACTAGAGAGGGTAGAAGGTTGTGTATTGGATCTCTAACTAAAATTAGGGTGATTCTTCCAACTGGGATTGAAGGTGTTAGAGTAAGGTGGGTATATTTTCCTAAAGGGTGTACCTAAAGCATCACACTCTTCTTTCATATCAAAATAGGTTAGACAATCCCTAGGTACATGATCTACCTCATTACACATAAAACAAGGTTCGTGGGACTCTACTCTAGTAACCGGTTCGGGGGCTCTAACATCCTTGGTTTTTAAAACTTCAATTTCCTTAGTTAGGACGTCTAAATGGGCTTTAAAGCTATCCTCTTCCTTAAGTTGATAAATTCCAGCAGTTTGATTTCTCTTAGTACTTTCCATGGCATTTGGTCCTATCTAAGTGTGGGCTTTTTTCGATAGGTCATCTAGAAAATCTATGGCTTGGTCGGGATCTTTCTGAAGAAAATCTCCATTATACATCATTTCTATGAATTTTCTTTCCCTACTTAGAAGTCCATCATAGAAACAGCTAACTACCCGCCAACTCTCATACCTGTGGTGTGGACAAGAATTCAAAAGGTCTTTGAAACGTTCCCAAACTTGACATAAGGTTTCACTATTCTTTTGTGCAAAGTTTGAGATTTGTCTCTTGAGGTTATTGGTCTTATGGGTTGGGAAATGCTTTTGGAAGAAGGCTTAGGCCATCTCATCCCAACTACCTATAGACCTAGGCCTTAATGAGTACAGCCAAACCTTGGCCTTTTCCTTAAGTGAAAAGGGGAAAAACCTAAGTTTGACGGTGTCTACCATATCAGCCCTACTTTGAAAGGTTGCTACTACTTCCTCAAATTCCCTAATATGGACATAAGGGCTTTCATTCTCAAACCCATGGAAGGTTGGTAGCAATTAGATCATACCTGGCTTAAACTCAGGTTGTTGAACATTAGGGGGAACATGATATAAGATGGTGTGGCCGTTCGACTAGGGTGCAAGTAGTCCTAAAGTGTCCTAGCAACATTCTCATTGTGATTTTTGGTCATGTTAACAAAATTCTCTAAATTCTTGTTTGGGTGTGCACTACGATTTGATCTAGGCAAACTTTCACTATCGGATGTGGAATGAGAGGGTAACTCTATTTCGGGTCTTTTAATGAATCTACCTTGCGCATCTCTCAGTTTACGCATACACCAAAGGAATTAGAGGGGAAACAAATAAAACAAAAAATTAGAAAATCAAAACAAAGAGCAAAGAACAATATTACAGTCTTATCTCAAAGTTGACAATCTTCCTTGTACTTAAGCGTGTTTCCCCAGCAATGGCGCCAAAATTTGATTACACTCAAACTAACATGCGATTATTGTGTATAGCTAAGGTGTCGATCCCACGAGGAAAGTGAACTACAAGACAAAGTGTAAACCTTAACACTAAACAATAAAATTCAAATAAGAAAATCTAAGTTTTACGAATGAAATTATATGAGGGAGTTGTGAAAATATGATGAAGAATTCAATAAAGAAATAACAAGGTTCCAAGAATCCTTCCTAAGTTCGTTGCCTTATTCCTATCTTGACTTAGTTGTTTTATCTCATTTTTTTGTTTCACATCCCAAACAAGCAATTGGTAAACATTCAATTAAAGCACATACACACCCTAATGTAATTGCTACAAATTACTCTTTAATTCCAATTCAAACACACATGATCTATCTTATAAATTATCAAGAAGCGACAATATATTTCAATAACAATACCGCAGTAATAGACAAACCTATAAGATAAATGTTGGCAATCACCTTGACAAGATGTCCAGGTGGTGATCTTCCAAACACCCAAGTCTAGAATGACTTGTAGAAATAATTTCAGCAATCAAACACAAGAACAGAAAATCAAACAAAGAAAGAAGACAAGAAATTTGTTATCGAGGTTCGGCAATGTGCCTACGTCCCCGTGAGTTCCTCTGAACTCTCTGCACTATCTCAATGGTTCTTACAAGTTACAGTAATCCCCTTCAAGAAAACAAGTTCTTGAAGACACCAAGAAGAGAAGGAAGAAGATTACAATGCTCTCTCTTTATGCTACTCTCTCTTCTTTACAACCAGCCTCACTACAAAGAGTCCCTCTTGTGTTTATGTCTCTCACACAATTCTCTCTTGTATTTACAATTGATCTCATAATGTCACAACTTTATCTTGTTCTATATGTTTCTATAGTGTGTGAAAATGAGGCTTGAGAACCCCTTTTATAGCCTTTCACTTCTTGGAAATTCTTGTGAATCAATCTCCACCCTTTGATTATGATTTCCTTTTAATCTTAGCCCTTCATCATTCTCTAAGTGGTGCTGTGCATTTTGGTATTGTACACACACATTTTAGAGAGTCCTAAGTCATTCTATCCATGTGTGTCTTGGTGTGCCTGGCGCTTTGGTGCTCAACAGGGCACGCCTTGGTGCTGGGGCAGAGTGCGCTTGTGATGTCTCTGGGCGGTGCGGCGCTGGGTGCTGGGCGCCTAGGCGCTGGTGCGCACATGGTGTGCAACATGCTGGAGGGTGTGGCACTAGCTTTTGGATGACTAGGCACTAGTGTGCACCTAATGTGCAACACACTGGAGGGCGCGGTGCTGGCTTCTGGGCACCTAGGTGCTGGTGCTGTGTGCACACCTTTCTGCCTGTGTGCAGAAGTGCACACACTAGTGCGCATGGCTTTCCCTTGCTCCAAAATGATGCACACATATGTGTGCAGCCTTCTAACATGCTGAAATTTGATACTCCACATTTGATTTGGACTTTAACCATTTTTAAACCATGTTTGGACCTGTTTGAACCTTAGATAAATAACAACAATCTCTACCTTTGTCTAAGTGTTCAAAAAACCTGAACCATTGTGCAGCAAGCTTTGGGATCCAAACTTATCCTGAGTCACCAATTAACTAAATCCAATCCTAAGTAATTCAAGGCAGTGATTGAACTTACTTAGAGGTAGAACTTTAGTACCCAAGTCCACAGGATTTTCTTCCGTGGTAACCTTGTCCACATGGATGCATCCTTTCGTAACATTTTCCTGAATGAAATGATACTGAACATCCATATGCTTTGTCTTCTCATGGAACACTGGATTTTCACATAAGTGCAAGGCATTTTGACTATCCAAAAATACCATAACCTGCTCATCCAGTACCTTCAATTTTTCAAGCAACCCTTTGCACCACATAGCTTCCTTGATGGGCTCCGTAGCAGCTATGTACTCAGCCTCAGTTGTTGAGAGTGCTACCACTGGCTACAATTGAGCCTTCCAACTTACACAACATCCATTTAAGTTGAAGAAGTATGAGGTAATTGATCTCTTTTTATCCCAGTCTGCTCCATAGTTCGAATCTGCAAACCTCTCAAGGCAGATGGCATTAACCCTCTTCTCATACACTAGCCCTACTTCTGGGCTTCCCTTCAAATACCTCAGTAACCACTTCATCCCAAGCCAATGCTCCTTTTTGGGATTACTCATAAACCTGCTGAGAACACTCATTACATGAGCAATGTCGGGTCTAGTGCTTACCATGGTGTACATAACAGAACCAACAACACTAAAATAAGGGACTTTCTCCATTTCCTTCTTCTCCGCCTCCAATCTTAGACATTAATCACTTGAGAACTTGAAATGACCAGCAAGGGGAACCTTTACTGGCTTGTTATCTTCAATAGAGAGTTTAGATATCATCTTCTCTATGTAGGAGGTTTGAGAGATCTTCAATCTGTTTCTCTCCCTTTCTCGGATGATACACATCCCAAGGATCTTTAGTGCATGGCCAAGATCCTTCATCTCAAACTCCTCACTGAGTTGAGCCTTCAATTTATTTATCCTCTCCATACAACTCCCAACTAGCAACATGTCATCAACATAAATGAGGATGATCAACATTTCCTCAACCTTTTGCCCCTTATAGTACAAGCATGAATCATAGTAGCTCCTCATGAAATCCAAGCTGATTACAAAGGAATCAAACCTCTTATTCCATTGCCTAGGTGATTGCTTCAGGCCATAGAGAGATTTCTTTAATTTGCACACTAACTCTCCCTGCCTTCTCTCTTCATAACCTTTGGGTTGCCTCATGAAAATGGTCTCATCGAGCTCTCTATGTAAAAATGTTGTCTTCACATCCATTTGCTCAATTTTCCAATCAAATTGGAGCACCAATGCTAACACTATCCGAATCGTCTTGTACTTCACAACCGGTGAGAATATTTCGGTGAAATCTATGCCTTCTTTTTTTCTGAACCCCTTCGCCACCAGCCTAGCTTTATATTAGACTTCATCTCCTAGAGTATTCCCTTCTTTGATCTTGTAGAGCCATCTACAATCCACAACTCTTTTTTTTTTTTTTTTTTTTTTTTTTTTTTCAGGTTTGGGCACCAACTCCCAAGATTTTTTCTTCATCAAAGACTCCATTTCTTCCTCCATAGCTAGCTACCACTTTGACAAATCCTTACACTCCATGGCATCCGTGTAAGTTTCTGGTTTAACCTCTCATTCTCTCTAAGGAGCTGCTACATTAGCATTTGCAAACCCATATCTCAAAGGAGGTCACTCTCCTTCCTCGGTCTCTTGTGAGCTGGTAGTCATTTACTGCATCAACCTCTTCTTGAGTTTCTTGAGCTTGGCCTTCATCCAAAGGCTCCACCTGGTCTGAAGCCTCTTGCCTCCTCTGCTCTACTTGAACCGAGTTCTCCTTGATGCAATGCTCCATAACTTCCAGTTTGGTTTGCTCACTAGCCCCTGCAGGGTTAGTTTTCTCCAAGTAGGGAAATAATAATTCATTAAAAATAACATCCCTACTTATAATCAGTTTCATGCCCTTCTTTTCTAAGGACCACAACCTATATCTCTTAACCCCATCACCATATCCTAAAAATATACACTTTCTAGATCTAGGGTCAAGTTTATCCTCATTTTGATGTGCATATACTGCACACCCAAAAGTCCTTAGGTTGCTTAATTCAGGGGGTTTTTCACTCCACATCTCCATGGGAGTCTTGAGCTTTAAAGCTCTAGAGGGTGATCTATTTTTCAAGTATGCAGCTGTAGCCACAACTTCTCCCCAAAAATGTTTTGGTAACCCGGATCCTATTAACATGCACCTAACTTTTTCTATAAGGGTTCTATTCATTCTTTCATCTACTCCATTTTACTGGGGTGTTTTTACAACCATTCTATGCCTTAGAATGCCATTTAATTCACCGAATTTATCAAAATCATTATTGCAAAATTCTAAGCCATTATCAGTTCGTAAAGCCTTAACTACCCTACCCGTTTGAGTTTCCAACAACTTCTTCCACACAACAAATTTATTCAAGGCATCAGATTTATTCCTGAGCAAATAAACCCACACTCTTATTGAATAATCATCAATTAAAGACAAAAAGTAAAAGTTACCTCCCTGTGTTGGTGTCCTTACTGGTCTCCAAAGGTCCGAATGAATGTAATCAAAAATCCCTTTGGACTTGTGCACTCCGGTGTTGCTTCCCAAGAATGCAACTCTCATAGAAATCCAGTTTTTCTACTTTGTCACCACCAAGTAGACCTTCCTTGCTAAGCACTTGCAAGCCCTTTTCGCTTATGTGACCCAAGTGAGTGTGCCAAAGGGTTGCCTTGTCCATCTCAGCCATTAAGCTTGCTGCTTGATCATTGATTTCTGTCTCTCCGATCATCTCATAGAGTCCATCGTTTCTTGCTGCCTTGATCACTACCAAAGATCCCTTGGCCACCTTGATCTTTCCTCCCTCTACTTTTCATGTATACCCCATGGAATCTAGCTGCCCCAATGAGATCAAGTTCCTCTTTAAATCTGGAAGATATCTTACATTTCGCAGCAGTCTTGTGACTCCATCAAACATTTTCAATTGAATGTCACCAATCCCTCTCACTTGGCAAGAAATGTCATTCCCCAAGAAGACCCTTACATCATTGATCTCCTTGAAATTCTTAAACCATTCTTTGTGAGGGCACATATGATAAGTGCACCCGGAATCAAGAATCCACTTTCCGTTGCCTTGCCTCCTGCTCACATTTGAGCACACAACAAGAACATCATCTTGCTGTTCTCCCTTGGCAACTGAAGCCTCTCCATTATTGGTGTGACTTCTCCTCTCATCCTACATCCTCTTTTTGCAATCTTTCTTGAAATGGCCCTCCTTGTTGCAGTAAAAGCATCTCCTTGCTCCTCCATGTCTAATCTTGGAATGAGATCTCCCATGGTTCTACCCTCTACCTCTTGATTTCTCCCAGTAGTTTCCATGGTTACTACTGCCATTCCGAGTTGCTGGCCTTCCTCTTACGAACAGCCCATCACCACTTGATGTCTCCTTCATCTTGGCCTTGAAATCATGTGCCCTTATGGCATTGATCACAATTTCCTTTGTCAAAGTATCCCTTCCATACTCAATGGCATTAATCAAGTTATCAAAGCAATCATAAAGAGAATTTAACAAAATAACAGCCAATTGTTCATCCGAAAAAATAATGCTACAGCTATTCAAATATTGAACTAGCTTATTAAAGACATCAAGATTATCTTCTAACTATTTACTAGGGTCCATTTTAAAAGCAAAGATTATTTTAAGAAGATAAATCTTGTTAGGAAGAGTTTTGGTAAGAAACAACTCATTTAGTTTCTTCCATATGACAGTCGGATCCTCCGAGTCTCCACACTCCATTGTGACACTATCTAACATGTGCAAGAAAATGGTGTTGTAAGCCATCATCTTCATCTCAGTCCGCTGGTCCTCCGTGACACTTACTGGAAAAACATCATCTTCTCCAATAGCCAAGTCCACTTTCTGTTGCATTAGAACAGCTTTGATCTTCCGCTTCTGAAGGGCAAAGTCTCCCTTTCCATCAAACTTCTCTACACAGAAATTTGATGCCATCTTTTGCGGACAAGATCCCAGATTTATACACTACCCACAAATGTTTTCTTCAACCTCAAGAACATAGATCGAAGATGGATCTTAACACCGTTCTTGAATCAACCTTCAAGAACACGGTCAGATCTTGATCTTTCACTGTTCTTGAATCACCCAAGAAGTTGATCTCTGATTCTTGGAGTCTTGGCTCTATCACCTGTTTGTTCTTGCTCCGATACCTAGCTATTCAACTCTGATACTACTATCCAAAGCTCTGATACCACTGTTGGAAATCACCTTGACAAGATGCCCAGGTGGTGATCTTCCAAACACCCAAGTCTAGAATAACTTGTAGAAATAATTTCAGCAATCGAACACAGGAATAGAAAATCAAAGAAAGAAAGAAGACAAACAATTTGTTATCAAGGTTAAGTAATGTGCCTACGTCCCCGTAAGTTCCTCTGAACTCTCTGCACTATCTTAATGGTTCTTACAAGTTACATCAATCCCCTTCAAGAAACCAAGTTCTTAAAAACACCAAGAAGAGAATGAAGAAGATTACAATGCTCTCTCTCTATGCTACTATCTTTTCTTTACAACCAGCCTCACTACAAAGAGTCCCTCTTGTGTTTATGTCTCTCACATAATTCTCTATTAGGCTTACAATTGATCTCATAATGTCACAACTTTCTCTTGTTCTATATGTTTCTGTTGTGTGTGAAAATGAGGCTTAAGAACCCCTTTTATAGCCTGTCACTTCTTGGACATTCTTGTGAATCAATCTCCACCCTTTGATTATGATCTCCTTTTAATCTTAGCCCTTCATCATTCTTTAAGTGGCACTGTGCATTTTGGTATTGTGCACACACACTTTGGAGAGTCCTAAGTCATTCTGCCCATGTGTGCCTTGGTGTGCCTGGCGCCTTGGTGCTCAACAGGGCACGCCTTAGCGCTGGGGCAGAGTGCGCTTGTGATATCTTTGGGCATTGGTGCGCACCTGGTGTGCAGCACACTGGAAGGCGCGACGGCTTCTAGGCACCTAGGCACTGGTGCGCACACCTTTCTACCCGTGTGCAGAAGCGCACACACTAGTGCGCATGGCCTTCCCAAACTCCAAAATGATGCACACATATGTGTGCAGCCTTCTAACATGCTAAAATTTGATAATCCACCTTTGGTTTGGACTTTAACCATTTTTAAACCATGGTTGGACCTGTTTGAACCTTAGACAAATAACAACAATAAATCTATCGAAATCAATCACATCTAACAACTTGACATAAGAAGAGCTTAACTAGACTTATATAGAGGAAAAAGATGCAATCACAGGATTAATAGTAAATCCTTTCATTCTTACTTAATCAAAGAGTAAATCATAAACAATGTTTAATAATCAATCCATACAACTGAATCAATGATAGAAATAAGAACAACTACGCTTAGGAATTCATTCTTTTGCCTTACTTAGAGTTTAGTTGGACATTAGGCTCATACTTGATCACCTTAATGAAGAAGAATATGGTAGTTCTCTTAATTCCAGCCTCATTTTTCAGCAAATCCTAAGTCTTCTATTAATATCGGTTCAAGGGTATTTTTGGGTCAAGAAATGTCATTAAAGCCCTAATAAGGTCGTGAAACAAAAATAGGGCAATCACGCCCGCGCCGCGGCACAGAAAAGAGAAGTCGTGGCATGACTGTAAAAACGCTCCTGCATGATCCCAGCTTCTTAATGGCGCACTGCCTTGCCTCGCCGCGGCATAGAAAAGTGAAGCTGCAGCGCAAACCTTACCTTACCTCATCGCGGTACTGCCTGAACCCAGCTTTTTAATGGTTCTGGTGGCCGCGGTGCAAACCTTACCTTACCTCATCGTGGTGCACTACCTGATCCCAGTTTCTTAATGGTTCTGCTGGCCACGGTGCAAACCATGCCTCGCCGTGGCATGGAACCCTAAAAATGAGTTTCTCTTTATTTTGTCTTTCCGAAACCACTCCTTCACTTTGATATGCATAGAATCTTTGTGCTTTAAGCAATGTTAGCTTTCCATCTCTTTTAAACCCAAAATACCTGAAAATGCATTAAAATAAATCAATATACCAAGAATGACACTTTAGAATTATTAAGGCATAAATGTGTAATTCAGCCCAAAATCAACCCTAAAATGCTAACAAATAAATACTATTAAAATGCATTTTATGACTCTCATCATTCATCTCCTTATTCAGATCTTAATCCTTGTTCAGCTCGTCCTCGTCTTTGAGCTCTTTAACTTCGGTTAGTACTCTCTTCGGCCTATCCCTTGTTGATTCTTCATTCTTTCTTCAGTAAGATTTCTATCTTCCTCCTTTATTTTCATAATGTCTCATATTTCAAATGAAAGTGGAGAGGCCCATCACCTCTTTGATACCGAGGCCTTTTCTTTTGAGAGCTTCTCTAGTGAAAATTTGAGTCATGGGTCTTGGGAAGTTTAGATAACGGTTGGTGTCAATGCTCCCACCTTGGAAGAGGTCTATACTAAAATGTTGCAAAACCATAACCACTTCCATTATTCTGCTGAATCGTATATGTGTGGTATTTCCTTGAAATATTTTTTTCTCTTTTTTATCGTAAGTATTGTATTCTTGACAAGTATGGGATATAGCTTCCCACTTCTGAGGAGAGGACATGTAGCCTGATCCGTGGCAGGTTACCTTACAAGATTTGTATATGCGAACTCTTTTAGGGGTGGCTTTTGTCTTCCTATGGATCCTAAGGTAGTCGAGATGTTTGATTTTTTTGGCATCATTCCCAACCAGCTACCTATAAATTCCATGAGAATGGTCATAGGTTTCTTTGTGAGTCTTAGAAGGCATGGTAGAAATGTACCATTTTTTATGAACCAGTTTAAGAGTTTTTTCATCATTAAGAAGCTTCAAGATATTTCTTGGTACACCTTATTTACGAGGACTAGGTAAAAAGATAGTAATTAAGAACATGTCATCTATCTATGGGTGGAAAACAAGGTTATTTTATATTCACCATGAAGAGCTCTTCCATGTCAGACGAGACTAGGAATATGGTATCTTCAATTCTCAAAGAGATATTTCTTCAGTGACTAAGACTGAGGAGGATCTGATCACTAGGAAAAATCTTATTTAGGCCTCCAAATTAGTGAATGAGGAAGTTCTTGTTCAGTATTGGTTGAGTTGGGTTATTCTCAGTAGTTACTTTTACACTTAGATTTTTTTTTTGTCTTTTTGGTTTTTCTAGTTTATTACAACTTTAATTTCCATCTCTTTCTTGTATTGACTTAGCTTATTTGTTTTGCATCGATGGTTGTATACAAGAACCACCTTCTTCGCTTGACAGCCAACAAGTAGGGGAAGTCTCGCTCTACCATCCATCGTCTAACTCAAAGGCTCATCATCTTCCTCCTTCCGTTGAACGGAGGAAAAGATCTTATGAGGATAGTAGTTCTGGTTTGGGAGACTAACCCCAATTTTTTGTTGGTGACCTTCATACAAGGGAGGGGATTCTCTCTCCATTTTTTGTGTCGCACGATGAGGGCAACACTGGTTTAGTCCTAAATTTTTTTTTCATGGTTGCTAGTCCATCTTGCCTATTGATTCAATGTTTGCTGAGTTGATGATTGCCCACCAACTAATTTGGGGGTCCATCATTCCCAATGATGAGATTAATATCCTGAATAGTTCTTTCAAAGTCATGGCTAGGATTATGAGCAAGTATGTGCAGAAGGTATGCCTTTTCCTGTACTTAGAATTATTTTTAATTTTTTTATTATATTTTAATCTATCTTCTTTGCTTGTTTAGGTGGACATGCTTTTCACCGTAGTGGCTGAGCTATACCCTTAGGCCGTGGCGGAGGTTGGTCATACATCTAAGGATCAGGATGACTTTCAGGTTTAGCTACATAGGTCAAGCAGGTCTCGGGGCTGAGGGAGAATTGCTACAATCTTCATGACAAGATTTAGACTCTGAATGCCAATGTTGGCTGAGCTAATGCCGAGATAGAGAGGCTCAGAATTGAATTGGCCAGGTCCAAAAAGGTGGCCATATAGGAGTTCAAGTGGTCCACCACTTTTGATGACTTACTTTATGAGGAGGCTGCTAAGGAGTATGTCACTGGCTTCAAGCAAGCTAAGGCAGAGATGGCCAAGATTGCACCTCAATTGGATTTGGACTACGTGCACATCATTTTGTTGGACTTGACACTTTCTCTGAGGACCAAGAGTGGTGATGGTGCTATTGAGAATGATGGCGCTTAGTCTCATGCCCGAGATGCTAATGTTACCCTTGCTAGCTCTGACAATCGAACCTTGGCAGAGTACATCGTGAAGGATGAGTAGACTTAGGATTTCTATTTTACTTTTCTTTTTGTACTTCGCCCAGGAGTCCTTTCCTCTTGTACTTTTGTTTTTCTATTAATGAAATGGATTCTTATGTTCTTCTTTCATTATCGGATATATGTTGAGTTATTTATGTTAGTTTTTTAAGATTTGCTTAGTGTTTTGAGAAAATCATACTTTATGTTACATATCCGAGTTGGGGCTTCACTCTTAAGCCCTTAACTATCATGGGTTTTTATGCCCGAGTTTGGGGTTCCTCTTTTGAAACCTCAGCTTCTTCGGGCTATTGTGATTTAGTCTAAGTTTCTCTTTTGGAATCCTGATTTCTTTGGATACTTCATTTCGGTCCTTGACTGTGGTGGTTGTCCGAGGTGAAGGCTATTTTGGATGCTTCACTTTGATCTTCGGCCGTGGAGGTTATTCGAGGTGAAAGCTATTTTGGATTCTTCACTTTGATCCTCGATCGTGGAGGTTGTCCGAAGTGAAGGCTATTTTGGATGCTTCACTTCGGTCCTTAGTTATGGAGGTTATTCAAAGCTCTTATACTCGACCGTGGCTTGCTAAAAAGTAATGCACCTACGTAAATATTTGACAAAATTCATTTGATTCATGTTGTGCTTACATTGATTTCTTGTTTCTTGGCTCTTAGGCCAATTTACTTTTATGATTCATTGGTGGAACTTCCTTAGGTTTTTTGAGTTCGATCTTCATGGTACAGGTGCACCATCCATTCTTTCTAACTTGAAGGTTGTTGCTTTGATTACCCTTTTAATGCAGTACGAGCCTTCCTAATTGTCCGAGAGTTTTTAATGTCTCCAGTGTTTGAGACTTCATTCTTCTGGAGGACTAGTGTCTGAAGGTTTTTTGTTTCACCTTAGAGTTACAATATTTGGTTGTTCTCTATTGGTATATTGAAAGTTTCAGTAATGCTTCATCCTGAACCCTTTCGATTAAGTCCAAGCTCGCTTTTAGGCCTTCATCGTTGTTGCTTAGGTCGAAGAGATGAACTAAGAGGGAGGGTTCTCCTATCTTGATCGGGACCATAACTTCAGACCTGAAGGCTATGAAGAAAGGTCTTTCTCCCATTGAAGACTGAAGTGTGGTCCTGTAGGCCTACAATGCATGTGGTAGCTCTTTGACACAAATTTATTATGCCTCTTTAAGTTGCTTCTTTAAGGTCTGTATTATGGTTCTATTCGTAACTTCAACCTAGCCATTGGCTTATGGGTACTTAACTTAAGTGAGTCGTTGATCGATCCGTAGGTCCTAACCAGGATAGGGTCTGCATCACCCCTTAAGGCGTTGGAAAAGCCATCAACAAAGAGCTTCCAACTCAACTACTCTTGTTGTTCCTCTATTTCTTGCTCTTTTATTGCTCATTCAGGGAATTTACACTCGACAATGAAGTCAGTAAGTGCTTGGGCCTTAATTGCTGGACAAAGCTTGTATCTGATTTTGAATTCTCCCAACTCAATAGACTACTTTACAAGTCGTCCTGATAGGTCAAGTTTTTGAAATATCATCCTTAGAAGATGGTATTTCAGCACCCTGATGGCGTGTGATTAAAAGTAGGGTCGTCGTTTTGTAGCTGATATGACTATGGTAAATGCTAACTTTTCAAATGGTTAGTATCGAATTTTTGCATCTTTAAGTATTCGACTGACATAGTAAATCGACCTTTGTAACTTATTTTGTTCTCTTACGAGGACTAAAGCTACGACTACTTCAATTGCTGCCAAGTACAGAAAGAGCTCTTCTCCCTTATTAGGATTGGTTAGGAGGAGCAGAGAACTTAAATACCTTTTCAATTCCTCAAATGAGCTATGGAATTCCTCTATCCACTGGAAATCTAGGATATTTTTTAGTGTCATGAAGAAAGCAAGCACTTCTCAACCGATTTAGACATGAATCAACCTAGAGTAGTGATTCAACTAGTGAGCTTTTTTGCTTTTGTCACGTTCCTTGGGGCTTTCATATCTAAAACAACCTTGATTTTCTTGGAGTTTGCTTCAATCCTCCTCTGAGTAACTATAAAGCTAAGAAATTTGTCGGACGCCAAGCCATAGGTATACTTCTATGGGTTGAGCTTCATTTGATGCTTCCTTAGTACTGAGAAACATTTTTTCAATTTAGTTGATGAGTCTTAAATATTGCATATTTTAGACCCTTAACTTACATTTGTTATGCTCTTAGTTAGTAGTATTTTACTTCATTTTATGTTTTTCTTGTGTTTTGTGTGTTTTTACAGCTTTGTGGAGAAAGTGCAGCATTTCAGGTTGATTTGAAGCTTCTGGAGACATTGCGCTCGATCGCAACAGATATGCGATCGAGCGCACCAGCGCTCGAGCGCACCTGCCTTTGAACGAGCGCAAGGTCAACATCCCACATCGAAATATTTGAAGTTCAGTGCATCTGCGATCGATCGCAACAGACATGCGATCGAGCGCACATGAGATCGTGCGCACAAGACATGCTATCGATCGTACCTGCGATCGATCGCATCACACTGCGATCGAGCACACACGGGCCTGTATCCCACATCGTTTCTGTAACTTGTTTTACTCCAGGTCTCCCCCTATATAAACACCATTTGGCTTCATAATCCAATGTACAATTCCTGAGCCACTTTGGTGTTTACCAGTGGATGTCCGCTAGCATTCTGGTGGATCCTGAAGGCATTGCTACCACGAGGGGAAGCGCCGCCCGTCAGTGAGTGGAATTTCTCCCATGTAAAGTTGTTTATTTATTTCTTTATATTCAGTTGTTTTAGTTTAAATGTTTAGCACTTGTTATTATAGTTTTATAGTTATGAGTGGCTAGACTCTTCAGCTAAGGTTGAAGATGAAGCCCCGCCGTTGTTTGGCGTAGTAGTTCAGATTTGCTTGTACAAATCTGACAATTTTTAGTATAAATGTTCTGTCAATTATTTGAGTTAATCTTATAATTGATTGAGTTTAAATTGTCTGTTGGATTTTCTTTGTGTTTCATCTGATGGATACATTGAATGCTTTTCGATTAAATTGGATTCCCTTTGTGATTTGTTAAGAGCGGATACATCGGGTGCTTTTGGTTTAGTTGGGATATTCTTTGTTTTTTTGTCTTATAGTTGGATTCATTGAATGTTTTGATAGGCTATATTTTTAGAACATGTATGCTTAACTTCGGTGGGGTGGATTCGGAAACCTTAGTGCTTTTTATTATTAGATTTTAAATCAATTAAATTTAGTTTTAATTTATTTTGCAAATTATCATTCAAAATTCGGAACTAAGTTAAGATAAAGTTAGTTTAGATTAAATTATATTTTCACAACGCAATTCCTTGTGGATTCGACCTCGTACTTGCACAACACTATACTGGAAACGACTCGTGCGCTTGCGAATAATTTAAAACTCACAACATTAGTCATGTGGTAAGCCACTTGCATGCTTTTTAGGTGCATGTCATCAATATACACGTCTATATTTCTTCTAATCTGGTTCTTGAACAGCTTATCGACTAGCCTCTGATATATTGCCTCGACGTTCTTTAATCCAAACAACATCACATTGTAATAGTAGAGACATTTTTCTATCACAAAGTCTATATTTGGTTGGTCTAACTCATATATCCTAATTTGATTGTACCTATAGTACGTGTCCATAAAACTCAGCATTTCGTATCCTGAAGTTGTATCCACTAAAAAATTGATCCTTGGTAAAGGAAAACTGTCTTTTGGATAAGCTTTGTTTAAATTGGTGAAGTCGATGCAGATCCTTCACTTTTCATTGGCCTTCTTAGCCATTACAACATTGGCTAACCACTAAGGGTAGTCAATTACTCTGATGAACTTGGCTTTAAGAAGCTTACTGAATTATGTGTCGATTGCTTGTTGTCTCTTTGCTTTGAAAGCTTTTTTTTTCTAAATGATTGGCTTCTGATTAAGGTCAACATTCAAACGGTATACCATTGTCTTAGGGTCGATGGATGACATACCCACTGCTGACCAAGCTAACACATCTCGATTTTCTTTGAGGAATAAGATAAGTTGTATTTAAAGTTTTCCCTCCAAACCTACACCGATCTATACTACTTTCTCTAGTTCCTTTTCTACATGGGTCTTCCTATTTAAATCTTGGAATCATCTTTCAGATCTTTTATCTGATGGACACTTGCCTTTCTTTTCATAAAAAAGGCCAAGTAACATGTTTGGGTTACAACTTGGTTGCCCTTGACCTATCTTATATCATTATATGTTAGAAACTTCATCTTCAAATGGTATGTTCAAACCATTGCTCTCATGGCATTCATCCTTGGTCTTCCAAGGATAGCATTGTATAAAGAGGAGAGGTCTATGACTAGGAAGGTGCTTAGAACAATCATTTGATATGGCAAAACACCTATTGTCACTGGCAACTCTATGCTTCCCTATGGATATAACGAATCACTCGAGAACCCGTATAAAGGATAGTGTACTGGTTTCAGGTGATCTTCTAAAAACTTCATCTTCTTGAAAGCATCGTAGTGCAATATGTCTTGAGATGACTTGTTATCTACGAAGATTCTTTCAACTTTGAAGTTTGAGATGACTAAGGTCACAATGTTATCGTAGGGAAACTTTTCTCCTTCATTGTCTTCATCCATAAAACTTATTGTTTGATTAACCCGGGTCTACTTTGTGGGTCCCTCAACTAATTTGATGAAACAAGCGTAGACTCTTTATGAGTTTGAGGATTCTCCCTCAGATACTGTCCCCTAAAGATAGTTCGGATGATGCCTACAGTGGGGGCGATTTCCAACTTCTTCTCCAGGGTCTAACGTATTTTCTTATCCTCTCTTTGACTTGGACTCTTCCATGGTCTACTTATTTCTCTACTGTCCGAGATTCTTCTTCTGCCCAAGCTTCTTCTTCACTCTATCTTGACAAACTTCTTTAAGTACCTTATTTGTATGAACCCTTTGATTTCATCATTCAGAGGTTTACACTCATTTGTGTCATGGATGTAGTCCTTATCGAAGCGACAGAAACGACTTATGTTTTGCTTTTCGGTTGGTGTCTTGATCTTGATAGGCCATATGATGATGTCTTGATTTGCTATTTCCATTAGGAGGTCCGTCTTCGATGTATTTAGAGGAGTGTGAGTCTCAAATCCCCAAGAAAATCCTAATTTCTACTTCTATGGGCATCATTTTAGCCTCCTTTTTTTGATCGCCCTTGTGCTTTTGCTCTTCAGGCTCTTTCCTTTTTCTGCTTGTCAAGGTTTTTTTTCTCCTCTTGTAGAAGGGTTGGTCTTCCTCAGCAATTATGAACTTGTTTGCCTTGGTAAGAAGAGTTAGGATGGTGTGTAACGGGTTACTAGGTAGGTAGTAGCTGAAGTTAAAGACTTTGAAGCCATTGATGAAGGCTATGACTGCTAATTTTTTGTTTAGGTCCTTTACTTATACCATGGTCGAGGTGAACCACGAGATGTAGTTATGGAGGGTCTCCTCAACGTGTTGAGTTATGCTCAATAGGCTTTTAAGAGTCTTTTTGAGACCTCAACTGTTAAAGAAATCTGTTGTAAATAGCTCAATGAGTTCGTTGAACGAGTTTATTAACCCATAAATCAACCTGGAAAACCATATTCTTGCTTTCTCTTGAAGTGTTACTAGAATTGCACAAACATTATTGCTTCTTAGTGGTTGTGGAGGAACATTAGAGCCTTAAAAGTTTCTAAATGGTCTATGGGACATACATTTCCCATACAAGGCTCTTTAAGAGGCATCTTGAAGTTTGGAGGCATTTTTTCGTCCACGATTTCTTGGAAAAAGGGGTTTCCTGTAAGTCTAATCTCATTGTGAATGTTTTCTCGAGTGGATTTTATGGCGAGCCCTATGTGTTCATTCATTTCTTTCAACTACTTGCTCACTTTGTACTTGTCTTGTTCTTGTTGTTTCTTAGAATGATGAGAGTTTGAGGCAGACTTGTCATATCAGATCGGGTGTCGAAGACTTTGTTAAGGGCTTCGTCAACTCAGCTCTCCCTTTTTCAAAAGACACCTTCGACTTTTGTCTCATGTATGCGGTTTGTGTCTCTTACCCAAACTTACTTCCTTGGGTTGGACGTCCAAGTTATGAGGCACTACCTCAATGGTCCTTTTAGTTGTATTGGTAATTCTGATTGGGGATTGATGGTGCCTGGTTCTGCTTGGTTTGGACCGGACAAGTCGTGCGATGTACTCTTAAATTCAGCATTAAAGAGCGATGTATTGGCTCTCCTAACAGGGTCATTTATATCTATCTCACGAACTTCTCGTTAGGTTACTTGGTTTGAATATGACCAAGTTTGTTGGTTCTATGGGGGTCGCTCTTCATTTATCTCGGGTTGATTGTGACTTCTTGAGGCATGATGAGGGAGAGGTGGTGGTAATTTAGATGGGTTGACTTCAGAGGTCGTCTGGGTAGTATTTCGTGTCAATTTTTTCTTAGGTGACCTTTTTCAACAGAGATAAGATTTATTCTTGTTCCCATAAACAACGCCGATTGTGTTGATGCCGAAAACAGGTCGGGTCTTGCTTAAGTCTTGTTAGGTTTGTTAATGGAGTATGGTTCAGATTGATTTGCTTTGTTGTATACTGATTCTTGATTTGATATAGGCTAGATCTAATAGGATACCATGAAAGAAAGTCGATCGGGAGTGTTTTACTCCGAGGAGGACCCTTCGATTCTTAAATCAAAGTAAGAAGTGGGGACAGCAAGATAGTGGAAAGATGTTTGATATGAATTACTGTTTTAAGGGGCTCTTATTTATAGGACTCAAGTAAGGTTGAGATTACCATTTTACCCTTGTAATAGACATTTGTCACCCTTTGGCAGGACGGCATATTTGGCCTGCATCAGTCACATTAATCAATCAATCAACACCTAGTTCTACAATTTAATATGTACAAAAGATAAGCAAATGAAAGGTGTGCAACATACCCATGGAACAATCATTTACTTCATCACAACACAACGCACCATAACAAATAAGATAGAATCACAAACTCAAACATTAATAAAGAGTTTAGAGGGTTATACTTGTTATGGCAACGCGATGATATTGGCAGTGATTCAGCAATGGCTCAAGATGAGACTATTTTACCCAAATCCTAATCTGACCCCAAGCTCTCAAATTACAAAGAAAAAAAAAACATACTTGTCAAATATTCCTTCGCTTGCTTGTAAATTTCTAGCAAGAAAACAATGAGCAAAGCTTAAGCATCTTCGGTGTTCTTTTTCTCTTGAAAACTTGAAACCTCTCTCCCAGCAATTGATTTTTTATCTCACCGAAATCCCAATGGTAAAAGACCCTCCAAAATGTGAATAGGGCTACTAATTTATAGGTAAAAGAAAAGGGGTAAAGTGGGAAAGGGAAAATGAGAAAATGATAGAGAGAGAGAGGTGGCACTTGCGAAGCAGCCAGCTAGGCCCTCAAACTCTGTTTATGATATTCTAGTGGAGATGAATGGTTGTCAAAGGCCAACGCGATGGATCCCTTTTTCATTTCTTGCACAAGTAGTTGAAAGAGAATTTCTTAGTTGGCTAGGGTCTAAACCCGAGCTTTTAGACTGAGCCAATCAGAAAAAAACACATCATTGAATGTGCACTCGGAAGAATTTTTTGGGTTAGGTTAGTCAAGATTAAGAAATAATGATTAAAATGATGACAAGCGGCCTGGAACTCTCCTTTTCTCTCTCCTATAGAGGATCGAAGTACCGTCTCTCCCCTATTTTCAGAGACATGTCTTTGTCTCTTTACTTTCTCAATCTTCTTAATCTCTCTCTCCATCTCCCTGTCTTATCAAAATTTCTTGGCTGAGAGAAAGGTAGGAATTAAAAAAAAAATTGAATTCCAAATCTACTACCTGCATAAACACACACACACACACACACTCTCTCTCTATATATATCTTAATTCACCAAATTTATTTCTCTCTCTACTAGAGCTTTCCCCCTCTCTCTGAGGATGTAAGAATTTTAAAATTTTGTTAAGCTTCTCATTCTTTCTCAAATTTTCTTTAAGTTCCCAAGCTTATGCTGTAATTGATTTGTGTTTTTCATATTTTATTTGCAGATGAACATTTTTGGACTCAATATCTTAGTGAAGTAAGTATTTATGCAGCTAATATGTTTGATAAAAGTCTTAAATGAACATTTATGGCTGCTAATTACTTCATGTGGAAGAAATAACTCAAGCATGAATTAGAACTTTGTGTATGGTTTTGAAATAAGCTAAATTGGCATAACTAAAACGTTGAATTTCATATAGGCACTGGCACCACATAGCTTTCTCTCCTCCGTCATGCTCTTGCTCGTTCTCAAGCTCGATCACATCATATCAACTTCATAGGGGTCAGTTCTTTTCTCTTTCTCTAATATACGAGTATGTATATACACACATATGGATGCATGTATAGGTTTTAATAAGTTCTTTTAGATTTTCCATAAAAGTGAAATTTTCAAGTGAAAGGGTTTACCCGTGTTATGTTAGTGGATGGCTTATAAGTTAGAAGTCTTGCTTGAAAATTGATGTTGCTAGACTGAAGCTTGGCCTTATGTGAAGATATGCGTTTATATATACATGATGGCATGGTACTTCTTGCACAAAAATGCAAGTTATATGTAAACACATCAAATGGAAAGGCTTGAATTGTTGAGTGTTGGAAATGTTATATAATATTTGTTCGAATTCGAATCTTCATATAGAACATAACAGTTTCCTTGTTGGGAACATTGATGGATATTATCTCACAGTACTAGTTAACGTTCAGTTTTCCTAGTTTTTTCAGGGTTATATGATTATTTTTAATTATCTTAGAAGTATATAAGATGATGAAAGAGTAGAGAAGTCTTTTTTTTCTTTTCTTCTTATTGATATAAATGTGTAAAGAGGTCAAATGGTTAATAGTATTTCTTAAGTAGGAAATTATAAATACAAGAAAGTTTATGGGTACAAAGAATAGGATCTCAAGTGGGTCTACACTCTTATAGAAAAGGAGGTTGGCTCTTGATTGAAAATAGTATTGTTTTGTTAATAGAGAATGTAAGTTAGTAAGCCAAACTTTCTTTTTGGTAAGTAAACTATAAGACAAATGTTGTTAATGTTGGATTATAATAAAAATTAAAGGTAGCAAATATATGCAACGAAATAGAATTAGACTACTTTTTCTATTCAAATTTCAAAAAAAGAGTATCTTATACACTTTAAAGAAAAGGAAAAACATCTTAATTAACCTATTAAAGATTCAATGCTGTCAAATGATAAAACAAATAGTTTACGGACAATGATTTATTTTTGCAATGGATGTGTTATGTTTTAAATATGACATGGTTCTGCTTGTGCATGTATATGCAGTTGGCGTTTTCTTTTTTCTGTATAATGTTTATTTTTCTAGACTATCAAATTTGAAAGCTTTTGTAGTAATTTATTTTGTTGCAACTTTTTTTTTTCTAAGTATCTTGTTACAACTCTTCATTGCATTGTAATTAAAACTATATGTGTTATGCCTTGAAATTTGGTATGGATAGAAATAGTGATGGTTGTAGTTTTTGGAATGCAGTGAGAGTTATGGAAAAACATTATATTTTGTTGCAAAAATGGTGTGGAAAAATATTAGATGGCATAGTTATGTGCTTGAGTAAGGTGCTTATAGATAATAATAAGTTGCTTTACACTAGAGTGACCTTAAAACTACCTGATTATCAATATTAGAAATAAAAATACATATTGAGTACCAAAAAAAAACATATAAAGCCAAATATGAAAAACCTCTACCAGAGTACATATCTATATGTAATATTTTTCTGAAGGTAAGGTATATAGTTTCTGTCATGTTGATCATTAATAATTGTTTGTTTATCAACTATCCTAGTCAGTAAAAATTAATTGATAATATTATTATTGTCATGTTGATCATATATTAATTGTTTGTTTATTGTCATGTTGACCATATAATAGAAAATGTTGTCTGAAAGTTGAAGTGAAAGCTTGCAAAGAAATGACGGATGGTATGACAATAACTATTGTAGTAATGAAGTACTGATAACAATTCTAGTTGGCATAAAAGTAATGTGTGTATTGATATTATCCACGCAACACTGATAAGAAGGAACGGTGTTGATGATTATGTAACAATTATAGTGTAGCTTTTGTGTAACTTTTTTAGTGTTGGTGAGTGATTCTAGTGTTTGTGTCCACATTTTTTTGTAACTTTTGTGTTATAGTGGGCTGAAAGGAGGATGTTAAAAAAATTGCTAGATTTATGTATTCCAACTTAAGCTTATGGACAACACCTACTAGAAGTGTTTAGGATTTTGAATATGTTTATATTGTATAGCAAAGGAAAACTCTATGATATAAGAAATATTATAACCTTTCTGCATTCATTTCATTGCTTCTTTCTTTATTTTATCAATAGTTATGAAAAACATTTTACTATTGGTTCAATAGAATTTTATCAATTGTTAATTTATTTATTTGTAGCTTGCTTAATTGATCTTGACTTTGAATATTTCTCTCATACCACTGGCTTGACAATGTAAAACAAAATTGTGGCTTTTCACTCATATAGGTATTGGTCTGTTAATCTTAATGGGTAAGTGCTTATAAAGAACTTACCTCACCAAAACTAGATAAGAAAAAGAAAGAACATAAAGTGAATTAGAAAAGGAAATTGTTGAGTGTTATATCTCAATGAGCAAGACACAAGTTTCTTTCTTTTTTGCTCACTTCATTAGCTGTATTGTTATTTAAAATGTTGCAGAAGTTTTATTGATGGTTTCTTTCTCCTTACAATATCAAATAAAAAGGTGCATTCGGATTCATTTTTTTTTCACAGATTTTATTACAAATTTTCTATATATATATATATATTTTTTTTTGCAAATGGGAAATTTTCCAAAAAATTGAAAAGTTTTCCAAATCTGAATGTGACTGGTTTTCTTCCTGCTCAGCAATTAACCTTTTTTCCTTTTCCAAGTAATATTTCATCAATCTGCTGATTTTAACTTCTCTTCCTACCTTCTCATCAACTTTTTTATTTAAAATTTTCTTCTTGCAATCATATAAATAAATCATGCATGCCACACAATTAACCACATTTCCTAGGAAGATAAAGCTAGTCTGTAAAACAATTGCACTTTCATTTTGTTAGCATCCAACAAAGAGGCATGGAAACCTCAACCTCAACCCAACTCCGTAAACAAAGAAAACAAGCATTAAAATCAGGTTGCAACTAGTATATATGTTATATATTAGCTAGTCCACATCTCACCATCAAAAGTAGAGTTATAATTCGGACTATCAGGTTTTAGGACGTGAGTGGTAAAATATAGTAAAAGGAAAATACAATAAGTTGCAAGTTTTTGCCCAAAAAAGAAAATTAGAGTTGATGACATCATATCAGCTTTCCCAAACATTGCTAGTACTTAGCACTATCATCATACGATTTCTTCAATGGATGGATAAAAAAACCAATCTCATTGCTTCCACAAATAGAAATCATACATACTGAATGTAACAAAAACAAAAACGAAAACTAGTTAAGAAACAGTCAGATAGCTTATGCAATTTGGAGTTATGATAAAAATCCTAACATAATATAAATGAGTTCCTATACCACTAATATGTTCCTTTAACATACTAGTCAGTTAGCAAGCTATGCATAAACATACAAAGACCAAAATTTTCCTTTTAACATCTTAAGAACAAAAGTATCATACGCAAGAAAGATTTACCAGTATATCCCATATCAATAAAAGTTCATATGACAAGAAAGAGCATAAGTGCAATTAAGAAATAAATACTAGTTTTACTACAAGACCACCTAATAATTTCTCCTATCTAAGTAACTAATGCTTTAACTAAATGAAATTTACATTCTGACTAAATGAAAATGAAATGATAAGTTACAAACAGATCATGAAAATAAAAATGAAAATGGAATTTATTTATGGAAAACTAAAATGAAAGTTACATTCTAATTAAAATGGAATTTACATTCTAACTAAAAGAAAATGAAATGATAAGTTACCATAATGGAAAAAATAAATAAAATTCAAACCGATGAGTAGCATACAAACAGGATATAAAGACTAGGAAGAGAAAACAACAAGTGATTGAAAACTTAACATGTGGAAATAAAGTTCAAAAAACATTCAGCTAAATTGATGTGTAAGGCTCAATGGAATTTACATTCTAACTAGATAGCAAAGGATAACTTCTCCTAAATCCCACATGCATCATACATCAATACTATTGAAACATCTGAATCTGTCTTTTTTTTTTTTACAAATTTTAAATCCTTCAACAATGAAATTGAAGCAAAACCATAAAATTAAAATTACACCATATTTTGTTAAAATGGAATTTACATTCTAACTAATGCTTGGCAAAATAGCTTATTCACGTAGGAGGTTGGCAATAACTAGATGACTCTGGGTTCTAAGTTTGATTTGAAGAATCCTAAAAAATCTATCTACTATAAGTTAAACTCTAAAAAATATAGTAAATGATCAAGCAACCAATCAATTAATATAATATAACATTACCTACCTGGAAGAAGTTTAAATCAAGATCTTGTAGCATTAAAGTATAATAGAAGTTAGGAAACGAGTAAGAAGGTTGAGGCATGTAAACATTATTTGATATACCTACAAAAGGTATAAGTCAAATCCTGCTTACTGATGGGTTAGAAAGTCCTGAATAAAAAGAGAGGACAATAAATGTTTGAGAAGATTGTGATTGCGCAAAAAGTAGAGAAGTTGTGAGTGATGGTGCAACATCAGCTTCCTATTTTGGTGGTATCATATCTTTGTTGCTCTTTTTAGTGCTTTTACTTGCTTCCTCTTACCTACAACTATAAACATGATAAGAAAATAGTTTATAAATGTAATCAACATGAATATCATATCATCAAATGGACCAAGCTGCAAGATTTACATACTGATAATGGAAAAAAAAAGTAGTTACCTCATTCTGATGGATTTTTCTTCCGTTTCGATTTGTCGTAGTTCCTTGTATCCTTGTACTTGACACTCTTTTAGGTTTAATGCATGGTGCGTCAAACGCTAGGGGAATTGCCTCTTTTATAAGCAATGATGCACAAAAATAGGAAAACTCCCATTTTGAATTCTTTGATGAATAATGTGGAATATAATTTTTTCATTTCGACCTACTCTAAAATTAAAGAAGAACGAACAATCATTTTGGACCAATGAATAGAAAGAAATTTCACAATGAATGCGAATAACTTGATATCCAAGGGCTTTGTTGAGTTGACTTTGAATTTGATTTTCACATAAATTCAAAATCTAAGCAATATAACATTTACGCACATCTTCAAGACTACAGCAAAATCAGTAATGGAATATGATATATGTCCAAAAATCAAACAACCAATCCAATCTAATCATAGTATATACAAAATGAATGCAAACCCTGATGAAAACAAAAGGGTAAAATGTAATGGAATCAAACAAGAAAGAGCTTCAATACTCTGATCCAAATTTCTTGAAACCCAATAATGTTAGAGAGAGAGATAAAGAGAAATAGTACTAGGAGGTAAATAACTTGATGGATTGGGCGATAGCAAAAGCTTCAAGAGGGAAAATGAGAGGGTAATTCACAAATATTAATGATGTAAATTTAACAACACACTAAAGACAAAATTAAAAACATTTAACAATTTTTTGAAATACCTCAACAAAAATTTGGTTCCAACACTCAACTGCTAGTGAATCTTTGAGTTAGCATATTAAGCATCAAATTCTCCAAGTTTAGAATAGGAACACAATTGAAACTGAGGAAACCATTGACCAGGCTATGCAAATAGAGATAGAATACCAAGCCTTGGAAAGTATATGGTGGTGTGCGATGGCTTACGACGGTAATGATAGAGGAGAAAGAAATGAAAAGAGAGTGAGAGTAAAAGAGGACAAAGAATTGAATTTCTATTGAGAGAGAGTGAAAGAGGAGAAAAAACTACTATATATTTGGGAGAATTGAAGATTTTTTGAATTCCTGTGTGAGTTAGAAAGGGGATTTAAGAGAGAAATTAAGAAAAGAGAGAGTAAGATAAAGATAAGTCTCTACGTTTTTACAGAGGAGAGAGAAGTACTCCACCCCTTTTATGCTCCAAGAAATTTTGATGAGATAGAGAGATGAAGAGAGAGTGATAGAAAAGAGATGGAGGAAGAAGTAGTTGAGATAAAGACATGTCTCTGCATAGAGGACTCGATTGCACCAAAGGACGGAGAAAGGCAATTGGGTTTTGTCAGGCCACATGTCATCTTTTTATTTTCTGATTTCTAACCCAGGTTAACCCAGCCAAAGAAACTCTCATTGGACTTATATTCAATGACATATCTTTTCTTGATTGTCTCAGTCTAGGGTTTAGATCCGAGCCAACTAAGAAATTCTTGTAATTGAGGAGAAAATAGCAAATACATAGTGATATGGATGAGGTGAGTGGAAGAAAGAGAAAAGAACCTAGAAGTTTCCAGATAAAATGGTCGAGAGAGATAAAGACACTAAGTTTAAGAGATGGAGAGGGTGTAAATACTGCTCTTTTCTGCCTGTTACCTATATATACGGCTCATTACCCAAGACTATTCCCTTTGAAGAAGGTGAATATGGCGAGAGTGCAGATTACAATGAGTAGGCATATGAAAATGAGTGAAAACTATAAAGTCTAATACAAACCCTTTATAAGTAGTAAGGAAGCTCCCATGATTGGTGTGCTTTTAATGTATTAGAAAAGTGATTGTTGTCATCCGAGCACAAAGCAAAGATAATGGGTAAGGAGTTGTCATTTGACCTTGAAATAGGTCAAATCCTTTGTCATTGGTCTGGGTGAAAGATTCTGAGGCTTAAGAGATTTGGGTATCAGAGAGTGAGGAATTAAAGCTCCCTCTCTTATTTAGACCGAAGTCTAAACCTTTGTATTTCAGGAAAAAATATTCAAAACTTTAATCTAAGTATTATTACTATACACTAATAAATAAAAAGAAAACACACATTTAAACTTTATAAGAAAAAAAAATAAGACACAAAATATTGCATTTAAAGTGATGTGGTAAAAGTAAACACATAAAAGAAAATGTACCTTAATCAAGAAACAAAGAAATGATCAAAATCAATTATATTGTGTGGATAAAAGAATAAAGTGAATTAAAGCATGTGAATTTAAATATTTAAACTAGACATTTGAAAATTTAATTCATGAGCCAAAACCACTTTAAACAAATTGATTTAACCTAGCATGTACGACATGTTATGCATGTGTTCCAAGTGTGTGCGGATACGTGTGGATGTGTGCCAAATGAATGCACATTTGTGTAGGTGTGTGCATATGTGTGCGGGTTAGTACTAGCCATGTGTTGCATGAGTGTGTGTGGATTAGTACTAAGTGTGTCCGAGTGTGTGCAAGTGCATGCATATGTTCGTGGGTGTGTACAAGTGTGTGCACATGTATGAAGGTTAGTACTAGGCATGTTCGGGCAAGTGTGGATTAGTACTAAGTGTGTGCGAGCATGTGTGGATGTGTGAAGGTGCGTGCACATGTGTTTAGGTGTGTGCGGGTTAGTACTAAGTGTGCACAAATGTGTGTAGATTAGTACTAAGTGTGTGCGAGTGTGTGTGGATTTGAAGTGAAAGGGACCAAAAGGTGTCCTAATGAGCATGTGGTTTTTCAATGAAATGGATTGATGGATGAGGATGCGGGGACTACTAGTGAAGGTGTGGGGTCTATGGGTGAGGGTGTGGAGATTGTTGGCGAGGTTGTAGGGCCTATGGGTGAGGGTGTGGGGACTGCTAGTGAGGGTGTGAGGTCTATGGGTAAGGGTCTGGAGACTGCTAGTGAGGGTGTGAGGTCTATGGGTGAGGGTGTGGGGACTGCTAAAGAGGGTATTAGGAATGATGGAAGTGAAGATGTTGAAGGTGGGGGCAATACTATTGGTGTAGATATTGGTGAAAATGAAGATGCTGATAGTGGGGGGGGGGGCACTAATTGAGTATGTAATGATGAAAATGAATAAATGGATGAAGAAGATGATGATGAGGACTATGAGGTTGATTCAAAAGAAGAAAATGATGTTTTTTTCAACATCTGATGATGAGTGGATGGAGGGTGTGGATTATGCTTCTAATGAAGATGAAGATAGAGAAAGAGATGTTAACAATGATGCACCTTCTGATCCTGAGCTTGGTGATCCTGGCTCAGATGAGTCAGGTGATGTCTATAGTGGTGATGAGCTAGAAGAAAGAGGTAGAACTGAAAGAACTAGGGATTTTGAGTTGTCTAAGAGATTGGGTGCAAAACTGTTTAAGCCTTAAGAGGATAGGAAAATTGTATTTGAGATTGGACATGTATTTATAAATGTTGTCCACTTCAGGGAGGTGCTAGCTGATTATGGGGTTCAGTGGGTATAACTTTAAGAAACCCTTCAATGACACAAGGGAATGTGTGCAGAATGTAAGGGTGAAAACAATGCTTGGAGAATTCATACATCATTGACTCCAGATGGAAGGACATTTATGGTGAAGACTTTTGAAAATCACCACACTTGTATGAGAGTTAGCAAGAATCGGAATGTAAGGGTGCCATGGATAGCAAGGAAGCTGGCTTCACAACTTAAGGTTGATCTAACTATGAGCTACGACCTCATGAAAAATACTTTGACAGAGAGATATGGGGTTGGTGTAGAGCAGATACAGCTATATAGGTCTAGAAAGAAGGTTGAGGAACAAGTTGAAGGGTCTCATACTTCTTCATTTCGCAAACTGGGGAAATATGGTGAGTTACTGGTTGAGAAGAACCCTGGGACAATAGTTAGGATAGAACTACATGAGAGAACAGATATTAATGTTCCTTAAATGGTCAAGAGGATATTTATATGCTACAATGCATTAAAGATGGGTTTTATGAGAGCTTGTAGACCATTCCTTGGTCTAGATGGGTGTTTCTTGAATGGTCCTTATAGAAGGATTCTACTCTCTGCCATTGCACTAGATTCTAACAATGGCATGTTGATAAGAGCCATAAAATGCATCTTAATAGTACTTAATTGTTATCATTTTAGGGTTGATCTAGATTTTAATTGCACTTTTATACGTTAACAACTCTAAAGTATCATTCTTGGATCATTGATCTATTTCGGTGCATTTTCAGGTTCTTTAAGCTCAAAAGACTAGGAAAAGTTATCATTGCTTGAGGCACAAAGACTCGAGGCATACTGGAGTGAAAGATTGCTTCCGAAAGGACAAGATGGAGGGCTTAAAAAAGCAACAGCTGCTGCCCGCACTAGAAAGGAGTTTCACTAAATTACCAGAATTGCCCGTACAGATCAATCATCTTTGCAAATTAAACTGTATTGATATAAGAAGAACCATGAGATGAATCATATATGCTTAGAAAGATCCAGAAGTCTATTTTCTGGAGAATTTTACGGTTCGTAAAATTGATTTTTCTAGAGAAAGTTATGGCAGTTTAAGTAGACAAAGGTCAGGCTGTGCGGGATTTCAGTGTGAAGGGCATGTGAAGGCTTAAATCCCACATCCCACATCGGTTGGAAACATATTTCTATATCCCACATCCCACATCGGATTGGAAACACATTGCACTCGTGGTATTTCCCTATAAAAGGCCTACTCCACTTCAGCTTTGAGAACAATTGGAGAATCTGAGATCATCAGAAAGTGAATCCAGAGGGCCTTTAGGAGCAATCCAGAGGGCCCTTAGGAGGAATCCGAAGTACTTTTGGAGGGAAAGTTGAGGGATTGGTGAAGCTTTCGCTACCAAGGGGGAGATGATCGTTGAGAGGCCGGAGGCAACTCGAGGACGCATGAGCCCTATGGCCGACTAGTCTCCAAGCAAGGCGAAAGGATGAATCCCTAGGTGTAGTTGTTCTTATTTTTTTTTATTTGATTCAGTTGTAGTTTGGTATTATTTTCATTAAACATTGTTATGTTTCATTCTTTAATTTAATTAGTAGATTTCTTATTAGTCCGGTGATTGCATGCTTCTTTTCCATATAAGTCTAGTCATGCTCTTCTTATTTGTATTTGTTTGGGTGTGATTGAGTCCAGTAGATCTCTTTTATAGATTTGTCTATTGTTGCAGTATTTTCATTTAGATATATCGTCGTCTTTTGATAATTTATAAGTTAGGTCATGTGTGCTTGAAAGTAAAGAATAATTCATATCAATTACATTAGGGTTTATACATGCGCTTTAATTGAATATTTGTCGATTGCCTGTTTGGGATGTGAAACTTGCAATCGAGATAAAAACAACTTAATAAATTTAGGATTAGGGTAATGAACTTAGGGAGGATTTTCGAAACCTTGTTATTTCTTTATTATAATATCCATCAATTATTTACACAATTTTCACACAATCAACAATTCAGATTTTGTCACTTTAACTTTTATCGTTTGTGTTGAGGTTTACACCTTCTTTTGTAATTAGTTTGTTTCCCTGTGGAATCGACACCCCAAAGCTGTACTACAATACCGTGTTATGTTTTGGGTGTAATCAAATTTTGGCACCGTTGCCGGGGAGACGCGCTTAAGTACAAGGAAGATTGTCAACTTTGAGACAAGACGGTAGAAGAATTGTAGATAATTTTAATTTCTTTTCACCAGTTTGTAAAGACGGTAAATTCGTTCCCTCTTTTAGCTTGCTGCATTAATTTTATTTTATTTTATTCTTTCTTTTTGTAGTATTTTTTATTATTATTTTGTGATCTTGCATACCCCGATATAGAGACACTTTGGGTAGATTTGCTTGTAGGCCTGTGCTAGAGTCAGAATTAAACTTTTTAAACCCTTTATTTGATAATCCATCTCCTTCCGAGTCTGATAGTGAAACCTCGCCTAGATCAACCCATAGTGGAAACCTAAGTGAGAATTTAGAGGATTTTGTTAACATGGCCGATAACCTTAATGAGAATGTTGCTAGGACACTTCAGGATTACCTCCACCCTACACGCACAGCCACACCATCATGCATCATGTTTCCAGCCAATACTCGCCAATTAGATCTTAAACCAGGGATGATTCATTTACTCCCTACATTTCATGGCTTGGATAATGAAAATCCATATGTGCACATTAGAGAATTTGAGGAAGTAGTCATGATTTTTCATAGTCAAGATGAAACCGATGACATTGTGAGGCTTAAGTTCTTTCCTTTCGCTTTAAAGGATAGAGCTAAGAGTTGGCTATACTCACTAAGACCACGATCTATTGGGTTGTGGATTGAGATGACTCGGGCTTTCTTTAACAAATACTTTCCCTAACATAAGACCAACGCTTTGAAAAGGCAAATCTCTACCTTTGCACAAAAGGATAGTGAGACCTTCTATCAGTCTTGGGAGAGATTTGAGGAGTTATTGAGTATGTGCGCTCACCATGGGTATGAGAGTTGGCGCTTGGTGAGCTATTTTTATAAGAGACTTATATATAGAGAGCGCCAATTCGTAAAGATGATGTGTAATGGTGAATTTTTGGAGAAAGATCCTGATGAGGCCATAGAGTACCTCAATGAGCTTGCTGAAAAAGTTCACACTTGGACTGGAACTAGTGCTACTGAAAGCACAAATAGGTCACGACCTATAGGGAACCCAAATGGTGGTGGAATTTACCATCTTAGGGAAGAGGATAACCTTAAGGCCAAGGTCGAGATGCTCACTAGGGAACTAGAGGTATTAAAAACTAAGAGCTTAAAGCCAACACACATGGTTAATCATGCAAAATCTTTTGAACCATGTTTTGTGTGTGGCGGGGTAGATCATCTCGCCCAAGAGTGTCCCACATTTGCTGAGATGAGAGGCATGTATAAGGAACAATGTAATTCCTTAGGCATATACAAGAAGCCTTTGACACCCTTCTCTGATACTTATAATCCGGGATGGCGAAATCACCCCAATTTCAGCTGGAAGTCTGAAAACCAGCAGTTTGCACAACCCCCTGCACCATATCTTGAACCATATCATGCACTCGTGTCTTCTAGGAGTTCTTTAGAAGACATTTTACATGCTTTTATTGAAGCACAGGGGAAGACTAATCAAAGGCTTGAATCTTTAATTGTGCAGGTTGTTGAAGAACATAAAGAGATAAAGAGCTAAGTGTCTAAGTTAATGAGCTACTTGAGTGTGACTAAGCGAGGTAAGTTTCCTTCTCAAGCTCAGTCCACATCTCATGGTCAGCACCTGGTGCAACAGAATGTGAAGGAGGTGAATGCCATTGAGACAGTAAGTGGTAAGTTATTACACATCCTAACAATGAAAAAATCAGAGGATGTGGACGAAAGCCACCAAGCATACATGATGGACTCATTCATGGAAAAGGTCCAGCACCTTAATCCATTGGAGTCCACCCTTACTCATGGCTTCACAAGAGCATATATCGAGCAAGAATTTGTGGGTGTTACTGATGACATCCTTGAGGCCTCTCAAAAACATACAAGCACCAAATTTAGCAATGAAGCAGTGGCGGGCGCATTCAACCTATGTTTTTCTAGGATGGAATAAGAGCGTCTGGCTGAAGACGTAAAATTTAGCACTCATGGGAGGCACCCCATAGTATATCCTTTTACTATTATTGTTTTTCTTTCTTGTTTATTATTTGCATTTTTTTTTCTTTCTGTTTTCCAGTATTAACTTAGTATTTCCTTTTCAAGGAAAAATATACGAAGCAGTCCAAATGGTGGAGCACAATTTTCAGCTTCTGTGCACCTTTGGCTACAAGGGAAGTTTCTGTTACTCTTTCTTTTACATTGAGATCAATGCAATTTTTAAGTTGGGGGTGGAGGAAACGCATCTCTTTGTTTCCATGTTCTTTATTTCCATACATTTTTTTTTCTTTTTCCATTGAACTGCTTAGTGTCATTTTCCTTTTTGTTTGTTTCTAGCATGCTTGATGTTAGCCTTAGAGTTAATTCATATGTCAATGATATGAGCTTAATTGAGATAGCAGATAGCATGTAGAAGAAGTTAAATCTTGCTTCGGTTTGAAATTAATTTAAGTATCAATTTTCATTTGGTTTGAGACTCTAGTTTGTAGTAAGATTGTATGATTAGTCTTAAACATTTAGAGAAATTTTATGTGTGATTGTTTTATGAATTCTTTTGCGGTCTTGACAAGCTCTAGAGCTTACTTGATAATCACTTAAGGTGAATTCCTAGAATGCACACTACTTAGGATATGATATAGGCCATTTTTTGAACCGTTTGAGCCTTTCACACCTACCATTGCTATATTTATCACTAGTCACCTATTTGAGCCTTTTTCTTGAAAATAAAAATTGAGTCTTGTTTCTTTCAATAAACCATTTACTTATCTTTATGAGCCTAAAAATATTTTATCCTTACCTTTCTTTTAAAAGAACTTAGTTATACACATGTTGTGAGAAGCACTTAAAAGGATTAAGGGTGGAAATATGAAAAAAATATCACTACCACAACCCAAGTACATTAAAGGAGATAAGTTAGGGGTTGTGGAAAAGAAAAGAAAAAAATGATGAAAAAGAAGGTGAATGGTTATGTGCCAAAATAAAAAAAAATTATGGCAAAGAAAGAAAAAGAAAAAAAAATAGTGATTTGTTGAAAGAAATGCTCGAAAAATGGTTGAAAGAGTTGGGTGTTGAAGTAAAAGTTATCAAGTGCTTAAAGTGATTGTGTTTAAAGCTAAGAGATTGAGTTCTTTTACTTGTGAATCCTTCCCGTTCTTCATTAGCCTTTACCTTAGCCTAACGTTACAAGCTTATTAAAGACCTTTTGATCCAATGTAGTGTGATTTTTCCACAATAGTGGAGAGTGATTTGAAAAGTGAGCCTATGGAGCTTGTTTTTGTGATTGATGTCACGTAATTTATTATGTTTTTAGAGAACAAGACTTGTATTCATGAATGTTATGCATAAAATCATCCGGGTGTTCGGATTAATGGTTTGTGGTAAGATGGATGTTAAGAGTCAATAACGATTTTAAGATTGATGTTTGGATTACTTTTGGACTTAGGTGAAATTTGATGATTTTTTGTGCCATGTGTTATGTGCAATTTTTGAGACAAAATGTGAATTACTCTTGGTTAACAATAATATTGCTTTTCATTTACTTTGATTCTCATCGTAGAATTCATCTCTTGTTTTCGCTTGAATTGCTAGGGACTAGCAATAAGCTAGTTGGGGGTTGTGATGAGAGTCATAAAATGCATCTTAATAGTACTTAATTTTTATCATTTTAGGGTTGATCTAGGTTTTAATTGCACTTTTATACGTTAACAACTCTAAAGTATCATTCTTGAATCATTTATCTATTTCGATGCATTTTCAGGTACTTTAAGCTCAAAAGAGGAGGAAAAGTTATCATTACTTGAGGCACAAAGACTCGAGGCATACTGGAGTGAAGGAATGCTTCCGGAAGGACAATATGGAGGGCTTAAAAGAGCAACAGCTGCTGCCCGCACTAGAAAGGAGTTTCACTAAATTGCCAGAATTGCTCGTACAGATCAATCATCTTTGCAAATTAAACTGTATTGATACAAGAAGAACCAGGAGATGAACTATATATTCTTAGAAAGATCCGGAAGTCTATTTTCTGGAGGATTTTACGGTTCATAAAAATGATTTTTCTAGAGAAAGTTATGGCAGTTTAAGTAGACAAAGGTCAGACTATGCGGGCTGTGCGGGATTTCAGCGTGAAGGGCATGTGAAGGCTTAAATCCGACATCCCACATCGGTTGGAAACACATTTCTATATCCCACATCCCATATTGGATTGGAAACACATTGCACTCATGGTATTTCCCTATAAAAGGCCTACTCCACTTCAGCTTTGAGAACAATCGGAGAATCTGATATCATCAGAAAGTGAATCCAGAGGGCCCTTAGGAGGAATCCGAAGTACTTTTGGAGGGCTAGCTGAGGAATCGCCAAAGCTTTCGCTACCAAGGGGGAGATGATCGTTGAGAGGTCGGAGGCAACTCGAGGACGCATGAGCCCCATGGCCGGCTAGTCTCCAAGCAAGGCGAAGGGATGAATCCATGTAGTTGTTCTTATTTTCCTTTATTTGATTCAGTTGTAGTTTGGTATTATTTTCATTAAACATTGTTATGTTTTATTCTTTAATTTAATTAATAGATTTCTTATTAGTCCGGTGATTGCATGCTTCTTTTCCATATAAGTCTAGTCATGCTCTTCTTATGTGTATTTGTTTGGGTGTGATTGAGTCTGGTAGATCTCTTTTATAGATTTTTCTATTGCTGCGGTATTGTCATTTATATATATCATCGTCTTTTGATAATTTATAAGTTAGGTCACGGGTGCTTGAAAGTAAAGAATAATTCATATCAATTGCATTAGGGTTTATACATGCACTTTAATTGAATATTTGCCGATTGCCTGTTTGGGATGTGAAACTTGCAATCGAGATAAAAACAACTTAATCAAGTTAGGATTAGGGCAACGAACCTAGGGAGGATTTTCGGAACCTTGTTGTTTCTTTATTATATTATCCATCAATTATTCACACAATTTTCACATAATCAACAATTCAGATTTTGTCACTTTAACTTTTATCGTTTGTGTTGAGGTTTACACCTTCTTTGGTAATTAGTTTGTTTCCCTGTGGAATCGACACCCCAAAGCTGTACTACAATACCGCGTTATGTTTTGGGCGTAATCACATGTTTCCAATTGCATTTTGTAGTAGTTGAAATAGAAAGCAGTGATAATTGGAGATGGTTTTGTGAACATTTAGCTAAGTGCATTAAGGAAGAAGAGAAAGACCTTTAACACAAATGTTAGACAAGAAAAAAGTATGTAAACATAAATGTCCTGCCTATATGTAAAGTTAAATGAAATACTTATGTGAATCTGATGGATTTAACTGTGAATTTTACATCAATATCCTACATGTTCTTCCACATGCTTTATTTTGCAAGGGCTTGAGCATGTTGTTGCTGAGTTCTTTCCATATGCACACCACAGAAACAATGCCAGACATGTATATGCCAATTTCGTATCAGAGTATCTAGGCCTAGAGCTGAGGCAAGATTTCTAGTGGGCAGCTAAAATATATCAGCATGACAATTGGCAAAAAGTAATGGATTCACTAAAGGGCCATTCTGAGGCTGCCTGGACTTGGTTAATGGAGAAAGAAGTCAGTTGGGAAAAATCCAGATTTGACACAACATCCAAGAGTCATCATATTACAAACAATCACACTGATTCATTCAACTCTTGGGTGACTAAGTTGAGAAACCAATTCAAACAATGTTGGAGATAGTGAGGTTGAAGTTGATGTTAAGGCTTCATAAGAGATATGCCACTAGTTGTACATGGGAGGGTAAGGTGACACCTACAGAGATTGTTTGAATTGATAATTATAATAATATTGATAATAATAGTATTTTTATAATATTATTATTAATAATTATTATCTTAATATTATAATCATATTTATAATAATAATAATATAGTAATAATGATAATAATTATTATCATAATTATAATAATATAGATGATAATATTTTTTATAATTATAATTCTAATAATAATAATTACAATTATAGTTATGATAATAATTTTAATAATAATTATCATTATTAAATTATTATTATTGTAATTATAATAATTATTATACTTATGATGATAAAAATAATAATTTAATAATAACAATTATTTTTTCATATTATAATAGAAATTATAATAATAATAATAATCATTATTATTAATAATAAATTAATAATTATAATGACAATAATTCTTATCATCATAATTATAATAATACCGATAATAATATTATTTTTATAATTTTAATAGAATTATAATGATAATGATAATAATAATTACAATTATATTAAGGGTAAATTATAGTTTCATACTTGAGGTTATGGGGTAATTACATAAACATATCTGAGGTATTTGAAATGACTATTTCATACCTGTCAGAAAGTGGACCTCACAGAACTCATTAAATCCTAACAGAGTATGAGAAATGCCGAAGTTGCCCCTCCTTAAATAATCTGACCTAACCCACGTGACGCATTCACATTTCTTTCACTCTGTCTCTTTTCTCTGTTCAATACTCAAAACCCCTAATTTGAAACCCTAACCTAAAATCCCTAAATTTCTTAACTGTAATTACTTGTCGTGGAAGTCGAAATCATCAGGACTTGTATGTTCAAAATTTATTTATCAAATCATTGCAAGAATTTGGAATCATTACCAAGTTCATCGTGCTTGTGAGTTGTGTTGAACTTTTTTTTTGTTCTTTTGATGCTAGCCAAATGTGTTTATGATTCAAAAAATACAACCCTTGATTTTATGATTCACGCTGAAAATACAAGAACTAATTGAACTAGGTTTTCGAGTAAAATACGAGTAAAATCACCAATTTTCATTGTAATATAACGTCCTTCATTTGCTTTTATAGGTTATAATGTATGGATAATTTAAGTTTTTCTTACTATATTGGGGATGATATAGACCCCAGTTATGAAATTTACGTGGATTCAAGACACTACTGCTACCTTGATTTGCTAGAAGACATCTTCAGTAATGTGAGTTTGAAGTCATCAATTCTGAACATCACATCAGGTACTGGTTAGAATTATAGAATCTGATGATGATATCCATGTTGTGTTTAGGTATTATAGATACATTGGTTTAGCCTCTTTTTACATTGATGAAGTAAAAGAATTAGATCCTACTGCAGTTGTGGGTCAAGCTAATATTAGGGGTATGAAACCTGATGTACCAATCAATATAGATGATTCTGATGAATCTGAAAATGAAAACAGTGAAAATATAGGTGTTAAGAATGATTCGAATGATGGTGAAAACAATAATGGAGTAGGGGTTGAAACCAATTTCAATGATGCAGAAACTGTTGAGACTAGTAATGTAAATATTGGGGTTAAAACTAAGGTGAATGCAGGTGAAAATGTTGACAATAGTAATGTAAATGTAAGGGTTAGCATTTGTAATGTAAATGCAGGGGTTGACAATAGTAATGTAAATGTTAATGATTATGTTTGCGGGACAACTGGTGGTGTAGTTACAAAATGGTTTGATGATGATGATGATGATTTTTTTAGGGCCTATGAGATTGTACAATCTACTAGAATAGAAGTGGGTGAGGATGTGGGGACTATGGGTGAGGGTGTGGGGTCTATGGGTGAGGGTGTGGAGACTGTTAGCGAGGGTGTAGGGTCTATGAGTGAGGGTGTGGGGACTACTAGTGAGGGTGTGGATTATGTTGGTGAGGGTGTGAGGTTTATGGGTGAGGGTCTGGAGACTGATAGTGAGGGTGTGGGGTCTATGGGTGAGGGTGTGGGGACTACTAGAGAGGGTATTAGGAATGATGGAAATGAAGATTTTGAAGGTGGGGGGCAATACTATTGGTGTAGATATTGGTGAAAATGAAGATGCTGATAGTGGGGCGGGGGGGGGGGGGGGGAACTAATGGAGTATGTAATGATGAAAATGAATAAATGGATGAAGAAGATGATGATAAGGACTATGAGGTTGATTTAAAAGAAGAAAATGATGTTTTTTTCAACATCTAATGATGAGTGGATGGAGGGTGTGGATTATGCTTCTAATGAAGATGAAGATAGAGAAAGAGATGTTAGCAATGATGCACCTTCTGATCCTGAGCTTGGTGATCCTGGCTCAAATGAGTCATGTGATGTCTATAGTGGTGATGAGCTAGAAGAAAGAGGTAGAACTAAAAGAACTAAGGATTTTGGGTTGTCTAAGAGATTGGGTGCAAAACTATTTAAGCTTTAAGAGGATAGGAAAATTGTATTTGAGATTGGACATGTATTTATAAATGTTGTCAACTTCAGGGAGGTGCTAGCTGATTATGGGGTTCAAGGTGGGTATAACTTTAAGAAACCCTTCAATGACACAAGGAGAGTGTGTGTAGAATGTAAGGGTGAAAACAATGCTTGGAGAATTCATACATCATTGACTTCGGATGGAAGGACATTTATGGTGAAGACTTTAGAAAATCGCCATACTTGTATGAGAGTTAGAAAGAATCGGAATGTAAGGGTGCCATGGATAGCCAGGAAGTTGGCTTCACAACTTAAGGTTGATCCAAATATGAGCTATGACCTCATGAAAAATACTTTGACAGAGAGATATGGGGTTGATGCAGAGCAGATACAGCTATATAGGTCTAGAAAGAAGGTTGAGGAACAAGTTGAAGCGTCTCATGCTTCTTCATTTCACAAATTGGGGAAATATGGTGAGTTACTGGTTGAGAAGAACCCTGGGACAGTAGTTAGGATAGAACTACATGAGAGAACACATATGAATGTTCCTAGAATGTTCAAGAGGATATTTATATGCTACAATGCATTAAAGATGGGTTTTATGAGAGCTTGTAGACCATTCCTTGGTCTAGATGGGTGTTTCTTGAAAGGTCCTTACGGAGGGATTCTACTTTCTGCCATTGCACTAGATGCTAACAATGGCATGTTTCCAGTTGCATTTGTAGTAGTTGAAATAGAAAGTAGTGATAATTGGAGATGGTTTTGTGAACATTTAGCTGAGTGCATTGGTTAAGGAAGAAGAGAAAGACCTTTAACACAAATGTTAGACAAGAAAAAGGTATGTAAACATAAATGTCCTGCCTATGTGTAAAGTTAAATGAAATGCTGATATGAATCTGATGGATTTAACTGTGAATTTAACATCAATATCCTACATGTTCTTCCACATACTTTATTTTGTAAGGACTGGAGCATGTTGTTGCTGAGTTCTTTCCATATGCACATTATAGAAACTATGCCAGACATGTATATGCCAATTTCATATCAGAGTATCCAAGCCTAGAGCTGAGGCAAGATTTCTAGTGGGTAGCTAAAATGTATCAGCATGACAATTGGCAAAAAGCAATGGATTCACTACAGGGCCATTTTGAGGCTGCCTGGACTTGGTTGATGGAGAAAGAAGTCAGTTGGGCAAAATCCAGATTTGACACAACATCAAAGAGTCATCATATTACAAACAATCACACCGATTCATTCAACTCTTGGGTGACTAAGTTGAGGAACCAATTCAAACAATGTTGGAGATAGTGAGGCTGAAGTTAATGTTAAGGCTTCATAAGAGATATGCCACTAGTTGTACATGGGAGGGTAAGGTGACACCTACAGAGAAGGACAAGTTGAACAAAATACTACATGCAGCAAGGTGGTGTAGTCCGATACCTGCTGTGAGAGATGAATACTAAGTTAATGAAGATGGGGTCATGTGTGTAGTGGATTTGGGCAATAGAACTTGCAGTTGCAACTATTGGAGTATAAATGGGATTCCTTACAAGCATGTAGTTAGGTGTATTACATACAAGAGGGCAGATTTAAAGGATTTTTGTGATGAGTACTTTCATATCAAGAAGTCCCTTGAAGCATGCTAAGAAATTATCCATCCACTGCTTGAGGTGGACTTCACTCCTTCCACTGTAGATGTAGATATACAGGCCCCTCCACTGAGAATGATGCTTGGGAGGCCAAGGAAAAATAGAAGAAGGGAGGAGGGTGAAGCCACTGTTAGAACGAGATCATGCACAGTGACATGTAGTGTGTGCTCACCATTTGGTCATAACTCAAGAACATGCCTTAGAGATGTTGTTAGGAAGAAGAAGAGAAAGAGTAGAACAACTAATAAGCATGTAATATGTATAGACCTATTGCATGTTCATTATTTGAATTAAGTTATTACTTATCTTGTACTGACTTAAAACATACTTTATGTAGAATTAAAGGAGGAGGGTGAACTCATAAGCTGAAAATCTTGAAGTTGGATCGACTTTTGTACCTTGTTCATCAACAAAACCTGTTCCATCAGCAAGACCTCATCGTTCTCATTCTGGAAGAGGAAGAATAAGTGGTAGAGGTGGTGGAAAGGGGATAGATGGATCTGACATTGCTGGTAGTAATGGTTCAATTAGAGGGAGGGGTAGAGGAGGTGGACTGATGGATCTGCTACTACTGCTACTGTAAGAGGGAGAGGTAGAAGAAGGGGAAATGATGAATCTGTTTATGATATTGGTTCTAGTAGTGGAAATGGCAGAGAAGGGAGAGGGATGAATCTATTGGTGTTGTTGGTTCTAGTAGTGGCAAGGGCAAAGGATGGTGGATGGATGAATCTATTGGTGGTGTTGGTTCTAGCAGTGCTAAGGGTAGAGGAGGGGGGAATGATGGATCAGGGGTTGAGTCCAGGGGTGGTCTTTAAGGATCTAGTAGAGGTGTTGGAGGAAAAGGGTTAGCTATGGTGATGGTGGAACAAGGGTTAGATCGGTTGGGGCATCTGGGTCAGGTGGTGGGAGGGGTGCTATTGATAAAGGCAAAAGGAAGGCTATATATGTCCCAAAGGAAAATTATTTGTATAGACCTACTGATGAGTGCCAAATATTGCATATTTTGGCCCTTTAATTTACATTTGTTAGCTTAGGAATTTGTTACTTTGAGTTGTTTTCGTTGTTTTTTAGGTTTAAAAGCACTGGGAAAGGAGTTTCACTAAAATTGCCAAAATCGCCTTACAGATCAGTCATTTTTGTGGATTTTACTGTATTGATTCTGGAAGAACCAGGAGATGAGCCATATATGCTTGGAAAGATCCGGAAGTCTATTTTCTGAAGGATTTTACGGCTTGCAAAAATGATTTTTCTAGAGAAAGTTATGGCCATTTTAGTAAACAAGGGTCAAGCTGAAGATGTCTAGTGCGCTCGATCGCACCAGACTTGCGATCGATCGCAAATGCGCACTCGCACATCCCACATCGGTTAAAAATGCTCTGTAGTGCGCCAATGTGCGCTCGAGCGCACCAGAGTGCGATCGATCGCACTCGGGCAGTATCCCACAACGATTTTGAAACCCATTGTGCTCCGGGACTCCCCCTATATAAACACCATCTGGCCTCATCATTCAGTGTACAATTCCTGAGCCACTTTGGTGTTTACCGATGGACGTCTGTCAGCATTCTGGTGGATCCCGAAGGCATTGCTACCACGAGGGGAAGCGCCGCCCGGCAGCGAGTGTAATTTCTCCCATGTAAAGTTGTTTATTTATTTCTTTATATTCAGTTGTTTTAGTTTAAATGTTTAGCACTTGTTATTATAGTTTTATAGTTATGAGTGGCTAGACTCTTCAGCTAAGGTTGAAGATGAAGCCCCGCCGTTGTTTGGCGTAGTAGTTCAGATATGCTTGTACAAATCTGACAATTTTTAGTATAAATGTTCTGTCAATTATTTGAGTTAATCTTATAATTGATTGAGTTTAAATTGTCTGTTGGATTTTCTTTGTGTTTCATCTGATGGATACATTGAATGCTTTTCGATTAAATTGGATTCCCTTTGTGATTTGTTGAGAGCGGATACATCGGGTGCTTTTGGTTTAGTTGGGATATTCTTTGTTTTTTGTCTTATAGTTGGATTCATTGAATGTTTTGATAGGCTATATTTTTAGAACATGTATGCTTAACTTCGGTAGGGTGGATTCGAAAACCTTAGTGCTTTTAATTATTAGTTTTTAAATCAATTTAATTTAGTTTTAATTTATTTTGCAATATCATTCTGAAATTTGGAACTAGGTTAAAATAGAGTTAGTTTAGATTAAAAAATATATTTTCACAACACAATTCCCTGTGGATTCGACCTCGCACTTGCACACGCTATTCTGCAAACGACTCGTGCGCTTGCGAGTAATTTAAAACTCACAACAAGTTTTTGGCGCCGTTGCCGGGGAATTGTTTTGTTTGTGAAATTTTTTGGTCTGAATTGATTTTATTTTTCTACTAGTTAGTTATAAAAAAAAATTTTAATTTAATTTAAATAAAATAAAAAAATAAAAAAATTTAATTTAATTTAATTTAAAAAAATAAAATAAAATTTTTTTTAAGTTGTGTGTTTGTTTTATTCTGCAAGTTTCTGTTGGTTAGTTTACTTTAGTGTTTTTTTAGTTGGTGTATGCTTGGTCGGAGATCCTTGGACTTAGATTTGATACATTTAGATCCCGACTTAGAAAGAACTCTTAGGAGACAGAAAAGAGTGCTAGTTGAGAGAGAGACTGTTGAGATGTCAGAGAATTATAGGAATGCAAATCATCCTGAACATGTAGAGCAACCTAGAGCTTGGAACGTGGACTCCACTACATCCCTTAGGGACTTGTTCGCACCGGTTGCGACTAACTCATCCTCTTGCATAGTGTTGCCACCGACCAATGCCACCCACTTTGACTTGAAGCCACATGTCATCCAACTCTTACCCTCATTCTATGGCTTAGATCTTGAAAATCCTTATAGCCATGTGAAGAAGTTCAAAGACATTTGTGCCACATTCAAATTCCAGAACTTCTCTGAAGAGTCAGTCCATCTTCGACTCTTCCCTTTTTCTCTTCACGATAGAGCTAGGGCGTGGTTAGATTCCAACACGCCCGGGTCTATTACATCTTGGGAAAACCTGCTTAGCAAATTTTATCATAAGTTTTTCCCAATGTCTAGAGTGAATGAGTGCCGAAAGGAGATTAGCTCTTTCACTCAGGACGAGGATGAGAAGTTCTCTGAAAGCTGGGAGCGCTTTAAAGAGTTACTGATCAGATGCCCTCCACATGGATATGAGAAGTGGAGACTCGTTCAATTCTTCTACCAAGGGTTGACTCAACCCAACCGTAGCATGATCGAGTTTATGAATGGGGGGGCATTCTTGAGTCTGACAGGAGACGAAGCATATATGGCGTTGGACAAGTTGTCCGACAACTCACAGCAGTGGGATTTTTCAAGCTGTCGAGATAAGTCCATTCGTGCTCCTAAGAGGGGAGGCATCTATGAGGTCAGAGAGGACGCTGATTTGAGGATAAAGTTAGATGCCCTCACCAAGAAGATTGACGCTCTCACTGTGAGCCAATCCATCAATGCTGCCAACACATTCAATGTTGAAAGCTGTTCCATCTGTGCTAGTCCCATGCATCTAGCACAGAATTGCCCATCAATGCCGGCTTGTGCTGAGTATCCTATGGAACAAGTAAATGCTTTCAATGACTTTCGAAGGCAGTCAAATGGATTGTACTCCGAGACGTACAATCCAGGGTGGCAGAACCACCCAAATTTTTCATGGAGGCAGAACCAACCAATGAATCAGGGAGGAGCCCCTTATCATGCTCAAAATCAATATCCTCCCGGATTTGCCCCACAAATTCCTAATCATGGTTGTTCTGCCCATCCAGCACCTTCACCTGCTTACCACGCACCCACTCAAACACCAGCGCCAGTTTCACAGTCGCTAGAGGACACCCTTAAGGAGTTCATGAAGGCGACTAGCCAAAATATGAGTGATGTGAGGAGTGCAACAGTGGTAAACACCCAAGCAATTGCCAAGCTGGAGAGTCAAATAGGGCAAATTGCGAGTCACTTGGGTGAGAGAGAGAAGGGGAAGTTCCCCAGTCAGCCCGTGCCCAACCCAAAAGGACAATATATGGTTGAGAGTTCATCAACTCCTATGCACGGGGTGGAACAAGTACAGTCGATTGTCACACTGAGGTCTGGGAGACAAGTGGACAATCTAGTGGAAGAGAGCTCTGCTATGCAGCAAGGGCAAGGGAGTGGCAACACAGAGAAGAGAGATGCTGAGCCATCTACAGCCACACCTACTGACAAAGACCCTCCTAGGTCGTTTGTACCTAGAGTGCCCTACCCCGAGAGATTACAGGCACCCAAGAAAGGAGGGAAGTATGAGGAAATTTTGGAGGTATTCAAGCAAGTCCAAATCAATATCCCATTTTTGGATGCAATCCATCAAATGCCATCATATGCCAAGTTTCTAAAGGACTTGGTCACTATCAAAAGGAGGACGAATGTCCCAAAAAAGGCATTTTTGACCGAGTAGGTCAGCTCAATCCTTCAGTGCAAGCTACCCATCAAGTATAAGGACCCGGGGTGTCCTACCATCTCTTGCACGATAGGAGTCAGCCACATTGAGAGGGCTCTCTTGGATCTAGGGGCGAGTGTGAATCTTCTACCCTACTCAGTCTATTTACAGTTGGGGTTAGGAGAATTAAAGCCCACATCCACTACGCTTCAATTGGCCGACAGGTCAATGAAAAGACCACGGGGAATAGTTGAGGACGTTTTGATAAAAGTGGATAAGTTCTATTTCCCCGTGGATTTTATTGTGCTTGACACAGAGCCGGTTCAGAATGTAGGGATTCAAATACCGGTGATTCTAGGGCGACCATTCTTAGCCACGGCTAACGCCCTGATAAATTGTAGGACAGGGGTGATGAAGATCTCCTTCGGAAATATGACAGTGGAGTTGAATATTTTTGATATCACTAGGCAACCATATGAATATGATGAAGTGAGAAATGTATGCTTGATAGAGGAGATTCTTGAGGAGACTGTGAATGAATCAAGCACTGAGGACCCCTTGGAGGCATGTTTTGCTCAATTTGGAGAGGATTTGGATTTAGATAAATTACTTGAGCAAGCAAATGCCATCTTGGAGTCTCCTCATCGGGAGAGCAATAAGACGAAGGAGATTGTGGATGACTCCCGCACTGAGGACCCCCTAGAGGCATGCTTTGCTCAATTTGGAGAGGATATGAATTTAGATAAATTACTTGAGCAAGCGAATGCCATTTTAGAGTCTCCTCCTCGGAAGAGCAATAAGAATGAGGAGACCGCCGCACCTGAAACCCCCAAGAAGGAACTTAAGCCTTTGCCAAATAATCTTAAGTATAAGTTCCTAGGTTCAGCTGATAGTTTGCCTGTGATTATACCTTCCGATTTGGGTGATGCTCTAGAGGAGAAATTATTGGACATCTTAAGAGAGCATAAGGAAGCTATAGGTTGGACTATTGAGGATGTCAAGGGGCTCAGCCCCTCGGTGGTGACGTACAGGATACATTTGGAGGAGGATGTTGAGCCATCGAGGGAGCCACAAAGAAGGCTCAACCCTGCTATGCAAGAGGTTGTGGGGGCAAAAGATATTAAGCTGTTAGAGGCAAGGATCATTTACCCCATCTCTGATAGCAAGTGGGTGAGCCAGATTCATGTTGTGCCCAAACGTGCTGAATTAACGGTAGTGCAGCATAAGGACAACGAGTTGGTTCCAACTCGTGTTCGGTCAATTTGGAGAGTGTGTATCAGCTACCGTAAATTGAATGTTGCCACTAGGCCTGATCATTTTTCATTCCCATTTATTGATCAGATGGTGGAGCACTTAGTTGGGCATGTTTACTAATGTTGGGTCTGGCTGAAGACGTTAAACTTAGCGCTCATGGGAGGCACCCCACAACTTATCTTTTCTTTTGTTTATTTATTATTTCGCATATTTATGATTAATGTTTGTTTCCAGTATTTTTTTTTTCCAGTTTTTCTTTTTCAGGGACAAAGCGTACTTCAGTTCAAGTTTGGGGGTATGCTATGAGCCATACCAGTCCAGATAGTTCTCCATATCTCAGGTCAGCTCTTTCCATATTAGTCACACATTGGGGTCAATGTGTAATTTAAGTTTGAGCGTATGGGAGACACATCACACACTTTGTCCTAATTTGTTGTCTTTTCATCATAGAGATAAATGCATGCTCATGTTATCGTGAAATTTTAGTTGATATAAACATTTTCTGTGATGTGATGTCATTAGTGAGCTTAACATTTTGAACACATGATCTGGTGATAAATTTTTAAAATTTAGTTACTTACTTTAGGCATTTTGAGAATTCACATGTTTGATCTAATCTAACACGAGCACATTAGCACAAATTATGTGAGGTATGACATGTGATTTTAATGTGTATTTTTCCTTATCTTAACTGAAACTGGATGACTTGTTGGATGAACTCTTGGGCATAGAAAAATATAAAAAAAAAAAATTATCAATAAACTTTTCGCTGAGTAACTGGACCTCTTGCCTTAGTAAGCAGTGAGTGTTCACGTCAAAAGGTGGAATTTTGCTTGGTAATATTAAGGTCGGTTTAATTTCGTAGCCTTTTTTACTCGAGTTAGTAAGTCCTTAGGGGTGTCTTTACACCTAATGCCCTAAAACCACCTGGTTTGGGAGTCATTGACTTAACACTCGCTACATGGGTCAATTAGAAAGCTTAAGGGACCTAAACATAGCCGTGCCTTATTAAAAAAAAAATATTATGCCTTTGTCGTTCATTTTTGATGGGAAATTCGGTGAATCTTGAGACATGGAGACCTTACACATTAGAGTTACTTGGAAGCTTCATTTTTATATGCTAATTCACCTTACACTGATTCAAGCTTGTGATGCCTTATCCTGCCTTTTGTAAGTAATTAGATTTTAACATTTCTATTCATTGCGAAGATGGGTTTACCTTTTTAAGCTTGCTTATGAATGAATATCATGGTGATGTGTGCTCCTTAAATTTTTGGATACCATGAGTGATGACTTTATCTTTATGTTCTTTGTTTTTCATTGATTCTTTTATTTTGTTTTGCTAAGGGACTAGCAAATTGTAAGTTTGGGGGTATTTGATGAGTGCCAAATATTGCATATTTTGGCCCTTTAATTTACATTTGTTAGCTTAGGAATTTGTTACTTTGAGTTGTTTTCGTTGTTTTTCAGGTTTAAAAGCACTGGGAAAGGAGTTTCACTAAAATTGCCAAAATCGCCTTACAGATCAGTCATTTTTGTGGATTTTACTGTATTGATTCTGGAAGAACCAGGAGATGAGCCATATATGCTTGGAAAGATCCGGAAGTCTATTTTCTGAGGGATTTTACGGCTTGCAAAAATGATTTTTCTAGAGAAAGTTATGGCCATTTTAGTAAACAAGGGTCAAGCTGAAGATGTCTAGTGCGCTCGATCGCACCAGACTTGCGATCGATCGCAAATGCGCACTCGCACATCCCACATCGGTTAAAAATGCTCTGTAGTGCGCCAATGTGCGCTCGAGCGCACCAGAGTGCGATCGATCGCACTCGGGCAGTATCCCACATCGATTTTGAAACCCATTGTGCTCCGGGACTCCCCCTATATAAACACCATCTGGCCTCATCATTCAGTGTACAATTCCTGAGCCACTTTGGTGTTTACCGATGGACGTCTGTCAGCATTCTGGTGGATCCCGAAGGCATTGCTACCACGAGGGGAAGCGCCGCCCGACAGCGAGTGGAATTTCTCCCATGTAAAGTTGTTTATTTATTTCTTTATATTGAGTTGTTTTAGTTTAAATGTTTAGCACTTGTTATTATAGTTTTATAGTTATGAGTGGCTAGACTCTTCAGCTAAGGTTGAAGATGAAGCCCCGCCGTTGTTTGGCGTAGTAGTTCAGATTTGCTTGTACAAATCTGACAATTTTTAGTATAAATGTTCTGTCAATTATTTGAGTTAATCTTATAATTGATTGAGTTTAAATTGTCTGTTGGATTTTCTTTGTGTTTCATCTGATGGATACATTGAATGCTTTTCGATTAAATTGGATTCCCTTTGTGATTTGTTGAGAGCAGATACACCGGGTGCTTTTGGTTTAGTTGGGATATTCTTTGTTTTTTGTCTTATAGTTGGATTCATTGAATGTTTTGATAGGCTATATTTTTAGAACATGTATGCTTAACTTCGGTGGGGTGGATTTGAAAACCTTAGGGCTTTTAATTATTAGTTTTTAAATCAATTTAATTTAATTTAGTTTTAATTTATTTTGCAATATCATTCTGAAATTTGGAACTAGGTTAAAATAGAGTTAGTTTAGATTAAAAAATATATTTTCACAACATAATTCCCTGTGGATTCGACCTCGCACTTGCACATGCTATACTGCAAACGACTCGTGCGCTTGCGAGTAATTTAAAACTCACAACACCTACCCCACCAAACTGTCCAATAAGTATGTGGTGTATTTCATTTCAATGTAATTGTTCTGTTTATTTTTTAATGTGGTATGAGTATGGTGTAAATGTTGTGGTTGTGTGCTTTGAATGTATTATATATGACTAAACTATTATTGGTTGTGCAGTTTGTTATAAGAACCAAAGAATCTCAAGCTACAAGTGGAGTGATAAGCCACAACTCCACTATCAACAACAATGGAACTCAGCAGAGTAGGAACAACTAGTTCATGCACAGTACGAGCATTAGCATAGCAGAAAATACAGTTTGATTTTGTAATTTTAAGGGTTTCATACCTTGTTGATGATATGTAATTTTTTTGGATATGTAGTTTTTTGAGGATTTCATACCTGTTGATGATATGTAATTATTTTACGGTTTCATACCCTATTGATGATATGTTATTTTTTGGATGCGTAGAATACCCTGTTGATGGTAGAATGTATATGCATTAGATATTTAAACAGTGGGTATTTGCATATGCACAATCTAATCTACTAGACTTATTTAATCAGCTTTGCTGTGCATACCTCCAGTGTTCTGTTGTGTTGTGTGCTTTTTAGGCCACTTTTTTTCATTTGTTTTTTCTTGTCTCGAGATAGTGCAATAGGGACCATGAAATGCATTCAAGTTGCTTTCGAAATGCTCATTCATTACTTTAACAAGAAAATTACAAGAGAAGTCAGTAGAATAACAACAAGACATAGTTTTCACTTATTTAGCAACAACCCAAACACTAGAATAAACACAACAACATTACAAATAAGAGTAGTAACTAGTAGCATTTTATTTGTTCCAACAACATCATCTAAAGCAATCAATTTTCCATATAAACTTCTGAAATCTTCCTTGAGACTTTGAATTTCTCGTTGTAAATCTGAGGTGAATGAATGCATAGCAGCAACTGAATTGTTTGAAGTCAACGCAAGAAGAGACAGATTTGTGGGTAAACACCAGCCCAAAAATCCACAGCTCTTGTCGTCACAGAAATAGTAGAGTTTGTTCTTATTTTTGTCAGATTCAAAAATCATCACTAAGGAGTCCACATTTACACCATTTATTTAAGAATTTCAAATCAACAACACTGTTATTGCAACTTGAGGAAGACATTATTTGCTCTGCCCCTATAATATTAGCAGCATATAAAGGATCAAATGAATCTAATTTTTAACTAAATACTACACTAAAGCACACAATAAACAACACTAAAACCCAAAATTTTATTAGATCGAAATTGGAAATTATTTTGAATTTCCTTAAATCCAACAAATTTGTGTTGAAACCCAAAGATTTCATTTTGAAACTCATGCAAACGAAAACCCTAAACTAAATGGAAAGGGGATAAGGAAGAGAGATGATGAAACATACCTAAGTTTGGGAATCCGAAATCGCACAACGAAGAGTGACGGGGATGAAAAGCTGGCGATGAAAAAGAATGGTTTTGCAACGTGGGGAAAAGGAGTGCCATTGAACAAAGATGTTGGGAAGAAATGAGAGGCTTTAAGAAGAAATGAGAGAGACGTTGCGAAGAGAGAGAGAGAGGGGCACTTGCAACGCTGACTAAAGCTTTGGGGAAGAAGAGTGAAACTGTATATAGCTTTAATTAAGTTCATCTAAGGGTATTAAGGAGTTTTCAAAACTTTTTATGATGTAGCCTGACATTTGACCAAAGTTTTAACACTTGACTAACGGGTTCAGTAATGGAGGTAAGTTTCTGTAATGTTGCTAACAAACCTTAGGTCTGAACAATCATTTCAAATACCTCAGGTATGTTTTCGAAATTTACTCTTATACTAATGGCAATAATAATTATTATGGCAATAAATGGTGCTTGTAATATTGATAATTGATAAGAGGCATAAAATACATCTTAATAGTTCTTAATCGTTAGCATTTTAGGGTTGATCTAGGTTCTAATTGCACTTTTATACGTTAATAACTCTAAAGTGGTATTCTTGGATCATTGAATTATTTTGGTGCATTTTCAGGTATGTTAAGTTCAAAAGAGGAGAAAAAGCTATTTTTGTTTGAAGCACAAAGACTTAAGGCACACCGAAGTAAAGACATGGTTGCGGAAGGACAAATGAGGAGAAATCAAGTTCATAGTGTGTGCACTGCAGCCTAGAATTATCCAAGCCTCCGCCTCCAGAAAGTATACCAAAAGAGCAAAGAAGAAGCATCAGGTCATGCCGCGGCTTGGATCAAGCTGAGCTGCCGCCTGAATTAGGCTGGGCTGCGGCCTCCAGAAAGTGAAGAAAACAAGGAAAAGGCTGAGCCGCGGCCTGGATTAGTGTGAGCCGCAGCGCGAGCTCGAACCCCTGTTTCCGAGTTACAACTTAATTAGGGTTTTAATGATTGTTTAAACCCTAAAACACCCTTAGACCTTGTGTATTATAAATAGACCACTTAGGGTTTAATATTAGATCCATCATTCATTAAACAATCAATCAAAGGCTGGAAAACTCAATGGAGGTTGCCACAATCTCCTCCATGGCTAACTAACCTTCAAGCAAGGCGAACGGATGAATCCCTAGGTGTAGTTGTTCTTATTTTCCATTATTGATTCAGTTGTAATTTGGATTTATTTTCAAAACATTGTTTATGAGTATTCTTTGATTAAACAAGAAGAATTTAGGTTCATGTGACAGCTGTGCTTTATGTTCTTCTTATTCTAGATTTTCTTAATCCGGTGATTGCATGCTTCTTCTCCATATAAGTCTAGTCATGCTCTTCATATGTCAAGTTGTTTGGAAGTGAATGAGTCCGGTAGATTTATCTTTTAGGTTTGTCCATTACTGCAATATTGTCATTGAGATATATTGTCGCTTCTTGATAAATCTATAGGATAGGTCATGTGTGCTTGAATCGAAATCAAAGAGTACTTTATAACAATTACATTAGGGTTTACGTGTGCTTTAATTGAATATACATCGATTGCTTGTTTGGGATGTGAAACTTGAAATCGAGATAAAAACAACTGAATCGAGAGTGGAATAAGGCAACGAACCTACGGAGGATTCCTGGAACCTTGTTGTTTCCTTATTATATTCTTCAGTACAAATACACAATTTCCTCATAATACTTTACTATCAAAACTCAGATTTACTTACTTGGATTTTATCATTTCGTATTAAAGTTTACACTTTTCCTTATAGTTAACTTGTTTTTCTGTGGAATCGACACCCCAAAGCTGTGCTACAACTACCGCGTTACTCTTTGGGTGTAATCAAATTTTGGCGCCGTTGCCAGGGAAATGCGCTTAAGTACAAAAAAGATTGTCAACTCTAAGACGAGACGGTACTATCGTTTCTTTCTTTAAGTTTTTAATTTTTTGATTTTTTTTTTTATTTTTATTTTGTTATGTTTTTATTACTTTTTAAACTCAGTTGGTGTATGCTTAGACTGAGAGATTCGTGGGGTAGCTTCATTAAGGGACCCGAATTAGATATACCCTTTCCTTTCACGTCCGTTAGTGAAACCTCACCTAGATCAAACCCTAGTGTACACCCAACAGAGAATTTAGAAAATCTTGTTAACATGGCTGAAAATCCTAATGAGAATATTGCTAGGACACTTAAAGACTACTTGCACCCTAGCCGAACGGCCAACCCATCGTGTATCATGTTCCCCCCTAATGTTCAACAACCTGATTTCAAACCGGGCATGATCCAATTGCTACCAACCTTCCATGGATTTGAGAATGAAAACTCTTATATCCATATTAGGGAATTTAAGGAAGTAATAGCAACCTTTCAAGGTAGGGTTAATATGGTAGACACCGTCAAACTTCGGTTTTTCCCTTTTTCACTTAAGGAAAAAACCAAGGCTTGGCTGTACTCGTTAAGGCCTAGGTCCATAGGTAGTTGGGATGAGATGACACGAGTTTTCTTCCAAAAGAACTTCCCAACCCATAAGACTAATAACCTCAAGAGACAAATCTCAAACTTTGTACAAAAGGAGAGTGAAACTTTATATCAAGTTTGGGAATGTTTCAAAGACCTTTTGAATTCTTGTCCACACCATGGGTATGAGAGTTGGCAGGTAGTTAGCTTTTTCTATGATGGACTTCTAAGTAGAGAACGACAGTTCATAGAAATGATGTGTAATGGAAATTTTCTGTAGAAAAACCCCGACTAAGCTATAGATTTCCTAGATGACCTATCAGAAAAGGCCCACACTTGGACAGAACCAAATGCCATGGAAAGTACTAGGAAAAATCAACCCGCTGGGATTTATCAACTTAAGGAAGAGGATAACCTTAAAGCCCGTTTAGAGGCCCTAACTAAGGAAATTGAAGCCTTAAAAACAAGAAATTCTAGGGCCCCTGAACCGGTTGCTAGGGTAGAGTCATATGAGCCTTGTTTCATGTGTAAAAGGGTAGATCATTTACTTAAGGATTGTCCAGTTTATTTTGAGATGAAAGAAGAGTGTAATGTTGTAGGTATACCCTTAGGGAAACCACACTCACCCTACTCTACCCTAATTTCAGTTGGAAATCCGACTTGCAAGCCCCTGCCCACTTACCTAAATGGCAACCGGAAGCAACCTCATCTAATGCACCTCAACAATCTTTTTCTTTGGAAGATATGTTTAAGTCATTTATGCAGGTACATGCCAAGAGTGTGGAAGATCAAGGAAAAATAAATCAACGGTTGTTAGAGGAACAACAAGCGATCAAAGAGGAATAAAAGGTAATAAAGAGCCAACTCACCAAGTTGACTAGTTTCTTGACGATTCAAGAGCAAGGTCATTTTCCTTCACAGCCACAACCTAATCCAAGGGGACAACATATGGCACAAACCTCCAACCCTGAAAATCAAAATGTTAGAGAGGTTAATGCCATAATCTTTCGCAGTGGTAAGAAAATTGATGGACCCCCTCTACCATCAACCTTGAATCCTAACACAGTGTGCAACAAGGATAAAACTCCCGAGGAACAAGAGGCCCGTGATGATTATACTCCATCGGTGCCTTTCCCTCGAGCACTCTTTAAACCTAAGGAGATAAATACAGTATTAAAAGGTGAGATTCTTGAACAACTTCAGCATGTTAAAATTAATCTTCATCTTTTTCGTGTCATAAAACAGATTTCCAACTATGCTAAAGTCATCAAGGATCTATGCACACTCAAGAAGAGGCACAATGTTAAGAAGACATCATTCTTAATAGAGCAAGCAAGTGCAGTAATTAACAGCAAGACACCGCCCAAATATAAAGATCCGGGCTGTCCAACAGTGGCTTGCCAAATTGGAAACAAATCTTGTGGCCAAGCATTGCTAGATTTGGGTGCTAGTGTGAACCTCATGCCATACTCTATGTACTTACAGCTCGGTCTAGGTGAGATCAAACCAACCTCTATGGTACTTCAATTAGTGGATAGATTGGTAAGAAAACCAAGAGGTATTGTAGAAGATGTTTTGTTGCGAATTGATAATTTCTACTCTCCTGTTGATTTTTTGTTTTTAGATACTGTTTTTACTGTAAACACGGAGTCAAAAATTCCTTTGATACTTGGAAGACCATTCCTTGCCACTGCCAATTCCCTCATTAATTATAAGAATGGCCTAATGACATTATCATTTGGAAATAGGACTCTAGAGGTAAATGTTTTTCGAGTCTCATGGCAGCCACATGAAGAGGATGGGTACATCAAAGATAATTCTGACTCTTCGGAATTCATTTCTAATAATTTTGAATTCAATGATTCTTCAGTTTATCCCCATGCCGTTAATTTTGTTGATGTTTTTGATAAGCCACAGGAATTTATTAAGAAATCTTGGCAACCATGCTTTGAGGAGTTTCTTGCAATAAGTCACATGGATACGGGAATCAAATACCCTACTACTGATAGTAGTAAATGGGCAACATCAAGAACACTTGAGCCACATGTGGTGGACTTTAAGTATTCTTTGCCAAAAGATTGGCACTGAGGCCACTGAGTATGGAGCATCATCTTCAGCACCACAATGAGGCCAACAGTGAGAGTGGTGCAGCGTCTGGCTGAAGACGTAAAACTTACCGCTCATGGGAGGCAACCCACAACATATCCTTTTATTTTTTTTGTTTTTCATATTTCTTTTTCTTATTTATTATTATTATTTTGCTGTTTTCTAGTTTTACTTTCGTATTTCTTTTTCAGGGACAAATATACGAAGCAGTTCAAATGGTAGTGCACAATTTTCAGCTTCTGTGCACTTTTGTTTACAAAGGGAGTTTCCTTAACTTTTACCTTCACATTGAGGACAATGCTTATTTTAAGTTGGGGGTGGAGAAAAGGAGGAAACATATTCCTGTTTTTCATATGTTTCTTTGAACTACTTGGTGTCATTTTCCTTTTTGTTTGCTTTTAGCATGCTTTATGTTAGCCTTAAAGTTAATTCACATGTCAATGATATAAGCCTAATTGAGATAGCATATAGAATTTAGAAGAAGTTAAATTTTGCTTCGGTTTGAAATTAATTTAAGTATCAATCTTCATTTGGTTTGAGACTCTAGTTTGTGGTAAGATTGTATGATTAGTCTTAAACATTTAGAGAAGTTTTATGTGTGATTATTTTGTGAATATTTTTGCGGTCTCGACAAGCTCTAAAACTTACTTGATAATCACTTGAGGTGAATTCCTAGAACGCACATTACTTAGGATATGATATAGGCCATTTTTTGGACCGTTTGAGCCTGTCAAACCTACCATTGTTATATTTACCACTAGTCACCTATTTGAGCCATTTTTCTTTAAAAATAATTTGAGCCTTGTTTCTTTCAAATAGTCCATTTACTCAGCTATACACATTTGTTGAGAGGAAGGTTATTTTATCCTTACCTTCCTCTCAAAAAAACTTAGCTATACACATTTGTTGAGAAGCACTTAAAAGGAGTAAGGATGGAAATATGAGAAAATATCACTACCATAACCCAAGAACATTAAAGAAGATAAGTTGGGGGTTACGGAAAAGAAAAGAAAAATGAAAAAAGGAGGTGAATGGTTTTATGCCAAAATACAAAAGAAAAGAAAAGAAAAGAAAAGAAAAGAGAACTGAATTATGGCAAAGAAAGAAGAAAAGAAAGGAAAAGTGGTGATTGCTCGAAAAATGGTTGAAAAAGTTAGGTGTTGAAGTAAGGTTATCTAATGCTTAAAAGTGGTTGTGTTTAAAGCTATGAGATTGAGTTCTTTTACTTGTGAATCCTTCCCATTCTTTCTTAACCTTTACCTTAGCTTAACGTTATAAGCTTATTAAAGACCTATTGATCCAATATAATGTGATTTTTCTACAATAGTGGAGAGTGGTTTGAAATGTAAGCCTATGAAGCTTATTTTTGTGATTGATTTCACGCATTTTATCATGTTTTAGAGGCCAAGACTTGTATTCACGAATGTTATGCATAAAATCGTCAGGATATTCGAATTAATGGATTGTGGTAAGATGGATGTAAAGAGTCAATAACGATCTTAAGATTGATGTTTGGATTACTTTTGAACTTGGGTGAAATTTAATAATTCCATGTGCTATGTGTTATGTGAAATTTTTGAGGCAAAATGTGAATTACTCTTGGTTAACACTAATATTACTTTACCTTGTTGTGATCGCCACCGTAGAATTCATCTATTGTTTTTGCTTGAATTGCTAGAGACTAGCAATAAGCTAGTTGAGGGTTGTGATAAGAGCCATAAAATGCATCTTAATAGTTCTTAATCGTTAGCATTTTAGGATCTAGGTTCTAATTGCACTTTTATACGTTAATAACTCTAAAGTGGTATTCTTGGATCATTGAATTATTTCGGTGCATTTTCAGGTGTTTTAAGTTCAAAAGAGGAGAAAAAGCTATTGTTGTTTGAAGCACAAAGACTTGAGGCACACCGAAGTAAAGACATGGTTGCGGAAGGACAAATGAAGGGAAATCAAGTTTATAATGTGTGCGTTGCGGCCTAGAATTATCCAAGCCTCGGCCTCCAGAAAGTGCACCAAAAGAGCAAGGGAGAAGCATCAGGTTAGGATGCAGCCTAGATCAAACTGAGGTGCGGCCTAAAGGGCTGAGCCACGGCCTGGATTAGGCTGGACCACGGTCTCTAGAAAGTGAAGAAAACAAGGAAAAAGCTGAGCCGCGGCCTGGATTAGTGTGAGCCGCGGCGCGAGCTCGAACCCTTGTTTCCGAGTTACGACTTAATTAGGGTTTTAATGATTGTTTAAACCCTAAAACACCCTTGGACCTTGTGTATTATAAATATACCACTTAGGGTTTAATATTAGATCCATCATTCATTAAACAATCAATCAAAGGCTGGAAAACTCAATGGAGGCTGCAACACTCTCCCCAATGGCCAACTAACCTCCAAGCAAGGCGAAGGGATGAATCCCTAGGTGTAGTTGTTCTTATTTTCCAATATTGATTCAGTTGTAATTTGGATTTATTATCAAAACATTGTTTATGAGTATTATTTGATTAAACAAGAAGAATTTAGGTTCATATGACAGCTGCGCTTTATGTTCTTCTTATTCTAGATTTTCTTAATCCAGTGATTGCATGCTTCTTCTCCATATAAGTCTAGTCATGCTCTTCTTATGTCAAGTTGTTTGGATGTGATTGAGTCCAGTAGATTTATCTTTTAGGTTTGTCCATTACTGCAATATTGTCATTGAGATATATTGTCGCTTCTTGATAAATCTATAGGATAAGTCATGTGTGCTTGAATCAAAATCAAAGAGTACTTCATAACAATTACATTAGGGTTTACATGTGCTTTAATTGAATATACACCGATTGCTTGTTTGGGATGTGAAACTTGCAATCGAGATAAAAACAACTGAATCGAGAGTGGAATAAGGCAACGAACCTACGGAGGATTCCTGGAACCTTGTTGTTTCCTTATTATATTCTTCATTACAAATACACAATTTCCTCATAATACTTTACTATCAAAACTCAGATTTACTTACTTGGATTTTATCGTTTCGTATTAAAGTTTACACTTTTCCTTATAGTTAACTTGTTTCCCTGTGGAATCGACACCCCAAAGCTGTGCTACAACGATCGCGTTACTTTTTGGGCGTAATCAATAATAATTATTATTTATTATAATAATAATGATTATTATTATTCTTGTAATTATAATTATAAAAATATTATTATAGTAATTATAATAATTATTATAATTATACTGATAATTATTATTATTATTATTGAATTTTATTGTTTGTGAAGAAATTAGAGATTGTTAATAATAATGCATAGTGTTAGGGTATTTTAGTATTTAGACTTCTTATCTCACTTTAGTCTCAATCAAACAATCTCACAAACCAAACATTTATCTCATGTTAATTCTAATCATATCCCACTATAATCTTGTATGTTAATCAAACGGATCTTTCTAATATATGGATTCTCCAAATTATTATGATATTTACGTAACTAACCCTTCGAGGTATGGTGAAGTGCTCAATCTAAATTCCACCAATGAAGAATTTCTCTTTGACGTCAAAAGAGTGGAGTACATGGCTAGCTACTCAAATGTCTTATCGATATACGCTAATGGCATAATTTCAGAAAAAGGTAAAACATCGACTTTGTTAACTTGAAAATAAGTGTAACATTATTCTATTCTAAGACCACCAATCCATCATTGCACAGAGAAAGTAAATTTTATGATAGTGGAAACCAACCAAGAATGAATAAAAATATGATAAAATTTAGTATAAGATAGAACAAAAAAAATGGTTCAATTTTTTACATATAAAAAAATAATATTATAAAAAATTAATTATATTTTCATATTTGAGTTTTAAAAGTAATTATATAAACATAATTATGGTACTGAAATTGATTGTTTTATACTTAACAGAAAATTGACCTTACATAATCCGTTAAATAGTATGAAATATGAGAATCGTCGAGTTTGCTTTTCCTTAAATAACGAGTTTGCTATTCCTTAAATAAAGCAAACAAGTGTACCCTTTGTGTGCCTTCTGTCTCATTTCCCTTTCTCTTCAAGTAGCAATCTTAAGTTACTCCTTTGTAGGAGTAAATATTTATTTGCTCACTGCAACTTGATGATTTTGAAGATACTCAACAAAGTCGTCTATATATTGGTCATGGAGCTTTTATCTATAATCATTTTCCCAATCTCCAATGCAGTATCTTTGTACATTTTTCCCTCATCCTCAACCAGAACCAATCTCACTAAGTGTGCCACTAAGTTCCTCATAAATGACCCATCTTCCTCGTTTCTCGATACTTCTACGCCTACCGTCTCTTCAAAAACCCTTGCAATCAATCCTTAGAGAAAGGCAACATTATCAATGCGAGTCCAAAACCGAGTCCCTCAATAACCAAACTCAAACCACAGCGAATAAAAAATCCACCAACTAATTTGTGACCGAGTATTTTGAGTTGAGACCTAACTCGTCCAAACAACCCTACGCCCTTTAACTCCCTCATCGAATCCGTCTGGTAAATCAAATGAATCGCTCTCCACTGAACCTTTTCCATTTTCTTAGAGCCCAAAAGAACGACAATTCGGATAGCTTGAGTCTTAGAGCCAACTTTTTGATGTCTTCTTAACTCAGAATCAACTCGCTTTCGAGTGCTATATAAACCACAGATCCTTTGTTTTGCTTGTCTATCCATTCTCTAATGGCATGCCATGTTCCTTCTACCTTGTTTTCGTCATTAATATTGGTTATGGGGGGAGGCAACAAGCCGATAAGAGCAACGGGTTTACTGTGAAGGTGGCTGAGAAGGCGAAAAAAATTAGCTTCAAGCTCCATGCAGGTTTGTACAGCTATCAAGTCGACACCTACGAGGATGGATACCATGCGAAACCCATCCGTGACCTTGAAACGTTTTGTTCGAAATGATTAAAAATCCTCTTTGCCTCGTGGAGTCAATACACCATGTTTGATGGGAACATGATCCACTTAGGAGGGACGGTGAAGTGTTCAGGCTTGGTTCATGGTTCATCGTCGTTGATCATGGTAGAAGATGATGGTCCCCATAAACAAAGGGAACTCAAGTTAAAGATGCTGAATAATGTGCGCGAGATGTCAAGGTTTCCCACAATTGGGAGTAACCAATGAGGGGAAAAAACGTGACTAATGCAATCAGAAGTAGAAGTTTCTAGAAAGTATGCTAGAGGTTCTTGGAGGCCATCATAGGCCTTCTTAGGTACGATACCTTTTGGTGTTGTAAGTTCATTATAGCCTTTGGGTTTTGAGGGAGATTGTCCTGGGGTAAAGGTAAGGAACTAATTTTATAAATAGTGCTAAATTTGGAGTGATTTTTGGGAGGCGATTGATGTTTCTTGGGGTAGATATGAAGGAGATTTTGTGAACCTTTTGGGCGACGAACTATGCTAGCTTTAAATATGGAATTATATGACCAAAGGCTAGCCTAATATTATGCTCAGCCTTAGCCATGGAGTTTCACTATAGTGATCTTTTCTATATCTTGAGGAGTTGATACCATATCTCTTCTTTTGGTGCCACTTTAGGAAAATTATTACATGATAAGGAGTTGATACCATGTCCGATGGCATTTACGAGTTTTTTTTTAAAAAAATTCTGATGTGGCCTGACGATCAAAATTTTCACGCTTAACTAACGGGATCAGTAATGGAAATATGTTTCTGTGATGGTACTAACAAACCTCAAGTATGAAATAGTCATTTTTAATATCACATGTATGTTTGTGTAATTACCCCATAAACTCAAGTTTAAAAATATAATTAGCCCTATTATAAAGCTCGCATCCCAATCAAGCAAGTGCAAAACAATGAACATTATTATAGTCTAGAATTCAATCAAAAGTCGAAACCAAATTTCATGAGCTTCATTTTACACATACAAGGGTTATTTAAAAATTAATTTGTTCTTAATTGAACTATTAAGATTCAATACTTGAAGCAATCATAACGAGCCCATAAAAAAAAACACTCTCATATGGGTACTTCTAAATTAGATACCATAACTACAAAAATTAAAAATAAAATTAGTAACACCTATCATCCACAAAATCTCATATGGGTATTTTAAAATCATTGTAAAGAAACTGAAAATTAAGTACCCATTTCATCTATACCAAACAATGGTGAAAAACAAAATACATTGGTGAAATTCATAAACTATGTTGTACGATTAACCAAATCTTTTTCCTTTTGTCCACGCATATGCTAAGGACACTACAAGATAAAAGATTAGTGCCGGCGCTTTTTTTTGTATATTCCGACGCTTCAAAGCGCCGGAATATGATTTTTTGGCGCTTTTTACAAGCGCCGATGGTGTCGAAGCTCAAATACCGACGCTTAGGAAAAGCGCCGGTATATACCAGCAATATCACATATAAATATACCGGCGCTTGTAAGTGCCGGTATATGTCGGCCCTTTTAAATATACCAGCGCTTCTAAGCGCCGATATATAACTGTTTTAATTTTTTTTTTCATACTGGTTTAATATTATACAATAAACTGAACCAATCAGTAAATATAATATACCATATAATTCCTGTTGCTCTTCAATATATAAAATGTACCATAAAATTTCAAAATGTTCTTCAATATATAAAACATCATCCAAAAAAATTCTTTAACTCAGTACAAATTAAAATCATCTCATGTACAAGAAATAAAACAATCATAGTTACCATCACAATTGACATCAATTTTGAGGTCCTCTACTAACCAATTGTTTTAGTAATGACTTCAGCTCATCCATTTGGGATTGTATACTGTTCATTTGATCATCATGCTTAGCTGTAATTTCTTGAATCTGCTACGACTACTGCTTAATCTGATGCGCATACTGTTCAATCTGATGCGCATGTTATTGATTGGTTTCTTCCATTTGTGCTCGCAAACTATTTATCTCTTCAGTATAAGCCCCATGGTATCCCATTTCATTCCTCATTTGAGCTGGAAGTCCAAACACAGCAGAGGGCGTAACTCCAAAACCTTGACCCCGGACACGACCGGAACTCTCTTCACCCATAAGCTCGGTGAAGACTTCATTTTGTATTGCTAGATTATTGCTAGCATCAGAGGATCCGGAAGCTGCAACAAGTTCAGCAACACGAGCTTCAACTGTCACCTACAATTAGGAAACAATAAAAGATTAAACTTCTTCAATTATTTAGTAGCTAATTACAGCTATATTTACATAAAACAAAATGTGCTTATCATATTTTATAGAAAAACGGACAAAGTTTCCCCTATTTTTCCATAAAACCTCCTGCAAAAGAAAAACAAATATACAATCCAAACGAAGTTGCCAATTCACAACTTAACAAATATACAATCCAAACATCGATGTTGAAAAAGATTATACAGTCAACAACTATAACCACAAAAACTCTACAATCAAGGCAATACAATCTAAAGACTTCCCACATACATGAATGAAAGAGAATATATCACTGACAGTGTAACGAAAAAAAGAAAAAAAATAACATACATCATCAATAAATAAATCCAAATCTGCATTAGAGACAATCTTCCTATCAGAAGCAACAGAATGTCTCTTGTGCCATCTTGCAATTAATGATTTTTTACATAGGCTATGCTTAGAAGTTAATTTTAAAATACCACAAAAGCTTTAACAGATGTATAAGAACTTGTATGCATACCACTCCACTAGTTTTATGAGTAAATCTACTTTCATTCAAAGAAGTGTAAAGAGACTTGCTCAGAGGAGTACACCTTGGGGGGAAAAGCTGACTTAGGCACTTCATTAGGAGTAGCTCAATCAAAGTGCGGCATGGGTGAAGGTGTGTGTTTGTGGCATCAAATAACCAGCCCGTGACACATGCGGCACACTGATTAATGTGTACTCTAAACCCATCATGACTCTTTAAGTTTAACAGCTTACGATCCTTTAGATTCACACATCTCGAGATGTTTGATGCATACCCATTAGGAACTTTAAGATTTGCCAAAACTGTTAAGAAATTCTGCTTCTCCTTCGTGGACATAGTGTAGCATGCTGGAGGCGAGTGAACTTTTCCATTAGGAAGAACAACTAAATGGAGGTCTTTCCTAATATCAATTTCCTCGAGATTGCGGCGTTCCTTCTTATTATCTTTAGTCTTACCATCAATATTCAATTTTCTTCCAATCAAATTATCACATACATTATTCTCTATATGCATCACATCTAAATTATGACGCAATAGATTGTCTTTCCAATATGGTAACTCAAAAAAAATGCTTTTTTTTTCCATAACGTATCTACAACTCCCTCATCCATGGGAATATCCTCATTATCAACATTTTCAAGGAAATCATCCACACCCTCAAAAAGGTGATCAACTTCATCCACTAGCACTTGCCCCGTAGAGGTACCAACATCCTCTCTTGCTCTCTTCTTAGAAGGCTTTGAGGTTTTACCATAACTATAGTTTCCATCCTCTAGTTGTCTTAATACATTGTGCCTAGACGGTGGAACAGGAACAGATCCCAACTCTATGGTGCCATCAAACTGATCCTTCTGAAAACGAAACTCATTGTTTTCTGCTAACCATCGATGATGACCCATATAGCAAAACTTTCCCCCGTGCTTTAACCATACAGAATGCGTAGATTCCCCACAACATGGACAAGTAACCCGCCCCTTGGTACTCCAACCAGATAAGTTTGCATAGGCTGGAAAATCATTAATGGTCCAAAGCAGAGAAGCCCGCAGGTTAAAACTTTGATTGGTGGATGCATCAAACACATCAACACCATCCCATAATTGTTTCAACTCTTCAATTAGAGGCTGCAAAAAGATGTCAATATCATTACCGAGGTTTTTCTCACCAGGAATAACCATTGAAAGGAGGAAGGATGTTTGCTTCATGCAAAGCCACGGTGATGAGTCTTAAATATTGCATATTTTAGACCCTTAACTTATATTTGTTATGCTCTTAGTTAGTAGTATTTCACTTTATTTTACGTTTTTCTTGTGTTTTGTGTATTTTTACAGGTTTGTGGAGAAAATAAAGCATTTCAGGAGATGTAAAGCTTCTGGAGACATTGCGATCGATCGCAAGAGATATGCGATCGAGCGCACCTGCCTACGAACGAGCGCATGGTCAACATCCCACATCAAAATATTTGAAGTTCAGTGCATCTGCAATCGATCGTAGCAGACATGCGATCGAGCGCACATGAGATCGTGCGCACAAGACATGCGATCGATCGTACCTGCGATCGATCGCACCACACTGCGATCGAGCGCACACGGGCAGTATCCCACATCAAATCTGCAACCCATATTGCTCCGGGTCTTCCCCTATATAAGCACCATCTGGCTTCATCATTCAGTGTACAATTCCTGAGCCACTTTGGTGTTTACCGGTGAACGTCCGCCAACATTCTGGTGGATCCCGAAGGCATTGCTACCATCGAGGGGAAGTGCCGCCCGTCAGCGAGTGAAATTTCTCCCATGTAAAGTTGTTTATTTATTTCTTTATATTCAGTTGTTTTAGTTTAAATGTTTAGCACTTTTTATTATAGTTTTATAGTTATGAGTGGCTAGACTCTTCAGCTAAGGTTGAAGATGAAGCCCCGCCGTTGTTTGGCGTAGTAGTTCAGATTTGCTTGTACAAATCTGACAATTTTTAGTATAAATGTTTTGTCAATTATTTGAGTTAATCTTATAATTGATTGAGTTTAAATTATCTGTTGGATTTTCTTTGTGTTTCATCTGCTGGATACATTGAATGCTTTTCGATTAAATTGGATTCCCTTTGTGATTTGTTGAGAGCAGATACATCGGGTGCTTTTGGTTTAGTTGGGATATTCTTTGTTTTTTGTCTTATAGTTGGATTCATTGAATGTTTTGATAGGCTATATTTTTAGAACATGTATGCTTAACTTCGGTGGGGTGGATTCGAAAACCTTAGTGCTTTTAATTATTAGTTTTTAAATCAACTTAGCTTAGTTTATATTTCTTTTGCAATATCATTCTGAAATTTGGAACTAGGTTAAGATAGAGTTAGTTTAGATTGAAAATATACTTTCACAACGCAATTCCCTGTGGATTCAACCTCGCACTTGCACAACACTATATTGCAAACGACTCATGCGCTTGCGAGTAATTTAAAATTCACAACAAGTTTTTGGCGCCGTTGCCGGGGAATTATTTGGTTTGTGAAAATTTTTGGTCTAAAATGATTTTATTTCTCTACTAGTTAGTTATTTTTTTTGTTTAAAAAAAAATTATGTGGATGAATCCAGCGCCGGTTTCACAGTCTTTAGAGGACACCATTAAGGAGTACATGAAAATAACCGGCCCGTCCCTCAATGCTGCCAACACATTCAATGTTGATAGCTGTTCCATCTGTGCTAGTCCCATGCATCTAGCACAGAATTTTCCATCAATGCCGGCTTGTGCCGAGTACCCCATGGAACAAATGAATGCTTTCAATGATTGTTGTTGGGAATCAAATGGATCTTACTCCGAAACATACAATCCAGGGTGGTGGAACCACTCTAATTTTTCATGGGAGCAGAACCAACTAATGAATCAGGGAGGAGCCCCTTATAATCAACACCCTCCCGAATTTCCTCCACCAATACCAAGTTATGCCTATCCAGCACCATCACCCACTTACCAAGCTCCCATTCAAGCGCCAGCGTCGGTTTCACAGTCATTGGAGGACGCTATCAATGATTTCATGAAAATGACTAGCCAATCTATGAGTGAAGTGATGAGTGCAACCATAGAAAACACCCAAGCGATTGCCGAACTAGAGAGTCAAATTGATCAAATCACAAGTTACGTGGGTGAAGGAGAGGAAAGAAAGTTCCCCAGTCAACCTGATCCTAACCCAAAGGAACAGTTTGCAGTGGGAAATTTATCAACTCCTATACAAGGGCAAGAAAGTGGCAACAAAGAAAAGAGAGATGCTGAGCCATCTACGGCCACACCTATCATTAAGGATCTCCCTAGGTCATTTTTACCTAAAGCGCCTTACCTTGAGAGATTACAAGCGCCCAAGAAAGGAGAGGAGTTTGAGGATCCCCTGGAGGCATGCTTTGCTCACTTTGGAGAGGACTTGGGCTTAGATAAGTTACTAGAGGAAGTTAATGCCATTTTGGAGTCTGATCCTCAGAAGAACAATGAGACGGAGGAGACTATGGATGAATCACGTATTGAGGACCCCCTGAAGGCATGCTTTGCTCAATTTGAAGAGGATTTGGGCTTAGATAAGTTGTTTGAGCAAGCAAATGCTACTTTGGACTCTGCTCCTCTAAAGATCAGTGAGACTGAGGAAACCACAACACCTGAACCCCCCAAGAAGGAACTTAAGCCTTTATCGGACAATCTTAAGTATAAGTTCCTAGGTCCAGCAGATTCTTTGCCTATAATTATAGCTTTAGATTTGGGTGATGCTCCAGAGGAGAAATTATTGGATGTCTTAAGAGAGCATAAGGAAGCTATAGGCTGGACTATTGAGGATGTCAAGGGAATCAACCCCTCGTCGGTAATACACACGATACAGTTGGAGGAGAATACCAAGCCATCGAGGGAGCCACAAAGAAGGCTCAACCCTGCTATGCAAGAGGTTGTGAGGGCATAAAATATTAAGCTGTTAGAGGCAGGGATCATTTATCCCATCTCTGATAACAAGGGGGTGAGCCTGATTAAAGTCGTGCCCAAATGTGCTGAATTGACGGTAGTAAATAAAGACGACGAGTTGGTTCCAACTCGAGTGCAGTCAAGATGGAGAAAGTGTCTAGACTACCATAAATTGAATGCTGCAACTAGGCCTGATCATTTTCCATTCCCATTTATTGATCAGATGGTGAAGCGTTTAGTTGGGCATGTTTACTAATGTTGGGTCTGGCTGAAGACGTTAAACTTAGCGCTCATGGGAGGCACCCCAGAGCTTATCTTTTCTGTTTATTTATTATTTAACATTTTTATGATTAATGTTTGTTTCCAGTATTTTTTGTTTTCCAGTTTTTATTTTTCAGGGACAAAGCGTACTTCAGTTCAAGTTTGGGGGTATGCTATGAGCCATACCAGTCCATATAGTTCTCCATATCTCAGGTCAGCTCTTTCCATATTAGTCACACATTGGGGTCAATGCGTAATTTAAGTTTGGGGGTACGGGAGACACATCACACACTTTGTCCTAATTTGTTGTCTTTTCGTCATAGAGATAAATGCATGCTCATGTTATCGTGAAATTTTGGTTGATCTAAACATTTTCTGTGATGTGATGTCATTGGTGAGCTTAACATTTTGAACACATGATCTGGTGATAAATTTTAAAATTTAGTTACTTACCTTAGGCATTTGAGAATTCACATGTTTGACATAATCTAACACGAGCACATTAGCACAAATTATGTGAGGTATGACACGTGATTTTAATGTGTATTTTTCCTTATCTTAACTGAAACTGGATGACTTGTTGGATGAACTCTTGGGCATAGGAAAATATTAAAAAAAAAATTATCAATAAACTTTTCGCTAAGTAACTGGACCTCTTGCCTCAGTAAGCAGTGAGTGTTCACGTCAAAAGGTGGAATTTTGCTTGGTAATATTAAGGTCGGTTTAATTTCATAGCCTTTTTGACTCGAGTTAGTAAGTCCTTAGGGGTGTCTTTACACCTAATGCCCTAAAACCACCTGGTTTGGGAGTCATTGACTCAACACTTGCTACATGGGTCAATTAGAAAGCTTAAGAGAACTAAACATAGTCGTGCCTTATTATTGTTAAAAAAATAAAAATAAAAAAGAATAAAATAAAAACTATGCCTTTTCGTTCATTTTTGATGGGAAATTCGGTGAATCTTGAGACATGGAGACCTTACACATTAGAGTTACTTGGAAGCTTCATTTTTATATGCTAATTCACCTTACACTGATTCAAGCTTGTGATGCCTTATCCTGCCTTTTGTAAGTAATTAGATTTTAACATTTCTATTCATTGCGAAGATGGGTTTACCTTTTTAAGCTTGCTTATGAATGAATATCATGGTGATGTGTGCTCCTTAAATTTTTGGATACCATGAGTGATGACTTTATCTTTATGTTCTTTGTTTTTCATTGAGTCTTTTATTTTGTTTTGCTAAGGGACTAGCAAAATATAAGTTTGGGGGTATTTGATGAGTCTTAAATATTGCATATTTTAGACCCTTAACTTATATTTGTTATGCTCTTAGTTAGTAGTATTTCACTTTATTTTACGTCTTTCTTGCGTTTTGTGTATTTTTACAGGTTTGTGGAGAAAATAAAGCATTTCAGGAGATGTGAAGCTTCTGGAGACATTGCGATCGATCGCAAGAGATATGCGATCGAGCGCACCTGCGCTCGAGCGCACCTGCCTACGAACGAGCGCATGGTCAACATCCCACATCGAAATATTTGAAGTTCAGTGCATCTGTGATCGATCGTAGCAGACATACGATTGAGCGCACATGAGATTGTGCGCACAAGACATGCAATCGATCGCACCACACTGCGATCGAGCGCACACGGGCAGTATCCCACATCGAATCTGCAACCCATATTGCTCTGGGTCTTCCCCTATATAAACATCATCTGGCTTCATCATTCAGTGTACAATTCCTGAGCCACTTTGGTGTTTACCGGTGGACGTCCGCCAACATTCTAGTGGATCCCGAAGGCATTGCTACCATCGAGGGGAAGCGCCGCCCGTCAGCGAGTGGAATTTCTCCCATGTAAAGTTGTTTATTTATTTCTTTATATTCAGTTGTTTTAGTTTAAATGTTTAGCATTTTTTATTATAGTTTTATAGTTATGAGTGGCTAGACTCTTCAGCTAAGGTTGAAGATGAAGCCCCGCCGTTGTTTGGCGTAGTAGTTCAGATTTGCTTGTACAAATATGACAATTTTTAGTATAAATGTTCTGTCAATTATTTGAGTTAATCTTATAATTGATTGAGTTTAAATTGTCTGTTGGATTTTCTTTGTGTTTCATCTGATGGATACATTGAATGCTTTTCGATTAAATTGGATTCCCTTTGTGATTTGTTAAGAGCGGATACATTGTGTGCTTTTGGTTTAGTTGGGATATTCTTTGTTTTTTGTCTTATAGTTGGATTCATGGAATGTTTTGATAGGTTATATTTTTAGAACATGTATGCTTAACTTCGGTGGGGTGGATTCAGAAACCTTAGTGTTTTTATTATTAGTTTTTAAATCAACTTAGCTTAGTTTATATTTCTTTTGTAATATCATTCTGAAATTTGGAACTAGGTTAAGATAGAGTTAGTTTAGATTGAAAATATACTTTCACAATGCAATTCCCTGTGGATTCGACCTCGCACTTGCACAACACTATATTGCAAACGACTCGTGCGCTTGCGAGTAATTTAAAACACGGTGGTAAGTTGTATGGGACCAAAAGAACGGGTCATGTGCTATAAGTTGAACTCATTGTTCGAAAGGGATTGAACCCGTCACTAGCTAGGCCAAGCCTAACTCTCCGAGGATCAGCTGCAAAATCGGGATACAAAGTATCAAATTTATTCCAGGCTAGTCCATCCATCGGGTGTCTTAAAATCCCATCCTTTGTCCGATCTTTATCATGCCATCTCATCAGCGAAGTCGTGTTAGATGACATATATATCCTCTTCAATCTTGGTATTAGCGAAAAATAACGCAATACTTTAGCTGGCTTTTTCTTTTTCGATTGACCATCCATCTCATTCAATGGATCCTCATCATAAGCATTGTTTTTATCCCACCACGGCACACCACACGCATGACAAAATTCATCATTCACATGCTCACCCCAATACAATATGCAGTCATTAGGACAAACATGAATATTGTCATACCCAAGACCCAATCCTTTGATACAAGACCCAATCCTTTGATAATCTTCATGGCTTCATAATAATTTGAGGACAATAGAGCACATATCGGAAATACCATGTTGATAAACTCAAGCAACATAGTCAGAGATTCACCAGACCATCCATTCAAACATTTGAGGTGTAGTAGATATAACATGAAACTTAACTTTGTGAAATTCTGACAACCCGGATAAAGTTCTGTATCGTAATCTTTCATCAAATTGTGATACTGAGTCGTCTCATCAATAACAGAACGAACTTGATGTTTGACGTGAGAAGGATCACCACAATTATTGAACTCAAACCCACCATGAGCCTGTTGCTCTTCACCATGCTCATTTGAAGATCCCAGTTCGATTCCTAAACGTAACGGTTCATTGTTTGGGTTTTCACAAGTAACCTCGAAGGCACCTCGGAGCAAACCCAACACGTCATCTCGTCTCATGAAGCCACTGGGCACACTAGTGGGCTGTGAACTAGTGTGAGTGTGGTCTATACGAGAGACTTTCTCCCTATGAAAAACCCACTCGGTGTAACCTGAACTAAACCCATTATACAATAGATGCTCCTGAACAGTTTCTGGTTCGAATGAATAACAATTACCACATTCCTACACGGACAAACAATACTACCACAACCACAAGCTTTCTGACACACAAATATAATGAAGTTTGCAACACCATCCATATAGGTTTTACTCGACCTCGGTTTATCTATCCAACTTTTATCCATTTTTAGATGACGCCCCTAAAACAATGTTAATAAAGTCAGAATTGTAATATTTTTTCGCAAAATAAGGCATAATCACAAATTTGTATTATTACAGACAGAATTAGTATTAATAATTGTTACAGTCTTAATATTATAAACAAATATGAAATTATAAAAGTATTATTATTATTATTATTATTATTATTATTATTATTAATTATTATATTATAATAAATACCTTATTAATTATAATAATAATTAAAAACTAATATTATAAGTAGAAATAAAATAATACTAAACATTATAATATATATGATCATAATTATGCTATTACAATCTAATAAGACATTTAAATATTAATATTCATAATAATTCTAAAAATCAGCATTTGCAGTCAAGCCTAAAAATCATTTTAATCTTAATTGTTATCCTTGTGAATTATACTAAGGTGTATCCAGTATTTGCAGTCAAGCCTAAAAATCAGCAGCACCATTTTCATTGAATTTTAAACCAATTGTAGCACAAATCATGAGAACTTATCAAATTCATATAACTTCAGGAATAAAAGCTAATATAGTAATGAGATCGAAACCATACTTAGGTGCAAGAAAGAATGGCACTGGATCTCTAACGAAAGTTGAATGAAGAATTCCAGCTAGATTACAGCTTCTGCTAAGATAAACCGGCTTGCTTTCCTTCAAAGCTGTAGAAATGGCAGTATCTAGAGGTTCATGTGCATCATCCAAGTGTCCTACTTCCTTCAAAGCATTAGAATTGCTTAACTTCACTTTCTTTGGGAAAGCAGTAAGAAAGTGTCCAACTTCCTGAATGTAATCAGATGAAGAGCATCAACATTATAGTAATAAAGAGGAACTGAAGCAAGGAGCAACATGATAGCACGAAATTTACACACTGATAAGAAAAGTAAAGGAACAAAACAGCTAAGGTCCACATCTGATACTAGGTATCATTTTCTTCTGCTTCCAGTCCAACTATTAGGAGAAATATTGTTAAAGACTTTAATAGCTTAGTTGACTCATTTCGATCTTAAATTATGAACATTAGGTGTAATTTAGATTTATTTCAGCTCATTAATTATTTTGGATGGACTAAATTGTACCATCACATTTAAATCATATCAAATGGTCAAGTAGTTCAATTAACTTAAACCTAACACAACCAAATTGTCATCTAATTTCAACTTAAAGCTAAATATTCTTATCTTGCAGGCCAATAGCCAACTCTATCCAATGTTCGAACTGTGCAATATTATATTATCAGCAAAATTAAAATGCCTAACGTATATAAAGTAGAGTAAAAAACTGAATCAAACTCTCTTCGGTTCAAAGAAATTAAAATGCCTAACGTACCTTTGAAAAAAAATCTGAATCAAACTCACTCTTGCTCTTCAAGTAACCTTTTGTTTTTCCCAGTTAATAGTGGTGAAGGAGAGAAGCAGAGCTGAAACCTTGTATGAAGTTAAAAAAAAAAAAAGAACTAATTTCATTTTTAAAACCCAAAAACGCTTTAAATTCTAGAGAAATCTATAATTTAAATACATCCCTTTCCACACTTCAGAGAATTCGAAATATATCCCTTTTCCACACTTCTTTTGCGAGAGAATTTGAAAAACATATAACATCTTAAGCACTCCAAAACCAACCAAAACCAACTGATGATTTCAACCCCAAAACCAAGTGATGCTATTCAGCACAGAGAAAATTAAATTCATATATCAATTGGGATAAAGAAACTATATATATCATATAATATCTGCTCATACCTTTTACATTTACTAGGTCCAATCTTAAGTAGGTTGCATGCATGAGTTGATCGACAAAAGGAAAATTGTGGAAATCATTAGCAAATGGAATAGCAAGAGTCAATCAATTAGATCAAACTTTGTCACTTAAGTTGGCAAAGTCGTTAGATAACGTACTTGAACATGATCCAACAATAGGGTACCCCAGCTTGCATGAAAAATAAATAGAGGGCGGGGAGATAAACTGCTTAAATGTAACCGACACAATGCAAAATTGAAACGAAAACAATCCAACAAGAAACAAGACTAGCATTATTGTATAACCTAGGCAGCTAAGATACCTACAATATGCCATTTTGGTCAAGAATGCTTATCTGATATCTCTATCAAGTAAATCTGTCCTATATGAATCCTCATTTTCAAAATCACTTCCACTAAATTGTACTAACATTTTTATATTCTCACTGAATTGCTCTCATATTAACCAGATACGAATGTAATCTGGCCAGATTTCTATCACATGAAGTTTGAACACCATAAAAAGGGAACATATGTTATAAATAATTTGCCTTCCTATTGACCTTAGATCCTCAACATCTAAAACAACATAATGCATGCACTTTGCAAAACTGACTAACCAGCAATTAATCTACCACACCCACAAAATTGTAAGCCTATTTACTCCAAAACAAATAACCAAATTCATCAAAGCCAAGACAATTTCCTTCTTCCTCCCCTCCTCTTCTTTCCTTTCTATGATAATTTTTTTGACCCATAAATGAAGACGTCTGGAAAATAGAAAAGAACATATGTTGAGTAAGGAAGACCCAAAAATTAGAAATAGGAAGAATATGAGGAAATCCCAGTTCTTGAGAAGGTACGAGGTTGCTTTGCTGAGAAAAACTGTGAGAGAGCGAGAGACCTAGGGCTGATAGTGCTTTCTGTCTTTCATGACTTTGTAAATCACATAAACTAATAAATTAACTACTTACATGACAAAAGTAAAAGGTGAAGTTAGCATATAATGAAAATGAATAAATGTGCCAATAGTATGATTTAGTTTAACACGGGTCGATGATGGTAGAAGGACAAAGGCAAAGCCAATGAAACAAGGGCTTGAGCAGTGAATAAATTATTAGGGACAACTGTTCAAAAGTGTGATTCTCCAACATACCTAATTTTGAACAAAGTGTAATTCATATACACCTATTCTGATTTCTGACAATCTAGCAGGTTTAAAAACAACAGGACAGGGGAAACAGGCTTTCATTATGTCACATTCAGATTTACATTCAAGTACTTCATCCCAATGAAATGTAAGTTTTAACTTAAGCTCAAATATATTAGATTAACGCAATGGTTATCTAGTTTTTACATGTCAAAAGGAAAAAGGCATTCCTTTCAATGACCATATACCAACCAAGGGATGCTAGCATAAGCAGAACCTAAAATCAAGTTCCAACATTACTCTGTAATAGCAGGGACAGAACTAGATAAGTCCTAATAAGAATTCAAATACAATGGTAAATGAAGGTCAATGTTTTTAGGATTCATCCAAGGAATACAATAGAAAAAAAAAATTTAAACATAACCAAACAATTAGAATTCTAACTAAGGGAGAAATCTAACCTGCACTTGAAGCTAAAGCTGCTTCGTGACTTACCTCTAACAAATCATAAACCTGCAGCAATGGTGGAAGTAAAGGAAACCTAGATCGGGCTCACGGTAGAGACGAGGAACAGCAGAAGAAAATCACGGCACGGGGAGCTGGAGCTATGAATTGGGTGAAATGGTGTTGATATCGACGAACGCTTCGGTGGCAGAACTCCGGGCTCACGGTAGAGACTAGGAACAGCAGAGGAAAATCACAGCGCGGGGAGCTGGAGCTATGAATTGGGTGAAAAGGTGTTGATATCGGCGAAGGTTTCGGTGGCAGGACTCCGGGCTCACGGTAAAGACAAGGAACAACAGACGAAAATCACGACGCAGGGAGCTGGAGCACGAAAATATTAGGGAAAAAGATGGGGGCAGCAAATAACGGCAGAGTTATTTATATGTGGAAAATCCTTAGCATATTCCGGCGCTTATAAGCGCCGAAATAGGAAATGAGCATATTCCAGCGCTTTAAAGTACCGGTATATTTAAAGCGCTGGTATATGCTCATTTCTTATTTCGGCGCTTACAAGCCACGGAATATGACTAAAACACCAGTACATAAAATGGGTTTTGAGTATATTGCGGCGCTTCTAAGCGCCGCAATATGCTCAAAACCCATTTTATGTACCGGCGCTTGGAAGCGCCGGCGCCGGTATATATAATAACAGTGGCATATAACGACGCTTGGAAGCGCCACAAAATAAGCATCGGCGGTTAATATATTGCGGTGTTTTATTGAAGCACTGGTATTTAAGCGCTGGCAAATGTTAATTCTCTTGTAATGGGACTATAGCACTACTAGGTTTCAAGTCACTTCTGTGCTATGCTGATTGATGATTAATCTCCATAAGACAGTCCTTAACTTATATTGACAAATTATGGGTAAAACTAAAACCCAAATTATTACTATACAAGATCAGATAAAACGATGACAATATCCTTATATTTATAAAAATGATAAATTACAATTCTATTTTTAAAGTTTGATCACAATTAAAATTTAGGATGCTAGTATTGTAAATATACAATCCGCCCCAAAAATTTAAGTCGCATGTCATAGTTGTTGATGTGTTAACTCCAAAAGCTCAAATAATTCCAAAATGCCCTTCAATTAAATTGAATAGAAATAAAATTTAACAAATAAAAGAGAGATGAGAAGAGAGAGAATTTTCCCTCTTTACTTTCTTTTAAAACAAATAAAATTTCAGTCCATAAGAGAATTTGTTTTCTCTCAAATATCAACAAAAGATCTGCAACAAAAAGGAAATAATTTCTTCGCAAGCCAAATTCAGTCCCAAACACACCCAAACAACAAGATTTTGGTCCATAAGATAAATTGTTTTCTCTCAAATATCTAAAAAAAAGAACAAACATATGGTTGGTTTTGATAAGACCAATATTAACAATTTGAGACATGCTACTGATAGATAACAAAGGACTAATGTTACAATATAAAATTGATATCTCTAGCAGACAATTAGAAATAAAAAAAAAGTAGATTTAGGTTGAAGTTATTGGCCTTTAAAATTGGTTTGCAATACCTTTTATTTCGCTATCACCAAAAAAGAAAGAATTTCTTGAAAAAATCGTAAGCAAAATCCATTCCAAAACACACCTAGTCCATCAAATAAAAAAATCACAAGCCATATGCAAATTGAAATTCCAATCTTTCTCTCCATAAAAACTTACTAGCCTTATGCTTTAGAGAAGCTTATTTCAATCTCTCTCTCTCAGTGCAATTTCTTTTTATTCTCCACGACTTTTTTCTTCTTCTTCTCCACCATGCAAGTTCTCCCTTCCACGACACAACAACCACCATACATGATCTGCTGAAGGCCAAATCTACCTGTGAAGATATGCACTACCAATGCGTCGGATTTTCTTGGATGAAAAGAAAAAAAAAAAGAAAAAGCCATGAAGGAAAAGAGAAGAGAGAGAGAGAGAGAGAGAGAGAAATTGAGATTATGTAAAGTTTTTGTTGACCTAAGATTATACGGAAGGTAAAATTAGACATTAGACATTTTTATGTTTGACCAAATGGGTTGTAGCATTGAGTTGTATATTTTTTATATTAACGTCTTGATTTATAATTATATCTAAAACTTAAGAATGAAATTGTAATTTAACCTTAGAAAAAAAATGGACACTCAATTATTCATTAGAAAACCTAAATAATTTATGCATTTCCGGTAAAAATTCATGGAGATTGAGTAAGTTAAAAAAAAAAAGAAAAAAAAAGAGATAATATAGGGGAAAAAACTAGCTATAGAATATCAAATTTTCTCACAAAGTATCAAGAAAAAAAATCAAAGAAACAAGTAAAGAGCCTGCTCGTCGTCTAGCTTAGCAATTAACAATAGGGCAAAAGCTTATAGATTTGCAATTTATTCTTAGGATGATAACAAAACTGATAGACATACACAAATACATATAAAGGAGAACTTACCAAAAAATAAAAACAAAAAAGAGAGAGAGAGACAACGTCATCATCGTTGAAAGCCTAGCGGAAAGAGAGAGAATTTGGGCACTTGGTCCACCATCATATCAAGTAAATGTTAAGGACTTAATTATTTGTGCAAAGTCTTAAAGGCCTTTTCGAGTTTATGTATTTAATCATTAAAATTTTGGTGTGCTACTTGGTCCAACACCAAATCAATTAAGTACATGTGTCATGTATGTGCATGGTTTCAACTTATTAAAATTGTAATAGGGCTATATTTTCCTAAGGAGATAAAATCAAGAAAATCTAGTAAAAAAAGCAACCTAAGCACTACAAACTTTAATAATATGATCACATTTTTATTCTCATTGCATGCGAAAAATTGAATCAAACATAATTGCAGATCTGCAAATCTAATATGTGGATCGGAGCAGGTAAGGGAGTGAATTTGGGCACCCAGGGATAGGAGTCTCAAATTGCAATAACTTTTTGAAAATTTAAGGTTTAAAATTTCAATAAAAATCGTGATTTTATGTGCTAGATTCTTTCAAAAATTGGAGATCAAAGTGCATTTATGCTTAAAAGTTAAATTAAAAGAATAATAGATTTAAAACCTAATGCATTTAAATTCAAAGATTCTAAAATTTATGATTTGAAATATATATTTTTAAATAAACATTAGTAATTGTATGAAAGAAAAACATTAGCTACGGAGTATATTTTTTTTTATTTTCTCTACTTATTCTTTATATGTTTGGCTGATCAAAATAACCTTTTCAATCTGGGCCGATTTGGATTGGGCCTGTTTAATTTTTAATTTGGGCCGAAATGGACCATAATTTTTTGTAAGTCTGAAAATTTTCCATTGTGGCCCATATGACAAATCAAGTTTATTTCTCCTTTCCCTTCCCTTTTTATCGAAAATCCTTCAATCTCTTCTCCAAACTCCCAAACAACTATACTGTTAAAGCTGTTGCCCAACACCAGATAAACCAAAAACAAAAAATGTCTTGCATAATATCTTCTTCCGCTGTATCAACCAAGTCACTCCTCTCATCCGACTCACACCCAACTCGGTCAACTCGCTCAGATAATTTGACTTCACTCTCATGGGTATCATCATTTCCCAATGTTAAAATCTCCATCAACTCTGTCATAAACCCTCCCAATCCTATCCTCAGCAAGGTATGAACTTTCTTTCCATAATTTCCTAGAGACCCTTTTTGTCCTCTCTCTCTTATTTTTCTGATTATCTTTTCATTTGCACGGGAAAATTGTGAGCAAAAAAGGAAAAAAAATTGGATGATGCATTGGTTGTTATGTTCTATGCTGTTTTAGTTTCCTAGAAATAGAAAATTCAGCTTGATTTGTAATGGGTTTTGTATTTCTTTTCATATTTTTTGGTAATAATCTGGTTTGATTGTGAGCAACTTCTCTGATTTTCTAAGTTGAAATATCTACTGTTTGCTTCGTTAGTTAGTTTCGCATCATTAGTTGCTCTTTTGCAGATTGCTCGATTGTATTTGTGTTGTAGATACATTGTTTCATCTGATAAAAATTCTTGGAATCCAAAAGAAAAAAAAACCCTGAAAATTGGATATGTTTTCTTAGTGGACTATTAATTGAGTCGTACAAATTTATTTTTTTGGGCAGTCAAAGAGATAATGGATCTTCCCCGAGATTTATATTGAAATGTTAATGAACGTGGACTCGTGAACATCTATCCAGTTTCTAATACACCTTTTAAATAGTTCAGGAATCAGAATTATGAGTTTTGAATTTTCATGAGCTTTGGGTTGAGAACACAAACACTGGGCTCTGCCTATTGTTACAAGTCTGCCTTGACTCCCTTCAATGGAAAACTGATGCTGCAAACATACAATTAATACCTCATCAATGACATGAAACTCTTGTAAAGAAACATTAAACAGCTCTCTAGGAGGATAACCTTATCCTGCAAACCCAGATGTAGAGAATTCTAGCCTTCAGTATGACGGGTGGCTAATTTTTACAATCCTACGAGGTAATAACACTAACAGAGTCAATGGGATTTGACTGGGGGAAGTAATTGGATAAATTTGATAATTGGGGGATTTATTTGTTGCAATGGAAAGCCTAGGGACCAATTTGACCGAAGGGGAAAACAATGGGGAGTAGGACCATATGCAAGTCTGCAACCATAAATGATATTTCTGGAAGGAAAGTAAAATGATGATTAAATTTCAGAGCTATATTATGGTGGTAACATATTTATTCTACTTGTAGCTGAGGGTTAATTTTGTACTAGAGTGGTTCCTACAGGAAAGAAAAGGGTTGGTTCAGCTAGAAGGAAAGCAGTGTTGTGGTCAACAGCAGAAATCACTCCATTCCATTATGCTTCCAGTTTGTTTCCGCCCAATTTTTACTGAAGAGACTTTGGTGAAACAAAGACAATTTGAATAATATGTATTTTATGTGTAAGAACAGTTAAACATCTGCTACTACTCCCTGATTGCCAAAAGAATATGGTCTTTGGTATCTCTTTTTTGGGGGGTTTGTTGGGTTATGCCTAGATTGGTAATTGTTGCTGCGGATAATAAAGAGATGCGAATCTTTATAGTAAGAGTTGAGTTGCGTAGGGATCAGTTCCTCCTTGCTTGATGAGGAATATTTAAGAGGAATAGAAATATGAGGCTTTTAAGGGAGTGAAGATGTCAATTTGAAGTTATGCTTCTTCAGGAAATTATTCTCTTAACCATCTTTTTCTTCCACAGTCGGGCTTTCTTGTTCTATGTTGGAGTTCATTAATGTCTGGGCGTTGACTTTAACTGGTGATTGTTTCTGCATCTGCATTTTGTTTTGCTTGTTCTTTCCCTTGCATGCTTCTTGTGTAACAGGTTTGCACCATTTTTGGAATTCTGGTTTTCTACTGCTTGCTTTGCTATGCCAAGATAGTTTTTTTTAGCTTATTCATGGCTTCTGTTTGTGACGATAAAAGACTCCTTTGATGTTTTGGGCTTCTCCTTTCCTTTCAGCATTTTACACTAATGTTCATCAGCCATTCTTGAAATTTAAGTTTATCTTACTATATAGGTTCTACTCTTTGACCACCCCGTGCAGTCTTCATATCAATACTGAATAGTGTGAAATATATTGCCTTACATTTATTCCAGGGTAATAAGTTATAGATTGATGCAATCTTATGCTAACTGCATTGACGGAAGAAAATAAAATCTAATTATTTTTTTATTTTTTTATAGGGTTCTTTTATTCAAGCTGCCTGGACTCGGAGATCTCGTGGTGAAGCTACAAAAAATCCCAATAGAAAATCATGGAAACAAAGGACTGATATGTATTTGAGGCCATTTTTACTAAATGTTTTCTTTTCAAAGAAATTTATTCATGCAAAAGTGATGCACCGAGGAACAAGCAAAGTGATATCAGTTGCCACCACAAATGCCAAGGATCTCAGAAACACTTTACCGTCACTAACGGATAACAATGCATGTAGAGTTATAGGGAGGCTTATTGCTGAGCGGTCTAAGGATGCTGATGTATACGCAATGTCTTATGAACTGAGAAAGGGTGAACGGATTGAAGGTAAGCTAGGGATTGTTCTTGATACCATTAAGGAGAGTGGGATCTTATTTGTATGAGTCAATTCGCTATCACTGTTATAAACTTGCTTTATCGTAAATTAAGTTCAAGCAAATGTTTTTGAAATCTCCTGCTAATGCATGCTTACAGAAGGTTGTCGTTAAAATTTTCTTTGCTTTAATTGTTGCATCCTTCGCCCATCAACGTCCAGTGTTTTTTAAAACTATATCCAGGGTTTTTAGCTACTTAGATATCGGAAATGTGGCTGTGCAAATGCTGTATTAGAATTTCTGTAATCAAAATGATGGTGCCATTTGTTGCCCTTGATTTCATTGTTGTTAATCATTCTGTAGCACTACATCATATATTTCAAGTTTCTTCATTTAGCTATGGGTTTGCAATAGTGTTTCTTTGTGATGAATATCCTTTTGTGTATTTTAAATATTTTTTGGGTCATTAATAGGTGATTTTACAAATTTGATGGCATGTCTTTACTTGCAAGAAGTGATGCACTTAGTGAGGGCAGGTGCCCCCACTGAAGTCTCAATGACGTCTAAGATTTCTTTAAAATATTAAAGAGTTTTTAAATGTCCCCACCTACAGTTTTTAGTTTGACACGTGAAAAGTTGCTTTTAATTTTCAACCGATTAACAAGAAATAAAAAATGATAAAGAAAATTTTCTAATATGTGTTTTGTTAAATTGTCTTTTCTTCCTCTCAAATCGTAAATAAATATCTTTTAATAACTTTGACCCAATTGATAATAAAATGGATCCATCCCTGCCTGTTTTGCTATTGTTTTTTTTTCCTTTGTTCTTCATTTCATTCCCTTTGCTTTTCTTCTTTGCAACTCTCCCCGCAAAAATCTCTCATCTCCCCTCTCTCTCTCTCTAAAATCCTCTACCATCCTTGGATGACAACTCATTGTTATTGTGAGGTTAGACGATATTTTTTTTTTTAAATAACGGACCATTACGATCGCCTTCACAATCTTTGCCCTAGGATCCTGTGGAAGATGTAAATCGCAGGATGTGCAGCGCAGTGATAAGATTCGAACCCGATACCTTACGGAGCCACTACTATCTCAAAGGTCGAACTTACTACTGCGTCATATGCTTTGGAGGACGATACTTCTTCATTGTAAGGCTAGTTGAGTCTCGTCATTGACTGCCAAAATCTGGTTAAGAGGATCGAATGTGACCAAAAGTTTCATATCTATTTTATTTGTGTGTTTTCTTTTGGTCCTTTTGATTTTAAATGGTAAGCACGAAAGAAAAGGGAAGGTATAACGTGGAGAATAGAAGATCTTTCGTTGACTTATGTACTTCTCTTTTTTGGACTTAAATTATATCTTTTGGGTTTAAGATGCAATAATTTTTTTATGGTTTTTATCCATTTTGTTTGTACATATTGCTGGGAATTTTAGTATGGTTTTGAATTAATTGATTAGTTGTAAGATCCATGGTCTAATGTTGATAGGTAAAAATTTTCTCACCGTTTTGAGTTACCTGTGAGAGATTCTTCCATTTGGAGTAACTGATTTGAAGTTTTGTTGGTGCATACTATGGAGTTTTAATATTTTTGAGCTGTCGCATTTAAAAAGGATTTAAAAGAAAAAGAAATGTGAAGAATGGGGGTCAATGATATTTTGGGATTTCCAAAAATAATTGTCGAGGAGGATTCGCTTTTGACTATCAATTGGTTGATTGGACGGAAATGTTAACAGAAGAGGTAAGTGTAAGAAAATCAGAAACTTCAAATAAGACAAATGAGATTTTATCATTTTTCAAAGAACAGAGAGGTAAGTATATGGGGTTGTACGTGTTGCTCCTTTATAACTTCAAGCTTAACACTCTGAATGATTCAAGACTTGTCAATCACACAAATTATAGATAGAAAGAAAATAAGACAAAATTTACTCGGGTTCACCTCAGAATAAGGTTACGTTATGCCAGAAGTTTTACTATTATCAACCTCACAAATCTCTTGTTACAATGTGTACTTAGTAAATAGATAGTATTTATAAGCAACTTAAGACGCTCTAATTAGGGTTTCCGCCCTGCTGCAAAACCATGGCTATTCATGGGCTCAAGCCCAAGCCGCCAAGCAAAAAATCAGACCCAACTCATGTACAAGGCCTAAAAGTTTCAGGGGTGCTGCCCCTTAAACCCCACCCTCTCACTGGGGAGTTGGATCTCATGGTCATCAAGGGTTCTACAGATTTGAACTCGTTGAAGTATGCACAAACTCTAACACACTCAAGTCCATTCCTTTTGAAGATCAATAAGCAAGGGCGCGGAATGAAGTGTGTTGGTATATGGAAGGAATAGAATCTACTAGGTCTAACACATATCTCTTTAAGTAGTAAGGGGGCTCTCAAAGAGGGAGTGTTTTTAAGTGTTAAACTTCGTATGTTCGACATCTCACTATATGTGGCGTTAGGTCTTATCGAGGATATTTTTTTGAAGGACAATCGAGGGACGTGTCATATTAGCACAAAGTAGAGATGACGTATAAATTAGAGTTGTCATTTGACCTTAAAGGAGCCAAAATCCTTTATCATTGGTCTGTAACATATTCGGGACAAGAGATTAGGATACGAGAGATGAAGGATTTAAGGATTCCCCTCTTGCCTAAGTCGAAACCTAGCCCTCGTGTTCTTGAAAAAAATTAATAATTAACTTAAACTACATTTGCTTTACCCTAAACATGCATGCATACTCAATCACAATTATATCAAACTATTTTGCAAACAATAGTTATAGCAAACCAAACAATAAATAACAATCATGCATAGATGCAATTTGGAAGGTAAAAATATGTCATTGGAGAGCATAAAACAATATAATTTACCTGACAAAAGAAAACACATTAGTGTGGAAGGGAATAAGTGGAAATAATAAAAAAGGGGTAAAAGATGGCCAAAAAACTGAGAAATTTCAATCAGATGGACTGATCGGATCTTGTCAAGACCTGACCCAATGTTGAATAGGATTGTTAGCTTTGGTACAGACTTCGAGCTTTTTGAATTTCAACAAAAAAAATTATGTTTTTGTGATTCCAAGCATATTTGAACTAAAACGAAAACATGTGAAACGTAATCTAGATGACATGTAAATATGCAAGCAATCCCAAAAATATTATTTCTATATGGTATGTAATTTAACTAAGACGCAAAATCCTAATCTACATGTCATATGCATTTTAGATGCAAGCCTAGAACATTTTCTTATGGCATACGAAGATGCAAACAATAAAATAAAAATTACATTCAAGCATATTAATCAATGGTGGTTCAAAATAATTCATTGTCATGTTGATAATTAAATTACTAGAGGTAAGTTATTTACCTTTTGCAATTATGTCTTTCTACGTGTTGCAGAGGGATTAATGTTGAAGTATTAATCCAAGATTATGAACGATTTTCCACGCATGATGTGGATTGCCCTCAAATTATGGAAGTTGCAAGTTGATGGATTAATGTACATAGAAACTTGGAATTTGATTCGAGAATTTGTTTTAAAAAAATAGGGTTTGTGTTTTTTAGTTTTTGTTGAGGCTAGGGGCATGTTTGGTTGGAGTTTTCAAAAAGAGTTTAGGGTTTTCAAAAACTAAGTTTCTAAATCATAAAACATGTTTGGGTATCAGTTTTTAGACACAGTTTTTGAAAACTATTTTCAAAATGAGTCTTTTTAAAAACTGGTTTTAGAAAACTCATTTTAGGTGTTTTTAAAACTAATTTTCAGTTTTCATTTTTTCCTATAAATTTTCCTCTCCATTTTCTTTCTACCTAAATAGAAAATCTCTCTTTATCTCATCATTTTTTGGATCGTAAATAGATATGATGTCGAATTACGAGTGAAAAATTTCGGAGCTACTGCGGTAGTGCTGTGGCAACACTACTACGGTCGTGCTGTGGCGTCGCTATTGTGGTGCTGTTGCGGTCAGGTTGTGGCGGTGCTGCTACGGTCGCGAACCGGTGATGAATCTACCAAGGGGAGAAGATGAAGGAGACAAAAGATGAGGAGAACAATAAAATGAGGAAAAGAATAAGAGGAAGAAAAAATCAAAGAAAGATCCAAATTTTTTAGGAGAAGAGAAGAAAAATTAAATAAACACACATAACTATAGCTATAAAATTATCCAAACAAATTTTCATTGTTTTCTATTTTTGAAAACTGTTTTCGAGTCAATTATCCATACATATTTTCTTCAGAAAACATCAGAAAACTGTTTTTAGTTTTCATTTTTGAAAACCGAAAACTAAAAACTAGTACCCAAACATGCCCTAGAGTTTATGGAAAATGAATTTTGGGTGGTTTTGTGAGAGGTTTATGGTTTATGGGAAGAGAAAAATTGCTGAAAATTCCAGAGCTCTTTTGATTTAAGAAAATTCTAGGTTTTAGCTTCTATTTGTGTGTTTGGCTTGTGTGCAGGGGGTATATATAAGAGTGGGAGAACTAGATTTTCTTTGGGGCAAAGCCTTCCCATTGGAATCGGAAAACTAATTATCCGTGACTTGTATAGGTTTTTAGACCAAAACATGCTACTTGGGGGAAAATTGGTGGAAAAGGAAAGTTGGAAACAACGCATTCGTCCGGGTCTGCGACTCGAACTAACCAAGTTTGGGACTCAATCGGTCGGCCTAGCCAGTCGGTTAGGTCCTGCCTCTTCGATGTTTATTTCAATTTTTGAGAAACCACCTTGGATGATGCCCAGGAGGTGATCTTCCAAACAACCAAGTCTAGAGTGACTTGTATAAGAAAAGAAACAACAACCAATCAAAGCAAGAAAGAAAAGAACACAAGAAATTTGTTGACGAGGTTCGGCAATGTGCCTACATCCCCGTGAGCTCCTCCGAGCTCTCTACACTATTTTATCAATGGAGTTCTTTACAATCAGCAACACCCATCCAAGAACTCACAGGTTCTTGAAGAACAAAAGAAGAAGAAGAAGAAGAAAGTGATAAGAATTAACCCTGAAATTTTCCCAAGAAAATTCCCCTTACAAGCCATTGAATCTCTTTCTATTCTACTCTCTCTTTCTAAACAACCAGCCTCTCTACAGAATCTCTCTTGAGTTTAGTATCTTTGCACTCTTACAATTGATCTCAATTCTAATCACAAGTTTTCACAAGTTATGTCACAATGAAGCTAGGTGACCCTTTATATAGTGCACCAACTTCTTGTCCAATCTTGAGGGTCAATATCCACCATTAGATCTAGAAGACTAATCATCTATAGCCCTTCATCAATCCTTAGTAAAACTGTGCATTTTTAACATGCCTCACGCACCCTTTGAATTGCTGAATCAGTGTGCATTAGTGTGCCTTCAAGCTGCGGCCTAAAACAGGGTAGGCTGCGGCTCAAGGCAGGGCTAAACCACCACACCTTGCATCCATTCTGGGCGCCGTGGCCTGGGGAGGCTGAGCAACGGCACACACCTCCTCCAGGTTGCCTCTCTTGCTGGGCGCCGCGGCCTGGGAAGAGCTGGGCCACGACGCACACTGGTGTGCATACTTTGTGCATGCTGAACTCTATTCTTCTTCTTTATTTAATCCTTGGACAAAACTCTGACAATCTCTACCTTTGTCTAAGCAATTAAACCCGAACCCATTGTGCTGAGAACTCAGGATCCAAACTCATCTTGAGTCATTATATCAACCGACTCCAATCCTAAGTAGTCCAAGGCAATGATTGAACTTACTTAGAGGTAGAACTTTAGTACCTAAATCTGCAGGGTTTTCTTCCATGGCTACCTTGTCCACATGGATGCATCCATTCGTAACATTTTCCCGAATGAAATGGTACCGAACATCCATATGCTTTGTCCTCTCATGGAACACCAAATTCTTGCACAAATGCAATGCACTTTGGCTATCCGAATACACCACAACCTGCTCCTCTAGTACCTTCAACTCTTCCAACAACCCTTTGAACCACATAGCCTCCTTGATGGCTTCCGTAGCCGCTATGTACTCAGCCTCGGTTGTTGAGAGTGCTACCACTGGCTGCAACTGAGCCTTTCAACTTACACAACATCTGTTTATGTTGAAGAAGTAGGAAGTAATCGATCTCTTTTTATCCCGGCTGCTCCATAGTCCGAATCAGCATAACCCTCAAGGCAGATGGACTTGCCCATCTTTTTATAAACCAGCCCCACATCTGGGCTTCCCTTCAAGTACCTTAGCAACCACTTCATCCCAAGCCAATGCTCATTTTCGGGATTACTCATAAACCTACTGAGGACACTTATTGCATGAGCAATATCAAGTTTAGTGCTTACCATGGTGAATATTACAGAACCAACCACACTAGAGTAGGGGACCTTTTCTATTTCCTTCTTCTCCTCATTCGATATTGGACATTGATCGCTAGAGAACTTGAAATGACCAGCAAGGAGAACCTTCACTGGTTTGCTATCTTTTATAGAGAACTTAGATATCATCTTCTCTATGTAGGAAGTTTGAGAGATTTTCAATCTGTTTCTCTCTCTTTCCCAGATGATAAACATCCCAAAGATCTTCTATGCATGGCCAAGATCCTTCATCTCAAACTCCTCACTGAGTTGAGTCTTCAATTTTCTTATCCTCTCCATGCTGCTCCCAACCAGCAACATATCATCAACATAGATAAGGATGATCACCACTTCCTCCACCTTGTGCCCTTTGTAATACAAGCACGAATCATAATAGCTCCTCATGAAACCCAGGCTGGTTACAAGGGAATCGAACCTCTTATTCCATTGCTGAGGTGATTGCTTCAGGCCATATAGAGATTTCTTCAGTTGGCACACCAAATTGATAGACGCTTAAATATACATATTTAAGCCCCCTTATTTACACTTGTTAGATCATTTATTATGTTAATTTGGTATCTTTTACTCCATTTGTGTGTTTTACATGTTTTTATAGGGTCTTGGAGAAAAAGAAGCAGTTTTGGCACTTTAAGGAAGAAATCTAGAAGCCCTGCAGCACTTTCTGGACAAAGTACGATCGAGCGCACATACGATCATGCGCACACTTGTAGGATCGAGCGCACCTTGCGATCGAGCGCAAGGACACATGCGATCGAGCGCACACATACGGGCGTGAACAGTAAACTGCAGAACCTTATTTTGGAAAGTACAAGATTTTCGTTTTAGGAAAGTTTAGGACTCATGGGTCTATTAGGACTTCTTAAAGACCTATAAATACACTTGTAACTCACACACAAAAACACACCTTAGATAGAAAACACTTTTCTCTTTTCTTTTACTTGGAGTGGAGAGCTTGGGAGAGAATTGACGCCTCTTCTCTCGGGTTTATTCTTCTCCCTTATGTTTTGTTTAATTATGTTTACTTCAGTTAGTATGTGTAACTAACTCTCTTATAGGGCTCGATTGAAGCCCTAGTTATGCATTCCCATATTTTTATTCATTGATTAAATCTTTGCATAGCTTATTATGTTACTTAACTTGATTAACACCTGTGCTTATTTAAATTCCTCATATGTATGTGTAAGGCCAACGTATGCATGTGGTATGGATGGGTTAGTTAGATCAATTTGGATGACCGAGTCCTGGGTCTAACATTAGTAACAAGGGACCATCTTATCCGGATACCCGGGTTAATCAACATGGGAAACCGGGAGTAGATACCATGCCCTAGGTCTCATGTGGTTGTCGATTTCCACAGTGCCTATGTTTTCTTAAGGAACAACTGAAGCAGATACCATGCTGAATCCCTTAAGGAAGAAAAGAGTTAGAGTAGATACCATGCCTAACTCGTTGCTTAGGGAAATCAATAGCTTAAAGAGTAGATACCATGCCCTTAGGTTGGCAACCAGTAGGTACACATAATAAGGCTAGAGCACTGATACCTTATACAAAATCGGGAATGTATGACTAGTGGTGGATATCAAAGCCCTATGTCTTTATTATTATCAAATCACCCTTCAGTTTATTATTTCTATCTTTTTACATTGCAAATATAATTCTAAATCGAACTTTACCAATCCCTGTGGAGATGATCTTGCATTCGCACACTATGCTACACTATTGACCTTGTGCACTTGCAAGTAAAACAAGTGCGATTATTCACCTATTTATTTAGGTATATTATCACACAACACAAATCTCCCTACCTTCCTTCCTCATAGCCTTCGGGTTGCCTCATGTAAATGGTCTCATCAAATTCTCCATGTAAGAATGCTGTCTTCACATCTATTTGCTCGATTTCCCAATTAAATTGGACCACCAATGCTAACACTATCATGATCGTCTTGTATTTCACAACTGGTGAGAATATTTCGGTGAAGTCTATGCCTTCTCTTTGTGTTAACCCCTTCGCCACCAGCCTAGCTTTATACCGGACTTCATCCCCTAGAGTGTTCCCTTCTTTGATCTCGTAAATCCATCTACAATCCACAACTCTCTGTTTTTCTGGTTTGGGCACCAATACCCAAGAGTTGTTCTTCCTCAAAGAATCTATTTCTTCCTCTATAGCTAGCTGCCACTTTGACGAATCCTTACACTCCATGGCATCCATGTAAGTTTTTGGTTCAACCATCCCTCTTTCTGTCTAAGGAGCTGCTACATTAGCATCCGTAAACCCATATCTCAAAGGTGGTCTAACCAGCCTCCTTTCCCGGTCCCTTATGAGCTGGTAATCATTCTGACTTGCTGCATCAACCCCTTCCAGTTTAGCCTCCTCTTAAGTATCTTGAGCATGGCCTTTATTAATGGGCTCTACCTGGTTCGAACCCTCTTGCCTTCCTTACTCTACCTGAACCGAATTCTCCTTGATGCAATGCTCCACAAATTTCGGACTGATTTGCTCATTAGCCCCTACAGGGTTAGTTTTCTCCAAGTAGGGAAATAACAATTCATTAAAAATAACATCCATACTTATTATGAGTTTCATTCCTTTTGGTTCTAAGGACCACAACCTATACCCCTTAACCCTATCACCATACCCTAGAAACATACATTTTCTAGACATTGGGTTAAGTTTATCATCATTTTGAAGTGCATATGCAGCACACCCAAAATTCCTAAGGTTTTTCAACTTAGGAGGTTTTCCACTTCACATCTCCATGGGAGTCTTAAGGTCTAAAGCCCTAGAGGGTGATCTATTAACCAAGTATGCAGCTGTAGACACAGCTTCTCCCCAAAAATATTTTGGTAAACCGGACCCAATTAACATGCACCTAACCTTTTCCATAAGGGTTCTATGCATCCTCTAAGCAACTCCGTTTTGCTGAGGAGTTTTCACAACTGTTCTATATCTTAGAATGCTGTTGGGCGATTATATACCTAAATAATTAAGCAGATAATCGTACTAGTTTTACTTGCAAGTGCACAAGGTTGACAATGTAGTGTAGTGTGTGAAAGCAAGATCATCTCCACAAGGATTTGTGAGTGATAATAATAAAGATATAGGGCTTTGATATCCACCGCTAGTCATACTTTCCCGATTGTATAATATATTAGTGCACTAGCCTTATCATGTATACCTACTGGTTGCCAACCTAAGGGCATTGTATCTACTCCTTAAGCTATTGATCTCCCTAAGCAACGAGTTAGGCATGGTATCTACTCTAACTCTTTTCTTCCTTAAGGGATTCCGCATGGTATCTGCTTGAGTTGTTCCTTAAGAAAGCATAAGTACTATGGAAATCGACAACCACATGAGACCTAGGGCATGGTATCTACTCCCGGTTTCCCATGTTGATTAATCCAAGAATCCGGTGTGGATATCTTTTGTTACTAATGATAGACCCAAGACTCGGTCATCCAAATTGGTCTAACTAACAGGTCCATACCACATGCATACGCTGGCCATACACATACATATGAGGAATTTAAATAGGCACAGGCATTAATCAAGTTAAGCAACATAATAAAGGCTATTGGCAAAGATTATCAATGAATAAATATATAGAAAAGCATAACTAGGGCTTCAATCGAGCCCTATAAGAAAGTTATTACACATACTGTCTAAAATAAACATCATATATAAACTAAGCATGAAATATAAAACCCGAAGAATACTAGGGAGACGGGTTGTCAATCCTCTTCAAAGCCTAAAACTCCGAGCTTAAGCAAAAGATAAAAGTGATCTCTAAGAGGTGGTGATTTGTGTGTGCTTTACAGGTGTATTTATAGGGCTTTAGTAGTCCTAGAGGGTGCAGGAAACCCTAAACTTCCTAAACCGTGAAAACTCTCTTATTTCCAAAATAGGGTTCTGCAGTTTACTGTTCACGCCCGTATATGTGCGCTCGATCGCACACGTCTTGCGCTCGATCACAGTGTGCACTCGATCCTTCTTGTATGCGCTCGATCGCAATGTGCGCTCGATCGCATTATGGTGCGATCGATCGCATCTTGACCAGAGGCTCCTCCAGGATTTCCAGGCTTCTTCTTTTAAGTGCCAAAACTACTTCTTTTCTTCCAAGACCCTATAAACACATGTAAAACACACAAATGAAGTAAAATGGACTAAAATAACATAACTAAGGACCTAATAAATGTAAATAAGGGGGCTTAAATATGAATATTTAATCCCCTATCACACCCCAAACTTACATATTACTAGTCCCTTAGCAATACTAAATAAAACTAAAATGAAAAATAACAACACACAGATAGATCCAATGTTCATAGTGTCCACAAAAGTTTAAGTCTTAACACAAAACTATGATGTGTATTCATGAGCAAGCTTAACAGATATAAACATATTTTTGCAATGAATAAGAGTTTTGAACGCAAATCACTTTCATAAGGCAATTTAAGACATCATAAGCTCGACTTTGGTGTGTGATGAACTAGCACATAAAAGATTGGGTTTCCAAGTAATTCAAATGTGTAGTGTTTCGATGACTCAAGATTCACCAAACTTCCTATTAGAGTCAACAAAGATTGCATAGATTTTTTTTTCTTTTATTTGTGAGATTTTTGCCAAGTTAGTTCCCTTAAGCTTTCTTTTTGACTCGTGTAACGAGCATTTAGCCAATGACTCCCAAACCAGATGGTTTTAGGGCATTAGGTGTAAAAACACCCCTAAGGACTTACTAGCTCGAGTAAAAAAGGCAACGAAACTAACTGGTCTTAATGCTATCAATCAGAATTTTTCATCTTTTGACGTGACACTCAATGCTTATTGAGGCAAGGGAGCCAGTTACTCAGCGAAAAGTTCTTTTTAATGATCGTTTAAGATTTTCCACCTTTTGACGTGACACTCAATGCTTACTGAGGCAAGAGGGCCAGTTACTCAGCAGAAAACAAGTTTTATTGATCATTAGGAGCATTTATTTATTCTTTTGAGCACTAATCTTTTCTATTTTTATATGCCAAAATGTCAATCTAATAAGTCATCTAGTTCACAGTTAAGCAAAAGAAACATACAAATCCAAATAACATGTCATACCCCACACAGTTATGTGCTAGTGTGCTTGTGATAGTTTAGGTCAAACTTGTGAATCCTTAAATGTCTAAAAGGCAGTGATCTAGGTTCAAAACTTGATTATTGGCTTATATGTTCAAAGTGTTAAGCTCGCTGATGAAGTCGAATCATAAAGTTTTGTTTAGATCACAAAAAAAAAAAAAAATTTATTGGATAGAATGAACATGCATTTATCTATAAAAATAGCAACAAAATAGAAAAATGTGGGACATAGTGAGTGTGTGAATGTGTCCCCATACCCCCAAACTTAAATTGCATATTGTCCCCAATGTGTGAATAGCATGGAATGAGCTGACCTGGGAGATGGAGAACTGATGGCTGGCATGGCTCGTAGCACTCCCCCAAACTTCAACTGGATGCACTCACGCTGTCCTTGAAAAAGAAAGAGAAACAAACATAAAATGGAAAATAAGTAATAATAAACAGATAGAAAAATAAACTAGGAAATATGACTAATAAAATGAAATAAACTAAGAAAAAGGATATGCTTTGGGGTACCTCCTATGAGTGCTAAGTTTAACGTCTTCAGCCAGATGTGGTATCCTCTCACTGCTGATCATCAGGTGGTGCAGTCGAAGAGGTACCGAGTGCCGGAGGTAGGCGATCAAGAATAGTCTGTAACATAGCCTCCTGCCGTGCAAATCATGCCTCCAAACTATCGATGCACTGATGTACGAGTGTGGTGGCGGCAGAGACCTCGTCTCGAAAAAAGGAAAACTCACCTAGAAAGTGTTGGGACTCGGTGGGTCCCATGTCCGAATGGTCCTCTTCTCATACTGGGCTAATGACCGGGGACTCGGTCTCCATACGATCCTCCTTAACTCTTTCAGCTGCTGGAGCAGGTGCTAGGAGTCCTCGAGGCATGTGCGAGATACTGTGTGTCCACTGAGCCTTCCTGAAGAAGGGATGCTCTCGCACTGGTCCGTCGCTGGAGGTCCCCTTTATCCCTTTCTTCTTGAGTATGTATGAGAGTAGGAATGGGAAAGGGAGGCCCCATGCATTGGCCGTGGTGGTCTGACGGCCATGAACGTGATCCCAAAACTTGTGTAGCTAGCTCTAAATGATAGCCAGAATGGAGTACTAGTGGTCTCTGTGGAAGGCATATAAGGACTGGAGAAACTGGTCTCGCCATTGTGTCTTGTGCCCCAATAGACACACATTGCGATGTAGGACCGTGTCGACGAGCCAAAGTCGTGGAGGCAACTTTGACCGGCTGGCCGCATTGTTATGTCTGTCAGCATACTGGCCAGCGCACATGTCTGTAATGATCTCAGCCAGGGCAAAGGACTCCGACTACTCCTCGATATCGGTGTCCTCAAGAGGGGACTCGTCGGTGCAATGAAGGGCAGCGGCTATATCGACACTAGTCACCTCGATGGGTGTACCCTGGACTGAAGAAGTGAGTACTCCCGATCTGCTGCAGTCAAATGATAGGCTTGCATAAAACTGGACTACGAGGTGGGAGTAAGCAGTGGAGCAAACTGGCTTAAACAGCCTTTTCAACCCTTGGTGTCGGAATGCTTGGACGGCCCATTAAGTGGCGTCCATATGCTTGAATACATCATCAATTGCGAAGGCGATCTCGAATGATAGGCACGACTGCTGGATGCACCGGAGGTAAAAACAGATGGTTTGGTCATGTTTTTGTTTGTTTCTGCCCAATTTGCGATCGATCTTAAATAGGTGCGCTCGATCGCACACTGGCTATGCGCTCGATCGCAAGTACCGTGTGCTCGATCGCACACGGTCAGGCTTTTCCTCGAACAACTTGTGTGCACCAAAAGACCAAGCTATGGTCTTGAGGATTCGAAATCGTTCCTAACCTCCTGCAAACATAAAAAGATATCCAATCACACACATGATAAAATATAGATACTAAAAAAGTAAATGAATCATTAAAATTCACGTGGGTGATTAAATTGGGTACCTTGTGGATGCGTGGTGGTGTCAGTACGGCAGTGGTGGTGGAGTGATATTGTGATGTGATAGTAGTGATGGGGCGATGGAATGAGTGTGGTGATGCTGGAGTCGAGAGTGGGAGCGTGAGGGTGATGACAGTGGGAGTATGTGTGCAGAGAGGGTGAGTGAGTGAGTAGTGAAGAGAGAGTGAGTGTGTGAGCGGTGAAGAGAGAGTGAGTGAAAATTTTTAGACTTTTATAAACAAACCTTCTGCCACAAATGCACTCGATCGCACACGGAGTGCGCTCGAACACATTGACTGGGTGCGCTCAATCGCACTCTTGCGCTCGATCGCATGGAATGATGCGATCGATCGCAATCAGTGTGCATATGCAAAAAGAAAAACTTACCTTAGCTGAAAGATGAGAAAATTGGAATAGTACAACCTTACCATTTGTTAGTGGCCTCAGTACCACTAACCTCAGTAGAGGCGCTTGAGCTGTAGGAGCAATCAAATATGAGCTGCTCAAGTGCTCTCGTGCCATAGTACTAGTTGTTTAGAAGGGGGCACTTAGAGCCCACATCAGGTGGTACTAGTGCCCTTGACAACTGCTGCATCTTAAATCTTGGTGCCTGGTCAATAAAGTAAGTAGTATTAGTAATTGTAGGAGGGTCAATTTGAAGAACATGCTTACTTGACGGCTGTGGTGTATTTTTGAAGAGATGTGCAGCTGTATTGACGTCTTTAATCACATTGTCCTCCTCAAGCCCAATATCCACTCTTGTGTCTTCATGGTTGGGGATGGTCTCCAATGTAGTGGTGTGATGGACCTGAGAAGCTTTCTCAACAACACTTTGCATGAAGCTTACATTAGAATATTCATTATCATTGTTGGTTGATTTTAATGTATTGAATATTTTAAATTCTATCTCCTCATCATTTACCCTCATTATGACAATACCCCTTTTTACACTAATATTAGTGTCAGCAGTTATCATAAAGGGGCGTCCTAGTATGATGGGGAGAGGTACTGGCAGAGTACATTCTTCCATATCTAATACTATAAAATCAGCATGTATAACAAATTTACCTACTCTTACCAACACGTCCTCAAGGATACCTCTCGGTTGTTTGATGCTTCTGTCCGCTAATTGCAATGTGACGGAGGTTGGTTGAAGCTCCTCCAAACCTAGTGTCTCGTATACACTGTATAGCAGCAGGTTGACACTCGCCCCTAGATCCAATAGTGTATGCTCGAACAGCTAGTCACCTAGCCTGCAAGGAATAGTAAAACTACCCGGATCTTTCAGTTTAGGTGGTAATTTTCTTAGAAGCACAACACTTACCTCTTCGGTTAAGGCAACCGTCTCATGTTCCTGAAACTTTCTTTTGTTAGTGCAATAATCTTTCAGAAATTTAGCATATGCAGGAATTTGTTTAATGGCATCTAACAAAGGAATATTAATCTCTACTTTCCGCAAGGTTTCAAAAATATCAATTAGTTTGTTGTCTTTCTTTTGTTTTACTAACCTTTGCGGGAAGGGTGGAGCATTCACCTTCTCCGTTTCACTTACCCTTGACACCAATGGTTTTTCTTTGGATGCTGTTGCAGATTCATCGGACCCTATTACTTTGCCATTTCTCAGGGTTGTCACAGCGTTTAATTGTTGATGTCCCCCAGGGTTAGGTAGTGTTTGAGCAGGGAGCTCTCCTTGCTTTCTGCCACTGAGCTCCTTAGCTAGTTGTCCCATTTGTACCTCTAGTATTTGAATTGCTTGCTCATGTGCTGCAGTGGTATGTTTCTACTGAGTCATGAACTGTTCTTGGGTCGTCATTAATTGCTACTACTGAGTGGCCAGTTGTCTCACAAGACTTTCGAGGTCGTTCTTCTTTGGTTCGGGAACAGTTTGGGCTGCTAGTTGGAAGTTTCTGTGCTGCCCTTGACTGTTTTGATTGTTGCTCCATGAGAAATTTGGGTGGTTTCACCATCCAAGGTTGTAAATGTTGGCATATGGGTTGTTCTTCGGTGGATAGTTGTTAGGCCCCACGTAATTGGCTTGTTCCGGATCTGTAGATGAGTACAAATGACACGTATCAGTATTATGGTCGTATTGAGAACATATTGCACATACCTGGAGTGGGGTGGATGGTAGGCTGGATAAGGCATTTTGAGTAGTCATGGCTTTTACAATCATATCTAGCCTCGTATCTAGCTTCCTCTCCAAAGCAGCTATTTGGGCAGAGGGTCCACTATTCAGAGTAACCTCATACATACCTTTGCTCTTGACTCATTGTCTACCTCTAGAGGAGAACTGCTGAGTGTGTTCACTGAGGGTTTCGAAGAGTTCCATCGCTTATTCACTGCTTTTCTCCATCAACACTCCTCCACAACCTGAATCAACAATACTATTGTTAGTGTCATTTAAACCTTCATAAAAGGTTTGTACCAATTCATCTTGAGGCAAGTTGTGGTGTGGGCATTTGAGTAGCAGCTCGTTGAAGTGTCCCCATACTTCGAAGAAGAGGTCTCCATCTTTTTGTTGGAAGGACTGGATCTCCTTCCTCATTTGCCTCGTCTTTTGGGCTAGGAAAAACTTCCTCAAGAACTTGCTTGCTAACTCGTCCCAAGTGTGGATGGAAACTGCAGACAAAGAATTATACCATAGTTTAGCATTATCTTTCAAAGAAAAAGGGAACAAAATTAACCTTATTCCTTCTTGGTCTAGGCCTTGTATGTGCTGGAACTTGCAAAGATCAAAAAATTCTAAGAGGTGCAAGTGTGGATCTTCATTAGGAGTTCCCCTAAAATGAGTCAAAGCATTCAAGATTTGCGGAGATATTTAATAGTTTCCCGCCGCCTCAGGTTGATATGCAATGCATTAGGGTTGACCAATGTTCCGTGGAGTGAAGGAGTGCTTCATCGGTACTTGTGCAGGTGGTTACTGGTTTTCAAGCTGTTTCGCCATTGGCGTTTTGTTCTTGACTTCTTCTTTGTTCTCCTCGAAGTTGTCCCTAAGCCTTTTTCGGATGGTTCGTTCAAGCTCGGGATCAAGGGGAAAGAATGTTGGATGTCGGGATCGAAGTCCGTGCATAAATCAGGTCCACCAACTTCAGTGCAGCAATTCACTCTGCTGCTCGGGTAACTCTCTGTCCTATTTGCGCTCGATCGCACAGAAGGCTGCGATCGATCGCAAGTATCACAGAAGATGTGATTTAGGGTTTGATGCCTGAAATAGAAAGCAACTCGATTAGGTTTTGATGAAAAAATAAAAATAAAGATGGTAAATAGAAAATAAAATGATAATAATAATGATTAAACGAAAGTAATTCTAAAAGAAACTTTAGCGCAATCCCCGGCAATGGCCCCAAAAACTTGTTCGGCGATTATATACCTAAATAATTAAGCAGATAATCGTATTAGTTTTACTTGCAAGTGCACAAGGTCGACAGTGTAGTGTAGTTTGCGAAAGCAAGATCATCTCCACAGGGATTGGTAAAATTCAGTTTTTAGAAGTAGTTTCTTTAAAGTAAAAAGAAATAAAATAACTGTTGAATGTGAGTGATAATAATAAAGATATAGGGCTTTGATATCCACCACTAGTCATACTTTCCCAATTGTATAATGTATCAGTGCACTAGCCTTATCATGTATACCTACTGGTTGCCAACCTAAGGGCATGGTATCTACTCCTTAAGCTATTGATCTCCCTAAGCAACGAGTTAGGCATGGTATCTAAACTATTTTCTTCCTTAAGGGATTCAGCATGGTATCTGCTTGAATTGTTCCTTAAGAAAGCATAACTACTATGGAAATCGACAACCACATGAGACCTAAGGCATGGCATCTACTCCTGGTTTCCCATATTGATTAATCCAAGAATCCAGTGTGGATATTTTTTGTTACTAATGTTAGACCCAGGACTCGGTCATCCAAATTGATCTAACTAACAGGTCCATACCACATGCATACGCTGGTCATACACATACATATAAGGAATTTAAATAGGCACAAACATTAATCAAATTAAGCAACATAATAAAGGCTATTGGCAAAGATTATCAATGAATAAATATATAGAAAGGCATAACTAGGGCTTCAATCGAGCCCTATAAGAAAGTTAGTTACACATACTGTCTAAAATAAACATCATATATAAACTAAGCATGAAATATAAAACCCGAAGAATACTGTCAATCCTCTCCAAAGCCTAAAACTCCGAGTTTAAGCAAAAGATAAAAGTGATCTCTAAGAGGTGGTGATTTGTGTGTGCTTTACAGGTGTATTTATAGAGCTTTAGTAGTCCTAGAGAGTGCAGGAAACCCTAAACTTCCTAAACCGTAAAAACTCTCTTATTTCTAAAATAGGGTTCTGCAGTTTACTGTTCACACCCGTACATGTGCGCTCGATCGCACACGTCTTACGCTCGATCGCAGTGTGCGCTCGATCCTTCTTGTATGCACTCGATCGCTATGTGCACTCGATCGCATTATGGTGTGATCGATCGCATCTTGACCAGAGGCTCCTCCAGGATTTCTAGGCTTCTTCCTTTAAGTGCCAAAACTGCTTCTTTTCTTCCTAGACCCTATAAACACATGTAAAACACACAAATGAAGTAAAATGGACTAAAATAACATAACTAAGGACCTAATAATTGTAAATAAGGGGGCTTAAATATGAATATTTAAGCACCTATCAAATGCCATTTAATTCACAAAATTTATTAAAGTCCTTATTAAAAAATTCTAAGCCATTATCGGTTCTTAACACCTTAACTATCATTCCTATTTGAGTCTCCAACAACTTTTTTCACACCACAAATTTATTCAAAGTATCTGATTTATTTTTAAGCAAATAAACCCTAACCACTCTCGAATAATCATCAATTAAAGACAGAAAGTAACGATTATCTCCCTGTGTTGGTGTCCTTGCTGGTCCCCAAAGATCCGCATGGATGTAGTCAAGAATCATTTTAGACTTGTGCACTCCGGTGTTGAAGCTGACCCGATGTTGCTTCCTAAGAATGCAACTCTCACAGAAATCCAGTTTCTCTATTTTGTCACTACCAAGTAGATTATTCTTGCTGAGAACTTGAAGCTCCTTTTCACTCATATGTCCCAAGAGATTGTGCCAAAGTGCTGCCTTATCCATCTCAGCCATTAAACTTACTGCTTGATCCTTGATTTCTGTCTCATCGATCATCTCATAAAGTCGATCTTTGATTGCTGCTTTGATCACTATCAAAGAACCCTTGGTTACCTTGATCTTTCCTCCCTCAGCTTTGTATGTATACCCCATGGAATCCAGCTGCCCCAATGAGATCAAATTCCTCCTCAAATCCGAGAGATACCTTACATTTCGCAGCAGCCTTGTGACTCCATCAAACATCCTCAACTAGATGTCTCCTATCCCCCTCACTTGGTAAGAATTGTCACTCCCCAAGAAAACCCTTCCATCATTGATCTCCTTGAAATTCTTAAACCATTTCTTGTGAGGGCACATGTGATAAGTGCACCCAGAATCCAAAATCCATTTCTCGCTGCCTTGCCTCATGCTCATATTTGAGCACACAACAAGAACATCATCTTGCTGTTCTCCTTTGGCAACCAAAGCATATCCATTATTGGTATGACTTCTCCCTCTCTCATCCCACAACCTCTTCTTGCAATCTTTTTTGAAGTGACCCTCCTTGTTGCAGTAGAAGCACCTCTTTCCTCCAAATCTTGGTTTGCAATGTGCTCTCCCATGGCTCTGCCCTCTATCCTTTGATTTCTCCCGATAGTTGCCATGAATACTACTGCCATTCTGAGTTGTTGGCCTTCCTCTTACGAACAACCCTTCCCCACTTGATGCCTCCTTACTCTTAGCTTTGAAATCATGAGTCCTTATAGCATTGACCACAATTTCTTTGGTTAGTGTATCTTTTTCATATTCAATTGCATTAATTAAACTATCAAAACAATCAGGAAGAGAATTTAATAACATAACAGCCAATCGCTCATCCGGGAATTTATACTACAACTAGCCAGATCTTGAAGTAGTTTATTAAAGACATCAAGATTATCTTGCAACTCTTTATTAGGATCCATTTTAAAAGGAAAGATTCTTTTAAGAAGATAAATCTTGTTAGGGAGAGTTTTGGTAAGAAACAACTCATCTAGTTTCTTCCATATGACAGCAGGATCTTCTGAGTCTCTGCACTTCCTTGTGATACTATCCAACATGTGTAGGAAGATGGTGTTGTATGCCATCTTCTTCATCTCAATACGCTGGTCCTCCATGATACTTGTTGGAAAAGTATCATCTTCTCCAATAGCCAAGTCCACCTTCTATTGTATAAGAACAACCTTGATCTTCCACTTCCACAGGGAAAAATCTCCCTTTCCATCAAACTTATCAACAACAAAATTTGAATCCATCTTACGGAGATGATCCCAGATTTGTGCAACAATCACAAATGCTTTCCAACTTCTTCTAAACCTCAAGAACACGATCAAAGATTGATCTCAACACCGTTCTTGAATCACCCTCAAGAACACGATCTGATCTTGATCTTTACTCCATTCTTGAATCACCCAAGAAGTTTGTTATTTGATTCTTGGAGTCTTGCTCCGATACCTTCTGTTCTTGCTCCGATACCTAGCTGTGCAAGCTTTGATACCACTGTTGGGAAACCACCTTGGATGATTCCTAGGAGGTGATCTTCCAAACACCCAAGTCTAGAGTGACTTGTATAAGAAAAGAAACAGCAACCAATAAAAGCAAGAAAGAAAAGAACACAAGAAATTTGTTGACGAGGTTCGGCAATGTGCCTACGTCCCCGTGAGCTCCTCCGAGCTCTCTGCACTATCTTAACAATGGAGTTCTTTACAATCAGCAACACCCTTCCAAGAACTCATAGGTTCTTGAAGAACAAAAGAAGAAGAAGAAGAAGAAGAAGAAAGTGATAAGAACTAACCCTGGAATTTTCCCAAGAAAATTCCCCTTACAAGCCCTTGAATCTCTTTCTATTCTACTCTCTCTTTCTAAACAACCAACCTCTCTATAGAATCTCTCTTGAGTTTAGTGTCTTTGCACTCTTATAATTGATCTCAATTCTAATCTCAAGTTATGTCACAATGAAGCTAGGTGACCCTTTATATAGTGCACCAACTTCTTGTCCAATCTTGAAGGTCAATATCCACCCTTAGATCTAGAAGACTAATCATCCATAGCCCTTCATCAATCCTTAGTAAAGTTGTGCATTTTTAACATGCCTCATACGCCCTTTGAATTGCTGAATCAGTGTGCATTAGTGTGCCTTCAAGCCACGACCTAAAACAGGGCAGGCAGGCAGCAGCTCAAAGCAGGGCTGAACCACCACACCTTGCATCGATTCTGGGCGCCGCAGCCTGGAAGAGGCTGAGCTGCGACGCACACCTCCTCCAAGCAGCCTCCCTTGCTGGGCGCCGCGGCCTGGGAAGTGTTGGGCTGCGGCGCACAGTGGTGTGCATACTTTGTACATGCTGAACTCTATTTTTTTCTTTGTTTAATCCTTGGACAAAACTCCAACATGTTTGATTACGCCCAAAGTATAACACGGTTATTGTAGCATGGCTTTGGGGCGTCGATTCCACAGGGAAACAAGTTAATTACAAAAGAAAGGTGTGAACCTTAAAACGAACGGTAAAAGTTAAACGATAAAATACAAGTTTTGATAATGATGTATTGCGAGAGAAATTGCGTAAATATAATGAAATACAAATGAGAAATAACAAGGTTCCGGGAATCCTCCTTAGGTTCGTTGCCTTGTTCTACTCTTGATTCAATTGTTTTTATCTCGATTACAAGTTTCACATCCCAAACAAGCAATTGGAATATATTCAATAACGCACATTTATAATCTAACGTAATTGCTATAAATCAGTTATTGATTTTGATTTTAGAACATACAACTGATTTTAAAGATTATCAAGAAACGATAATATATCTCAATAATAATATCGCAGTAATGGGCAATAAATAAGATAAATCTACCAGAATCAATCACATCCAAACAACATCACACAAGAAGAGCATGACTAGACTTATATAGGGGAGGAGCATGTAATCACCAGGTTAAGAAAATCTAAAAGAAGAAGAATAAAAAGTGCAGCTATCACATGAACTCAAATCCTTCTTACTTAATCAAAGAATGAATCACAACAAATATTGAACAATAAATCCGTACAACCAAATTAAGAACATGAAAAAAAGAACAACAAATCCCTAAGGATTCATCCCTTTCCCTTATTTGATGATTAGTTGGCCATGAAGCTCAAGGTTGAAGAACAATATGGATGTTCTCCCCTTGATTTCATGGCCATGGAGCTCAAGGAGGAAGAACAATATGGATGCTCTCCTCTTGAGTTCCAGCCCTCAAAAGACTTGGAAATAAAATGGAAGAATGCTAGATTTGGATCTCTTGGATCCTCTCTTTTTTCTCTCCTCCTTTCTTGAAAATGAATGTTGGCTGCACACTCTTTAAGCATCTATTTATAGATCACAAGTAGTTAGGGGCATTTTGGTCCATAAAATGTCATTTTGCAGCCCTAATTTGGTCTTGGACTGAGTGGGAGCTGGAAAGTGAGAGGTACAGCGCTCGAAAGTGAGGGGCGCGGCGCTAGGTGGATGCTGATCTAAAGGCCTGACCTGTGTCTACTAAAATTGCCATAACTTTCTCTAGAAAACTCCTTTTTACAAATTGTAAAATTCTCTAGAAAATAGACTTCTGGATCTTTCTAAGCATATATAGCTCATCTCCTGGTTCTTCCTACATCAATACAGTGTAATCTGCAAAGATGATTGATTTGTACGGGAAATTCTGGCAATTTAGTGAAACTCCTTTAGCTTGTATGCAGAAGTGCACACACTAGTGTGCCTACCCTTACCTTGCTCCAAAGTGATGCACACACTTGTGTGCAATCTTTTAACTTATTGTAATTTATTACTCCAACCTTAGTTTGGACTTTAACCATCTTTGAATCATGTTTGGACATGTCTAAACCTTGGACAACTACGAGCACCGACACCCAAGATCTTTTGGCGCTTTAAACATGGATCGCTTTATCATCTCTTTTGTACTCAAAGCACCTGAAAATGCATCGAATTAAGTCAATGATTTATGAATATCACTTTAGAGTTATCAACATGTAAAAGTGCAATTATGACCGAGATCAACCCTAAAATGCTAACAATTAAGTATTGTTTAGATGCATTATATGACTCTCATCACAACCCCCAACTAGCTTATTGCTAGTCCCTAGCAATTCAAGCGAAAGACATGAAATGAATTCTTTATTTAGAAATCAAAGCAAAATACAGCAATGCTGGTGTTAACCAAGAGTGATTCAAAATCTTTGTCTCAAAAATCATGCATAACAAACAACAAATAGAATCATTAAATATCACTCAAGTCCAAGAATAATCCAAATATCAACCTTAAAATCGTTATCGACTCTTAACATCCATCTTACAACGATACATTAGTCCGAAAACCCGAACGATTTTATGCACAACATAGCATGAATACAAGTCTTGGCCTCTAAAAACCTATTAATTGCGTGACATCAATCACAAATCAAGCTCCATAGGCTTACTTTTCAAATCACTCTCCACTATGTAGAAAAATCACACTACATCGGATCAATAAGTCTTTTATAAGCTTGTAACGTTAGGCTAGGGTAAAGGTCAGGAAAGAACGGGTAGTTTAAACAAATAAAAGAACTAAGTCTCTTAATTTAAACACAACCACTTTAAGCACAAGATAACCTTACTTCAACACCAAACTCTTTCAACCATTTTTCGAGCATTTCTTTCAACAAATCACCATTTTTTTTTCTTTTCTCTTTGCCATAATTCATTTTTTCTCTTTTTTTTTTATTATTTTGGCATAAGACCATTCAGCTCCTTTTTCGTTCTTTTCTTTTCTTTTTCACAACCCCCAATTTATCTCTTTTAATGTACTTGGGTTATGGTAGTAATATTTTCTCATATTTCCAGCCTTACTCCTTTTAAGTGATTCTCACAACATGTGTATAACTAAGTTCTTTTAAAAGAAAGGTAAGGATAAAATATTTTTAGGCTCATAAAGGTAAGTAAATGGTTTATCGAAAAAAAACAAGGCTTAACTTTTCTTTTCAAGAAAAAGGCTCAAATAGGTGACTAGTGATAAATATAACAAAGGTAAGTTTAAAAATGCTCAAACGGTCCAAAAATGGCCTACATCATATCCTAAGTAGTGTGCATTCTATGATTTTCACAAAACAATCGTACATAAAACTTCTCCAAATGCTTTAGACTAATCATGCAATCTTACCACAAACCAGAGTCTCAAACCAAAGAAAAATTGACACTTAATTTACTCTCAAAGCGAAGCAAGATTTAACTTCTTCTAAGCACTATATGCTATCTCAATTAGGCTCATATCATCGACATATGAATTAACTCCAAGGTTAACACAAAGCATGCTAAAAACAAACAAAAAAGTAAAATGACACCAAGCAGTTCAATGAAAAACATGAAAAACAGGAATATGTTTCCTCCATCCCCAACTTAAAGTAGACATTGTCCTCAATGTGAAAGCAAAAGATAAGGAAACATCCTTTGTAACCAAAAATGCACAGAATCTGAAAATTATGCACCGCCATTTGAACTGCTTCGTATATTTGTCCTTGAAAAATAAATACGAAAGTAAAACTGGAAAACAACAAAATATTAATAATAAACAAGAAAAAGAATTATGAAAAACAATAACAATAAAAGGATATGCTATGGGGTGCCTTCCATAAGCGCTAAGTTTTACGTCTTCAGCCAGACACTCTTATTTCCTCCTAGACAAACATGATTTGAATGCACCAGCAATTGCTTTACTGTTAAATTTGCTGCTTATGTGCTTTGGAGAGACCTTAAAGATGTCATTAGTAACATCTGCAGATTTTGGCTCGATATATGCTCTTGTGAAGCCATGGGTGAGGGTATATACTTGGTGGTTGTCGTCCACATCCTCTGATTTGTTCGGTGTTGGGATGTGTAACGACTTACCACTAAGTGTTTCAATGGCATTCACCTCCTCTTTCTTCTATTGCATTTGGTGCTGACCGTAGGATGTGGACTAAGCTTGAGAAGGGAACCTACCTCGCTCAGTCACACTCAAGTAGCTCGTCAGCTTGGAAACTTGGCTCTTTATCTCTTTATGTTCTTCAACAACCTGCACAATTAAAGATTCAAGCCTTTGATTAGTCTTACCTTGTGCCTCAATAAAAGCATGCAAAGTTTCTTCTAAAGGACTCTTAGAAGATACAGATGCATGATATGATTCATGATATGGTGCAGGGGGTTGTGCAAGCTGCTGGTTTTCAGACTTCCAGCTGAAATTGGGGTGATTTCGCCATCCCGGATTATAGGTATTAGAGAAGGGTGCAGAAGGCTTCGTGTACATGCCTAAGGCATTACATTGTTTCTTATACATCCCTCTCATATCAGCAAATGTGGGACACTCTTGGGCGAGATGGTCTACCCCACCACACACAAAACATGGTTCAAAAGATTTTGCATGATTAACTACGTGTGTTGGCTTTAAGTTCTTAGTCTTTAATACCTCTAGTTCTCTAGTGAGCATTTCGATCTTCGCCTTAAGATTATCATCTTCCCTAAGATGGTAAATTCCACCACCATTTGGGTTCTCTATAGGTCGTGACCTATTTGTGCTCTCAGTAGCACTAGGTCCAGTCCAAGTGTGAGCTTTTTCAGCAAGCTCATTGAGGTACTCTATGGCCTCATCAGGATCTTTCTCCAAGAACCCACCATTACACATCATCTCTACAAATTGGCGTTCTCTATAGGTAAGACCTTCATAGAAATAGCTCACTAAACGCCAATTCTCATACCCATGGTGAGGACACATACTCAACAACTCTTTAAATCTCTCCCAAGACTGATACAAAGTCTCGCTATCCTTTTGTGCAAAGGTGGAGATTTGTCTTTTTAAAGCATTGGTCTTGTGTTGGGGAAAGTATTTATTAAAGAAAATTTGAGTCATCTCAGTCCACGACCCAATAGATCTTGGTCTTAGTGAGTATAGCCAACTCTTAGCTTTATCCTTCAAATCGAAAGGAAAGAACTTAAGCCTCACAATGTCATCGGTTTCATCTTGACTATGAAAAGTCGCGACTACTTCCTCAAACTCTTTAATGTGCGCATATGGGTTTTCATTATCCAAGCCATGAAAAGTAGGGAGTAATTGTATCATCCCTGTTTTAAAATCTAGTTGGCAAGTATTGGCTGGAAACATGATGCATGATGGTGTGGCTGTGCGTGTAGGGTGGAGGTAATCGTGAAGTGTCCTAGCAACATTCTCATTAGGATTATCGGCCATGTTAACAAAATCCTCTAAATTCTCGGATGGGGGTGCACTATGGTTTGATTTAGGCAAGGTTTCACCAACGGACATGGAAGGAGAGGGTAACTCTAATTCGGGTCCTCTAATGAATCTACCTCGCGAATCTCTCGGTCTAAGCATGCACCAATTAATTTAGGGGGGAAATAATATAAATAAAACAGGGAAAGAAAGAATAAAATAAAATAAAATAAAATAAAACAGAATAATAAAAGAAAATTAGAAAATCAAAACAAAGGTAAAGGAACAATATTACCTTATTTACAAACTGCTGAAAAGAAAAATATTTACAATTCTTATACTATCACACTCAAAGTTGACAAGCTTCCTTGCACTTAAGCGCGTTTTCCCGGCAACGGCGCCAAAATTTGATTACGCCCAAAGTATAACACGGTTATTGTAGCATGGCTTTGGGGTGTCAATTCCACAGGGAAACAAGTTAATTACAAAGGAAAGGTGTGAACCTTAAAACGAACAGTAAAAGTTAAACGATAAAATACGAGTTTTGATAATGATGTATTGCGAGAGAAATTGCGTAAATATAATGAAATACAAATGAGAAATAACAAGGTTCCGGGAATCCTCCTTAGGTTCGTTGCCTTGTTCTACTCTTGATTCAATTGTTTTTATCTTGATTTCAAGTTTCATATCCCAAACAAGCAATCAGAATATATTCAATCAAGCACATTTATAATCTAACGTAATTGCTATAAATCACTCATTGATTTCGATTTAAGCACATACGACCGATCTTAAAGATTATCAAGAAACGACAATATATCTCAATGATAATATCGCAGTAATGGACAATAAATAAGATAAATCTACTGGAATCAATCACATCCAAACAACATCACATAAGAAGAGCATGACTAGGCTTATATGGGGGAGGAGCATGTAATCACCGAGTTAAGAAAATCTAAAAGAAGAAGAATAAAGAGTGCAGCTATCACATGAACTCAAATCCTTCTTACTTAATCAAAGAATGAATCACAACAAATATTGAATAATAAATCTGTACAACCGAATCAAGAACAGGAAAAAAAGAACAAATCCCTAAGGATTCAACCCTTTCCCTTATTTGATGATTAGTTGGCTATGAAGCTCAAGGTAGAAGAACAATATGGATGTTCTCCCCTTGATTTCATGGCCATGAAGCTCAAGGAGGAAGAACAATATGGATGCTCTCCCCTTGAGTTCCAGCCCTCAACAGACTTGGAAATAAAATGGAAGAATGCTGGATTTGGATCCCTTGGATCCTCTCTTTTTTTTCTCCTCCTTTCTTTAAAATAAATGTTGGCTGCACACTCTTTAAGCATCTATTTATAGATCACAAGTAGTTAGGGGCATTTTGGTCCATAAAATGTCATTGTGCAGCCCTAATTTGGTATTGGACCGAGTGGGAGCTGGAAAGTGAGAGGTGCAGCGCTCGAAAGTGAGGGGCGCGGCGCTAGGTGGATGCTGATCTGGAGGCCTGACCTGTGCCTACTAAAACTGCCATAACTTTCTCTAGAAAACTCCTTTTTACGAACCCTAAAATTCTCCAGAAAATAGACTTCCGGATCTTTTCAAGAATATATGGTTCATCTTCTAGTTCTTCCTACATCAATACAGTTTAATCTGCAAAGATGGTTGATCTGTACGGGAAATTCTGGCAATTTAGTGAAACTCCTTTAGCTTGTATGCAGAAGTGCACACACTAGTGTGCCTACCCTTACCTTGCTCCAAAGTAATGCACACACTTGTGTGCAGTCTTTAACTTACTGTAATTTATTACTCCAACCTTAGTTTAGACTTTAACCATCTTTGAATCATGTTTGGACATGTCTAAACCTTGGACAAATACGAGCACCGACACCCAAGATCTTTTGGCGCTTTAAACATGGATCGCTTTATCATCTCTTTTGTACTCAAAGCACCTGAAAATGCATCGAATTAAGTCAATGATTTATGAATATCAATTTAGAGTTATTAACATGTAAAAGTGCGATTATGATCGAGATTAACCCTAAAATGCTAACAATTAAGTATTGTTTAGATGCATTATATGACTCTCATCAATGTTTATTTCAATTTTTAGACCCATTTAGATCCAATTGAGTGCAATTGAGCCCAATTAACCAATTTTTTTTCAAATCTAATGTTTCATAGTACATTCATCCATCTTAAGCGTTTTGGAACCAAAGTTTCATCATTAAGCCCCACACATGGTTCGTTCTAATGTTTAGAACGAAATTGAGTATCTACAAGGGGCCCTAACCTGAGGGGGGTTTCTGTAACTTTTTCTTATATATGAATGAATTTGAATCATTTGGGAATTGTAAGTGGTTAGTGATGTTTAAAATTGGATGATCAAAATAGTCTCATGGCTTCAAATGTCTCTTAAATAAGTATAAGTGTATTCAGGTAAGTGACTAAATTATTTGATTTAATGTTTTTCTTTTCGATATTTTTTATGATATCGGGTCATTTGGTAGTTGAAAAAGTGCAACCCCTATACTATTGGAAAAAGCTTGATGAGATCTACGTTTCAGTACTAGGTTCACCGCCCTCCATCGACCAAATCACCCTCACGTGGTGCTCATGTGATTGAAATAGGCTTGGCTTTAAATATGCTACGTTCATGTGACTATTACTAAATATTACACCACCACTAGGTCAGATTTTGAGTGTCTAAAGGATCTACAAAATTTTGGCGGCTAGCTATTGTCGGACGGTGGCGCACAAGCAGATATAGGTTGGCAAGCCATGACTCGCCATTGTTTTTGCTCTTGTTTTTTATTTCTTCTTTTAGATTGCAAATATTTTTAAGTGTCCAAAAGTGTTTTTAAGTGGTCCAATATTAATCGTAGATTTCATTGTTTGATGAGGTGACACATTATCTCACCATGAATAGTACCAACCAAATACAATCTCAACCACATAGGATCCATTTTCTGTATGAGTGCATTCCACAGTCTAAAAAGTGAAGTACTTTTTTTAAACTAATAAGCATTATCAATCTTATATGTAATCATATTTCTTTCCTCTTGAGAAAGTTCTAAAATAAGCATGTAATCATCTTCATTGAACAAGATCACAACAATCACGTTAAGATCATTATATGCACGGTGCAAACCCAATCATTCGATATGATTAAAATTGTCATGTAGATTTATGGAAAAACTTGTGATTGCCATTTTTCACTCTTGTAATTCATATGCATTTTAGGATGTCCAATTTTGGTCTTATACCTTGTCAATGTGATAATTTTTACGGCAAAGTACATCATAGTATGTTTCTTCATCTAAACTATTTTTGAGACATACAAAGAAAACCCTAGCCTCTTTCCCATGGTCGTTCTGTAGTTGTTCGTAATGGCAGTCCCGTCGAAAATGATGGTACGAACCACCTCCTCTACTATTTTCCCCTTCTCTTAATTCTGCAAACATCTCAGCCCCGACCCGCTCCTTTAGTGCATTTCCCTCTAAAACCTGGCTTGAACCCTAATGCTGCTATAAACCCTAACTCTGCTCTTTTTCCCATTCTCATTGTTCCTAAGCTTCTAGCCTTTTAATAAGGATTCTCAGCGATTAAGTTTTCCCTATCAGAAGTAAATCAATAAGAGAATTTGTTTGAATATGCTCTTATAGCCAATTTTTCAAAATGAAGACCTCCAATTTATTATATTAGATATCACAATTGAGATAATTGAGGATTGAATGTTCAACCTGTGGTTGGTCTTCTTGATCCAAAAAATATTCTCATTTGTTTATTTTTGCAATCTGATTTTGCCAAAGCTTGGTCTTTGGAATATAATGTTATTGGAAGTCATTTGTTTCAGTTATTTTGATGGGATTCGAAGTGTGACCTATCGCATGAATCGTGAAGCTTTCGAAGTTTCCATTGCTTTTTTCCCCAGCTCATTCATAAAGAAAATTTTAGGATCGTTTCGTTCGTTCTTATTTTTGGCTTATTGTACACCCAACGTGTCCTATCCTATGTTTGCTAGGGTTTGTTATGAGGTAGATATCACTAAGCCTATCCCCTCGCAGGTTTGGATTTCGGTTGATATTGACAAATCCAAAGGTTTTTGGAAAGATAGTAGTTAAAAGTCATATGGACTATTGCACAAATTTCCATCTTTAAGGGCACATTGTTTTTGTTTTTCCAAAAACCGAATAAAGCAAAAGGTGTTGCTTCTAACCTTAATGTTGCAAAAAAGGTTGTACCACCTTCTAAGAATCTCAATCAATCCTTCCTAAGAAAAAACCTTCAGATCCCGTACTTCTTGTGCCTATCATAAAAATCCCTAAAATGCATGCTCGAACGGGAGTTCCATTACAATAATCAGGTACCGGTATTACGGATTCACCCCCATGAGCTTTGGTAATGTTGTTGATCAATTCCTAGACTATTATGCAATTGACAACTTCAATGATTATTTCATTCATTGTGGCTTAAAGGATGCAGGTTTTTAAGGATCTCATGTCACCTGATGTAATAACCATCAGGAGCTAGTCGCATTTGATGCAAGCTTGATAGGTGTGTTATTAATGGAGATTTTGCAACTTCTTTTCTTGGCTGCTTTGTTGAGAACTTAATTAGACGATTCTTGGATCATTGCATCTTGTTGGTAAGTCACAAGCCTAAGCCTTTTTGGTTTCATTGTATGTTGTCACAAAATGAGGACTTCCATAATTTTGTTAGTTTTCATTGGAGTGAATGCGGTTATAATCAGTTGTTAATACTCAAGGGTTGCAGAAATCGCTTTGTTAATGGAACTGAGTGGTTTTTAGAGATTTGAATCAAAACATAAACAAAGCTCAAGATATAGTGAATCAAGCAGATATAGAGCTTCATATGAATTGGTCCAAAGATATGCATAGTAAGTTGGTGGAGGTTAACTCTCATCTGTCAACTTTGTTAAATAGACAAGCCATGTTTTTACAAAATCAGGCTCGATTTTTTTGGCTTAAGGATGGCAAATGTAATACCAAATTTTTTCATACATGTATCAAGGAAAAATCTTGTCGCTCAAAGTTCAATCACAAATTAGTGGGTGGTTCAGTTATTACTAATGAAGATACCATTGGGCAAGCTATTGTTCATCATTATTCCTCATTGTTCTCGTCCACTTTGAATTCTTCTTGTAGTTCACTTATGTAAAATATTCCTTCTTTTGTTGGGATTTTACTTCTAAATTCCATCTACTCAACTTCAGGTAAAAAACACAACCACAACAATTAAATAGGCAAAACAAACAAAGAGTAAGAACAACAATAATTAATGTGGTTTGGCAACCTCTTTGCCTACGTCTACTGACAAATCCACAACTTTATTAATCTTCAATTACAACTTTAAGAAGATCAAAGTTACTAAACACTCACTAACTAACAATCCAAAAAGCCCAAATACAACCAAAACTCTTAACATAGCTATAGTCTTAAGTGCTTTCTCTACTTGATAACCCAAAACCCTAATACACTCTCTTCCTAGCTCTAGTATATTGGAACTATGGGTATGCCTCAAACCTTCTCTAGGATCCTTTTATATAGAAAATATTTTTATAATACTAATAAGAAAAGAATAACAACATAGGAGAGTACTACTACTACTCAGATTAGAAAAAACAACCATCCAATAGGAACCCACTACTATAGTCCGACTAGAATAAGCAACTACAAAATAGGAAACTACTTTTCCAAAACCAATTAGAATTCCTCCTTGAGGGGATTTGAGCCAAAATCCTACTAAATCTTTACTTTGACTCAAATTCTCCACCTCATCATCAAATTTGACTTTCTTCTTTGATTGATGCCATCTTTCATTTGGTCTTCCCATCTCATCCTCTTACTTTTCAAATAAACCATCTTCGTACTATTTGGCTCATCTCTTGTCATAGTTATGAACAATTCTTTAACCTTAAACACACTTGGCCTCTTCAACTTACCTATCTCTGGAGGTGCCGCAGGAACATCCCCATCCATCCAAACTTCCTTAATCAGTTCTGGTGGCTTGGACTCTTCAATCATCTTGTAAAGCCGTTTTCTCATAAGCACATCTTCGATGAAACTTTGCCAAACAGAGAAACAATTCTCTTCATCAAATAACTCAATATTAATTTTACCTATCTTTAGTGTTTTTGCTATTGTAACCACAACTATAATACCACTTATTAGAATTTTATCTCTAAAATCAATCTACTCAACTTTAGGCAAAAAACACAAGCACAACAATTAAAAAGGCAAAACAAATGAAGAGTAAGAAAACATTAATTAATGTGGTTCGACTACCTTTTTGCTTATGTCCACCAACAAATCTATAACTTTATTAATCTACAATTACAACTTTTGGAAGAGAATAGTTGTTAAACTCTTACTACTTCAGAACCCAAAAAGGCTCAATTCAACCAAAACTCTCAACATAGCTTTAATTTAAGTGCTTTCTCTACTTGACAACCCCAAACCCCAATACACCCAAAGATTTCAACCTAACTCTAGTAGTAAACAACTATGATTTACAATGTATATTGAAATTATAAGTGTGCCTCAAACCTTCTCTAGGATCCCCTTTATATAGATGATATTTTCCTAATGCTAATAGAAAAAGAACAACAACATAGGAGACTACTACTATTCCTTTTAGAACAAGCAACCATCCAATAGAAAATTACTACTATACTCCGACTAAAATAAGCAACTACAAAATATGAAACCATCCTTTCTAAATCAATTAGAAGTCTTCATTGTGGGGATTTGAGCCAAAATGCTAAGAAATCTCCACCTCGGCTCAAATTCTCCACCTCGTCATCAAATTTGAGTTTTTTCTTCGGTTGGTGCGATCTTTCCTTTGGTCTTCCCATCTCATCTGCTTGCTTTTCGAAGCAACTATCTTCTCATTGTTTGACTTATCTCTTGATATATTCATGAATAATTCTTCGACCTCAAATACACTTGGCCTCTTCAACTTATCTCTCTTTGGAGGTGCTATGGGAACCTCTCTATTCATCCAAACTTCTTTCATCATCTCTCATGGCTTGGACTCTTCAATCATCTTGTAGAGCCCTTTTCGTTTTAACACATCTTTGAAAAATCTTTGTCAAATAAAGAAACAATTCTCCTCATCAAATAAGTCAATATTTATTTTCCCTATCTTTAGTGTTTTTGCCATCACAACCACAACTCTGACACCACTTGTTGGGATTTTACCTCTAAAATCCATCTACTTAACTTTAGGCAAAAAACACAACCATAAAAATTAAATAGGCAAAAGAAACAAAGAGTAAGAACAACAATAATTAATGCCGTTCGACGACCTCTTTGCCTATGTCCACTAACAAATCCATAACTTTATTAATCTTCAATTACAACTTTAGGAAGAGTAAAGTTGCTAAACTCTCACTACCTCACAACCCAAAAAGCCTCAATGAAACCAAAACTATCAACATGGCTCTAGTTGTAAGTGTTTTCTCTACTTGATAACCCAAAATCTCAATACACTAAAAGCTCTTATCCTAACTCTAGTAGTAAACCCATCTGATTTATAATGTATATTGGAATTATGGGTGTACCTATAACTTTCTCTAGGATCCCCTTTATGTAGAGGATATTTTTCTAATACCAATAGGAAAATAACAACATAAGAGACTGCTACTACTACTCATATTAGAACAAGTAACCATCCAATAGAAAACTACTACTATACTTTTACTAAAATAAGCAATTACAAAATAGGAAACCACTTTTTCTATACGAATTAGAAGTCCTCCTTATGGGGATTTGATCCAAAATCCTAAAATATTTTATCTATCCTATGGATAATGAGTTTTTAGATTCCATTCCCTCCGATGAAGAGATTAACCAAGCGATTGTTTCACTAAATCCAATTTGTGGTCCTAGTCCAAACGAGTATATGGGGCATTTCTTTACTAGTTGTTGGTCTATTATCAAACAAGATGTGATTGATTTGGTCCATGGGTTTTTCTGAGGTGATCATCTACAAAAGCAGTGACTGGCACTTTGTTAATTTTAATCCCTAAATCCCCAATCCTTTGGTGTTCTTGAACTTAAGAGTGATTTACTCAATGCAATTTATGTTATAAGATTGTTGCTAAGTTGCTTATTGATAGTTTATCTAAATTTCTTCTATTCATTGGTTTGGAAGAACAATCGAGCATTGTCAAGAGCTGAAGTACTCATGAAAATATTGTCATGGCCTCAGAGATGGTGACAGATATTAACAAAATGATCCTAGGTGGAATGGGAATATTAAGATAGATATATCAAAGGCGTATGATTGTATGAAGTGGAGTTTTCTGCTTTAGACAATGAGATGTTTTGGTTTCCTTGATCTCTGGTGTGACTTAAGATATCGATCACAAGCAAATTGTTGGTACTCTATTTATTTAAATGATAAGCTTATCATTTTTTTTTTTACTTTCCCGCAGTGTTTAAGTGTAATACCAGTGTTCTTAAAGTAAAGGTAAATAAGTAATTTGATAAATATTACATAGAATAAATAGTATATATATTAAAGATTTATTATTGAATAAAATAATCATTTGAAAAAAAAAGAAGCATCCAGGCATGGGTAAAAACAAAAAATAAAAAAAAAATGGTGGACAACACCTGGACCAAGTGTTGTCAAGCTAACATGCATTTCTTTCATGTTAGCCACTAATGTTACCAAAACGGTGGCAGCGGTTTGGAGTTATTAGAAAAACATTTTTTTTTTATTGTTTTGCTTTATTATTTCTTACCAAATCCTGTTTGGTTTTCTTCTTTCTTTAATTCAAATTACTCTATTTCTTTAAACACTTGAGGACTGAAAGAAAAGTTGAAAGAGTAAAATTTTGAAGAGGTTTACGAGAGAATTTTAAAGAGAGACGAGGAAAGCTCTAAAAAAAAAAACAAAAGGCAATAACGTAAATTTTATTTTTGAAATTTAGCATACATGAAAATACGCGAAATTGGATGTAGAAATTTTTCAGGTATGAATTATGAAAAAATTGAAGAATAAATTAGGAATTTTAATATAAATATTATGTCAGGTGTTTACAATCAGCAATCGAGTTAAATTACTGAAAGGAGCAAGAAAGGCAAGGAGGTGATCCACGGGTAGTTTTAAGTGTCACGTGGTGAGTTAGATTTACTTTTAGTAATCGAGATAAATATGAAATATAAAGTGATGATATTTGAATTAATTATTAAACTATGATTGGATAATATATGAAAGTTGGTTGATGGATATGATAAGAATAATTGATATGTTAAAGATTTATTATATGAGAAGTAATATTATTAAATAATGAGTTGAGTAAATATATAATGAAAGGATAAATGAAATTCTTGACAAACTATGATTGATAATTGGATATGATATATGAGGAGATAATTTAATGAATATGATAAAAATAATAATTTTGAGAAAGAGCTGGATAGCTAAATTGAATGTTTGAATGTATACTTGTCTTTATATTATTGCTCATATGTATATTTCATATTATTGTTCGTATGCATATGCATGAAATGAAAAGAACTAGGAAGACAACCGGTCTAAATGAAATAAAAGAACTGTGACAGCCGGTATATTATTGCTAAGTTGCTTATTGTTGGAAATCACCTTCACAAGATGCCCAGGTGGTGATCTTCCAAACACCCAAGTCTAGAATGATTTGTAGAAAGAAATACAGCAATCGAAAGCAAGAAAGAAAAGAAGACAATCGATTTGTTATCGAGGTTCGGCAATAGCCTACGTCCCTGTGAGTTCCTCTGAACTCTCTGCACTAAATCAATGGTTCTTTACAATTACAGCAACCCTCTTCAAGAAGCTCAAGTTCTTGAAGAAACCAAGAAGAGAAGAAAGGAAGAAGATAAGAACTAACAATGCTCTCTATCTAATCTAGACTCTTCTCTCTTTACAACCAGCCTCACTACAATGAGTCCCTCTTGTGTTTGTGTCTTTGCACTCTCACACAATTCTCTCTTGTATGTCACTCTTTATAATTGATCTCAAATTATATCACAATGTTATATTGAGAATAAAGCTAGGTGACCCTTTATATAGTGCACCAATTTCTTGTCCAATCTTGAGAGTCAATCTCCACCCTTAGATCTTGATGACCACTTAACCATGGCCCTTCATTAATCCTAAGTGGTACTATGCATTTTAACCTTGCATCCATGTACCTAAGAGGAGGTTTAAACAAGCTATCCATGTGTGCATCAGTTTTCCTAGCGCCTAGGCACTGAACAGGTGGCGGTGAGGCACTAGGCAAAGCACCTTTGCACCACATTCTGGGCGATGCGGTGTTGGTGAATGGGCGGTGCGGCGCTACCCTTCTCCAAGCTTCTTCCTTGCTGGGTGGTGAGGCGCACACTGTTGCTGCCCTTCACATAGCAGTGTGCACTACTTTGTTTTGTTGTTTAGGGGTGCACACACACACCCAAATGCTGCCCTTCTCCAAGCTTCTTCCTTTAACATGCTGTATTTTAATCTCCCAACCTTAATTTAGACTTTAACCATCTTTGAACAATGTTTAGACATGTTTGAACCTTAGACAAATACCAACAATCTCTACCTTTGTTTAAATGTTTAAACTTGAACTATTGTGCAAAGAGCTTCAGGATCCAAACTCATCTTGAATCATCAATTAACCAACTCCAATCCTAAGTAGTCCAAGGCAATGATTGAACTTACTTAGAGGTAGAACTTTAGTACCTAAATTCACAGGATTTTCTTCCGTGGCTACCTTGTCCACATGGATGCATCCTTTCGTAACATTTTCCCGAATAAAATGATACCGAACATCCATGTGTTTTGTCCCCTCATGGAACACCAGATTCTTACACAAGTGCAATGCACTTTGACTATCCGAAAACACCACAACCTGCTCCTCCAGTACCTTAAACTCTTCCAGCAACTCTTTGCACCACATAGTCTCCTTAATGGCCTCCGTAGCCGCTATGTACTCAGCCTCGGTTGTTAAGAGTACTACCACTGGTTGCAACTGAGCCTTCCAACTTACACAACATCCGTTTAAGTTGAAGAAGTAGGAGCTAATCGATCTCTTTTTATCCCAGTCTGCTCCATAGTCCGAATCCATAAAACCCTCAAGGCAGATGGGCTTACCCTTCTTCTCATAAACCAGCCCTACTTCTGGGCTTCCCTTCAAGTACCTCAACAACCACTTCATCCCAAGCCAATGCTCCTTTCTGGGATTACTTATAAACCTGCTGAGAACACTCATTACATGAGCAATGTCAGGTCTAGTGCTAACCATGGTGAACATAACAGAACCAATAACACTAGAATAAGGGACTTTTTCTATTTCCTTCTTCTCCACCTCTGATCTCGAACATTGATCGCTGGAGAACCTGAAATGACCAGCAAGGGGAACCTTCGCTGGATTGCTATCTTTCGTAGAGAATTTAGATATCATCTTCTCTATGTGGGAAGTTTGAGAGATCTTCAATCTGTTTCTCTCCCTTTCCCATATTATACACATCCCAAGAATCTTCTGTGCATGGCTAAGATCCTTCTTCTCAAGCTCCTCACTAAGTTGAGCCTTCAATTTCCTTATCCTCTCCATGCTGCTCCCAACCAGCAACATGTCATCAACATAGATGAGGATGATCACCACTTCCTCAACCTTCTGCCACTTATAGTACAAGCACGAATCATAGTAGCTCCTCATGAAACCCAAGCTGATTACAAAGGAATCAAACCTCTTATTCTATTGCCGAGGTGATTGCTTCAAGCCATAGAGAGATTTCTTCAATTTGCACACCAACTCTCTCTGCCTTCCTTCCTCATAGCCTTCGAGTTGCCTCATGAAAATGGTCTCATCGAGCTCTCCATGTAAGAACGCTGTCTTCACATCCATTTGCTCGATTTCCCAATCAAATTGGACCACCAATGCTAACACTATCTGTATCGTCTTGTACATCACAATCGGTGAGAAGATTTCGGTGAAATAAATGCCTTCTTTTTGTGTGAACCCCTTCGCCACTAGCCTAGCTTTATACCGAACTTCATCCCCTGGAGTATTCCTTTCTTTGATCTTGTAGAGCCATCTACAATCCACAACTCTCTGTTTTTCAGGTTTGGGCACCAACTCCTAAGAGTTGTTCTTCATCAAAGAATCTATTTCTTCCTCCATAGCCAGCTGCCACTTTGACGAATCCTTACACTCCATGGCATTCGTGTAAGTTTCTGGTTCAACCGCTCCATCTATCCAAGGAGCTGCTACATTAGCATCCGTAAACCCATATCTCAAAGGTGGTCTAACCGCCCTCCTTTCCCGGTCTCTTGTGAGCTGGTAGTCATTATGACTTGCTGCATCAACCTTTTCTTGAGTTTCTTGAGCATGGCCTTCATTCAAGAGCTCTACCTGGTCCAAACCTTCTTGCCTTCCTTGCTCTACCTGAACCGAACTCTCCTTGATACGATGCTTCATAACTTCCAGACTGGTTTGCTCACTAGCCCCTACAGGGTTAGTTTTCTCCAAGTAGGAAAATAACAGTTCATTAAAAATAACACCCCTACTTATACTGAGTTTTATGCCTTTCAATTCTAAGGACCATAACCTATATCCCTTAACCTCATCACCATATCCTAGAAATACACATTTTCTAGATCTTGGGCTAAGTTTATCCTCATTTTGATGTGCTTATGTAGCACACCCAAAAGTCCTAAGGTTGTTCAATTTAGGGGGTTTCCCACTCAACATCTCCATGGGAGTCTTGAGCTCTAAAGCTCTAGAGGGTGATCTATTTACCAAGTATACAGCTATAGCCACAGCTTCTCCCCAAAAATATTTTGGTAAACCAGATCCTATTAACATGCACTTAACCTTTTCCATAAGGGTTCTATTCATCCTCTCAGCAACTCCATTTTGCTGAGGTGTTTTTATAACCGTTCTATGACTTATAATACCATTTAATTCATAGAATTTATCAAAATCCTTATTACAAAATTCTAAGCCATTATCGGTTCATAAAGCCTTAACTACCCTACCCGTTTGAGTTTCCAGCAACTTCTTCCACACAACAAATTTATTCAAGGCATCTGATTTATTTCTAAGCAAATAAACCCACACTCTTATTGAATAATCATCAATTAAAGACAGAAAGTAAAAGTTACCTCCCTGTGTTAGTGTTCTTACTGGTCCCCAAAGGTCTGAATGAATGTAATCCAGAATCCCTTTGGACTTGTGCACTCCGGTGTTGAAGCTGACCTGGTGTTGCTTCCCAAGAATGCAACTCTCACAGAAATCCAGTTTTTCTACTTTGTCACCACTAAGTAGACCTTCCTTGCTAAGCACTTACAGGCCCTTTTCGCTCATGTGACCCAAGCGAGTGTGCCAAAGGGTTGCCTTATCCATCTCAGCCATCAAGCTTGCTGCTTGATCATTGATTTCTGTCTCTCCGATCATCTCATAGAGTCTATCATTTCTTGCTGCCTTGATCACTACCAAAGATCCCTTAGCCACCTTGATTTTTCCTCCCTCTACTTTGCATGTATACCCCATGGAATCCAGCTGCCCCAATGAGATCAAATTTCTCTTCAAATCTGGAAGATACCTCACATTTCGCAGTAGCCTTGTGACTCCATCAACCATCCTCAATTGGATGTCTCCAATCCCTCTCACTTGGCAAGAATTGTCATTCCCTAAGAAGACCCTTCCATCATTGATCTCCTTGAAATTCTTGAACAATTCCTTGTGAGGGCACATGTGATAAGTGCACCCGGAATCCAGAATATACTTTTCACTGCCTTGCCTCCTACTCACATTTGAGCACACAATAAGAACATCATCTTGTTGTTCTCCCTTGGCAACCAAAGCCTCTCCATTGTTGGTGTGGCTTCTTCTCTCATCTCACATCCTCTTCTTGCAATCTTTCTTGAAATGGCCCACCTTGTTACAGTAGAAGCACCTCCTTCCTCCTCCAAGTCTTGTCTTGGAATGAGATCTCCAATGGCTCTGCCCTCTACCTCTTGATTTCTCCCAGTAGTTGCCATGAGTGCTACTGCCATTCCGAGTTGCTGACTTTCCTCTTACGACCAGCCCATCTCCACTTGATGTCTCCTTCATCTTGGCTTTGAAATCATGTGCCCTTATGGCATTGATCACAATTTCCTTTGTTAAAGTATCCCTTCCACACTCAATAGCATTAATCAAATTATCAAAGCAACAGGAAGAAAATTTAACAAGATAACAACCAATTATTCATCCGAAAATGTAATGCTACAGCTATTCAAATCTTGAACTAGCTTATTAAAGACATCAAGATTTTCTTGCAACTCTTTACTAGGATCCATTTTAAAAGCAAAGATTCTTTTAAGAAGATAAATTTTGTTAGGGAGAGTTTTGGTAAGAAACAACTCATCTAGTTTCTTCCATATGACAGCCGGATCTTTCGAGTCTCCGCACTCCCTTGTGACACTATCTGACATGTGCAAGAAAATGGTGCTGTAAGCCAACTTCTTTATCTCAATCCGCTGGTCCTCCATGACACTTGCTGGAAAAGCATCATCTTCTCCAATAGCCAAGCCCACTTTTTGTTGCATTAGAACCGCATTGATCTTCCGCTTCCAAAGGGCAAATTCTCCCTTTTCATCAAACTTCTCAACACATAAATTTGAAGCCATCTTTGCGGACAAGATCCAAGATTTATGCAATAGCCACAAATGCTTTCTTCAACCTCAAGAATACAGATCGAAGATGGATCTTAAAACCGTTCTTGAATCACCCTTAAGAACACGATCTGATCTTGATCTTTACACCGTTCTTGAATCACCCAAGAAGTTGATATTTGATTCTTGGAGTCTTGGCTCCGTAACCTTCTTGTTCTTACTCTGATACCCAGCTGTACATGCTCTAATACCACTGTTGTAAATCACCTTCACAAGATGCCCAGGTGGTGATCTTCCAAACACCCAGTCTAGAATGACTTATAGAAAGAAATACAGCAATCGAAAGCAAGAAAGAAAAGAAGACAAACGATTTGTTATCGAGCTTCAGCAATAGCCTACGTCCCCGTGAGTTCCTCTGAACCCTCTACACTAAATCAATGGTTCTTTACAATTACAGCAACCCTTTTCAAGAAGCTCGAGTTCTTGAAGAAACCAAGAAGAGAAGAAAGGAAGAAGATAAGAACTAACAATGTTCTCTATCTAATCTAGACTCATCTCTCTTTACAACTAGCCTCACTACAATGAGTCCCTCTTGTGTTTGTATCTTTGCACTCTCATACAATTCTCTCTTGTGTGTCACTCTTTACAATTGATCTCAAATTATATCACAATGTTATGTTGAGAATGAAGCTAGGTGACCCTTTATATAGTGCACCAACTTCTTGTCCAATCTTGAGAGTCAATCTCCACCCTTAGATCTTGATGACCACTTAACCATGGCCCTCCATTAATCCTAAGTTGTGTTGTGCATTTTAACCTTGCATCCACACACCTAAAAGGAGGTTTAAACAAGCTGTCCATGTGTGCATCAGTTTGCCTAGCCCCTAGGCGTTGAACAAGGGGCGGTGAGGCGCTAGGCAAAGCTCTTTTGCACCACATTCTAGGCGGTGCGGTGCTGCCCTTCTCCAAGCTACTTCATTGCTGGGCAGTGAGGCGCTGGTGAAGGCGCGGTGAGACGCACACTGATGCTGCCCTTCACACAGCAGTGCGCACTACTTTGCTTTGTTGTTTAAGGGTGTGCAAACACACCCAAATGGATGCACACACATATGTGCACTCCTTTAACATGCTGTATTTTAATATTCCAACCTTGGTTTAGACTTTAACCATATTTAAACTATGTTTAGCCATGTTTAAACCTTAGATAAATACCAACACTTATTGATAGTTTATCTAAATTTCTTTCATCCATTATTTTTTAAATTTAGCATACATGAAAATACCTGAAATTTGATGTAGAAAATTTTAAGTATGAATTATGAAAAAATTGAAGAATAAATTAGGAATTTTAATATAAATATTATGTCAGGTGTTGACAATCAGCAATCAGGTTAAATTACTGAAAGGAGCAAGAAAGGCAAGGAGGTGATCCACGGGTAGCTTTAAGTGCTACGTGGTGAGTTAAATTTATTTTTAGTAATCGAGATAAATATGAAATATAAAGTGATGATATTTGAATTAATTATTAAACTATGATTGGATAATATATGAAAGTTGGTTGATGGATATGATAGGAATAATTGATATGTTAATGATTTATTGTATGAGAAGTAATATTATTGAAATAATGAGTTGATTAAATATGTAATGAAAGCATAAATGAAATTATTGACAAGCTATGATTGATAATTTGATATGATATATGAGGAGATAATTTAATGAATATGATAAAAATAATAATTTTGAGAAAGAGCTGGATAGCTAAGTTGAATGTTTGAATGTATACTTGTCTTTATGTTATTGCTCATATGTATATTTAATATTATTTTTCATATGCATATGCATGAAATGAAAAGAACTGGGAAGGCAACCGATCTAAATGAAATAAAAGAACTGTGATAGTCGGTATATACTGGAATAAAAGAATCGGGAAGACAGTCGGTCTAAATGAAATAAAAGAACTGTGACAGCTGATATATGTTGAAAATGAAAAGAACTGGGAAGATAGCTGGTCTAAATGAAATAAAAGATCTGTGACAGTTGGTATATGCTGGAAATAAAAGAACCGGGAGGGTAGTCGGTCTAAATGAAAATAAAAGAACCGAACCGGGAGGGTAGACGGTCTAAGCTAAAACATGTCGACATGTGGGAAGACGTTCCCAAATGATAATATGAAATGATCGGATAATTTAAATTCATGCATTGCATTTATTTTAAATATTGATTATTATTACTTGAGATGCTAAAGTGTTATTCTTGATTGTGAATTTATTGATAGATGAATGAGTCTCACAGAGAGACAGATATGATAAGAAAGAAAAATAAAAGTATGATATGATAAAAATTATCTGAGTGATTGATTATATACTGTGAACCTCATAACGTGAAAATTATGAGGTTGAATTGATAGTCTCAAGATGATTAAATATATGAGAAGAAAGATTGATATATTTGATGATTAACTTAAGAAGAGATTGATAAATGATGAGGATTATGATACGAATAGTGATAATAGAATACTATTATCTAATTATATGAGATATAGATGAATGAATATTGAAAGACTATTTGAACAATTGAATTATAAGATGTGACTGAAATTATACAAATTGAATACTTCTAGTAAATTTAATTCACTGAGTTTGTGAAACTCACTTCTCATTGTTAAATAATTTCATGTAGCAGGCAGGACAAATAGATTGGTGAGCTAAGTTTCAGACTGAGTCATTATCTGTAAGTCACGTAGTCCACATCCTTTGACTAATGGAAAGAAAAATTATATATTTGTAAATATTCATGCATAATATGTTGTATATAATGTTTCAATTGGGATCTTAATAATGTAACTCCCCTGTTGAGGGTTGAGGATTTATGTATGTAGATAATTTCATTTGATGTTTTTATATTGTTGCGTATATGTGTCTTGCTGAGATTTTAAGAAGTGACGACACGTCTTGGGGGTGGCCAACCTGGGATGGGTTGTTACATTAAGGCATTTTTATTGCTTTTCAATTGTGTCAAGACATGTTGAGTAAAAGCTTAAATCATTTGGTGAATCTTAGTTCATACAAGTCTTATTTTATTACTCAACATGTCTTGACACAAGATGATTTAAGCTTAAATCATCAACATGATTGTAACATAATTATAACACCTATCTTCACATTTGCCTTTATATTTGCATACAAAATAGCTATAATGTTTCAGTTGGGATCTTAGTTCATACAAGCTTAAATCATCTAGTGAACCTTTTGTTGAGTGAAGGTTTAACCTTTTGTTTGTTGACAATATCTTGATTTTTACCAATAGTAGTAAGTTCTTTGTGTAAAATATTTTACTTCTCATTCATACATATGAATTGGATAGTGGACAGCTAATGAACAAGGCAAAGAGTTGCTTTGTGGTGTTTCATAAGGTGTCTAGACAACTATGCAATCTCATTCAGAACTAGATTGGGTCTCAACAAACCAAACTGCCTATTTTGTATTTGGGTACTCCTCCTTTCAAGGTCAACGTTAAATTGAAATTGAGAGCTTGATTGGCAAAATTATTTCAAAGATTGATGGTTGAAAGGCTTGGTTTTTACCTGTTAAGTGGTAAATTGATCTTCTTCAATTACTTTTAGCAGCCATGCCCACACATATCATAGTTGTTTTGAATTTTATAAAAACTCTAATAGAAAGGATACATGCCAAATATTTTACGTTGGGTGTATTAGAATGCCATATCTTTCCCTGTCAATGAGGGAGGTTTAGGAATTTGAAATTTTCATAAGGTCACGGAAGCCCTTCATGCAAAGCTAGGCTGGAATTACTTACTTAGGCATTCGTTATAGGTCAAATTCATAAGACATAAATATGGTTTGCCTTTTAATGTTGTGCACCAAGCTTTACCCCATTATACTTTTAATTACTAGCAATATATTTAGCCTATGGTGACACAGTTGATGAATCATTCCATCTTGAATGTTGGTAAAAGTCATATCTCTTTCTAGTTTGATAAATGGTTGTAGTCATAGTTATCAGAATATTACGATTAACAATTCGATTCATACGATTCGATACAATTTAGAACCTAAAAGATTCGAATTGGTATGCTGAATCTAAATTGACCCTAAATCAGTGTAGAATCTACTATTCATACGATCCGTACAATTCACCTTATTCAATAAAACTTGCAATTTTTTTAAATGCTATAAAAATAAGGTTTAAAACAAGATGTTTAGAGCTAGAATAAACATAGTTCATTAGTTTTTTCTCTTTCATAAGTTATTATAAAAATTTATGATTCTAAGGCGATGTTTGGGAACTAGTAAATTTAATCAATTTTTTCCTTGAAATACTTGAAATGTATTGTTTTAAACATGCTTTATTCATTTCCCAAGCATCATATAAGACTTCTTGTGATCAAATAAACAAGCCCATATAGCATTCATATCTTGATTTCAATCCATAATAGTATTAAGTATATTAATATTGATATTTAATTATATTATTTATTAATTTGTTATATTGTGCTATCTTAGTTATTGTTTGTTATATGTTAGCAAATTACTATTATATGACTATAATATGTTAATTAAAGTAAATCATGGAAAGGTTCAGACTAAAATCACTTGCTTGGAGAAAAATTTATTTTGAATTGGTCACACGATCATTTAATATATATTAACATATTTCACTTAATTTATATTTTTTGTTTTACATGTATACATGCCAATTTAGATTGATTTTAAGAATTTTTAGTAAACCTCACGATTCGATTCGATTCTCATTTTATAAAATTGAGATTTCGATTCACGATTCGAATCTCGATTTGACAACAGTAACTGTAGTATACCCCCATTTTATCCTACCTCATGAAAAGGAGTTATATTTTGAAAGAGAAAATAATATGCTCTCTTTCATTTCCTTAGTCTTTTATTATAAAAAAAAAAGTTAAACAAAAAAACCTAATAAAAGGAAGGAAAAAAGAAAAAATAAATAAACTAAACCTCTAAATCTCCCTAAAAAACTATGTAACCCCAAAATCATCCCCAATCCCATTCATTTTGAAACTCAAAGTAACTCAAAGCCGGACTTTTGCCTCATAAATCAGAGCTAGTTTCCCTTTTAATTTCGTCAGTTTGATTCAATTATTTTTTTATTTTTTTCAGTTTGTCTTTTGGCTATTTTTAGGTCGTATTTTTCATTTCCTGTTTTTGAATTCAATTTTATATTTATGTTTTTTATTTTGTTTTTTTTTTCTTTTCTCATTTAGTATTTGACTTCAACGCTTGTTTTGGTTTTGATCCTACATTCTGTTAAGAAATGATTTTGTTCCTTTTTTTTGTCACCTTCTTTCATTATTCGTTGTAATGGAAGATTATGTTCAAATCTATTCTTCTCCTTTCTATGATGTATTTTCGATGCTTGGTTAGTAAAAGGAAGAAAGTAAATAGAATGGCTCTAGGCTTTGTCTTCTCATGCGGTGTTTTTTCCTTTTAGGGACTGAAAAAGACATTCTTTTGTATTTATTTCTGAACTGCAAAACCTGTATGACTCACTCTCACATCTTGGATTCTAATTCCTAAAAAGCATCCATTCTTAGCATTATTAATATAGTGTAAGGTTCGTGTACCAGGGTTCATATATTTTGTTTCCCTATCTTGTTTGGTACTTTTTTTTTCTCTTCTAATTTTTTTTTTTGTTCTCTTGTGTTTTTTTTCTCTTATGAAATTATTTGTTATCTAAAATGAGTTTTGTTGATGCCAAAAATTTTTCAGGCAAGTGAATGGACACAATAGGTACCTGAGTACACAAAGACAGAAGAAACCCTAAGGAGTCAGAAGAGGACCAAAAGGTTTATGCCTCCATGGGGACTCTCTGATGCTTAAGTCAGTAAACTAAAAGCATAATAAAGTAGGGAGCAAGAGAGCTGGAGGACTTTAGAATGAATTGAGTTTGTACCTGTGATAATAAGAGCCCCTTTTTATATAGTGTTTAGAGGTAGAGTTTGATTAGGAAAGTGATTAATGCAGAGTATTATGATAAGATCAGAATTTCCATAGGTTGAATTATTATGATAAGATTAGGGTTTCCATAGGTTGGAGTGTCCTAGCAGGATTAGGATTCTGGTGTGAAATTATCATTTTGCTCTTTTCCATATGTAGCCATTTGACTTGTAACTTTGCCTTGTTTATGAAATTACCTTCTCGCTTTTGAAGGGTGCCACGTGTAATTATGTTACTAGTTGGGGAATTTTTTCCTACATCATATACCTTCTACTTTCTTAAGTGCAGTTATGTCATTAAGGAAGTATATTGTCAAAATGTGTGCAAGAGCAAGTTTTGAAATTGTCTTTTTTGTGTTTTCGGTTTCAAGGATAGAGCCGTCTAGGGACTCGAGGCCTTGAGCTTGGTAAAAATGAGGTATTTAGGGGCTTAATGCCTTCAGCTTGGTAAAAATGAGGCCTCTAAAGATTGGGGTTCCTTAACTTGGTAAAAATGAGGTGTCCATGGACTTGGGGCGTTGGGCTTGGTAAAAATGAGGCATTCAAGGACTCAGGGCCCTAGGCTTAGTAAAAATTAGGCATCTATGGACTTGAGGCCCTGGGCTTGGTAAAAATGAAGTGTCAACGGACTCGGGGCCTTAGACTTAGACTTCTTGAGAAAAATGACCGAGGGTCGTAAAAACTCGGGGTCATCTCTTCGAAATTCTTGGAAAAATGGCCGAGGATCATATGAACTCAAGACCCTCTTCTCATACTCTTTTGGAAAGAATGACCAAGGATAGTAGAGGCTCGAGGCCTTTTCCTCATATTTTTCTTTGAAAGATAGTCAGATGTCTTCAAATTATATAAAAACTGAGGTCTTTTAAGGTTGTAAGGATATTTGCAGTGTGAGGCACCTGGGCCGGTGCCTAACACACTATCAGGTGCTTACGTAGGCACTTAGCACATCTCAAGTGCCTAGCTTACTCTTAGGTGCTTTTCTCCTTGGATTTTGCTAAAAAAAATACCGAGAAGGTGAAGATTTTGACGCTCTCTCCTCGGAATTTTCTTGAAAAAGGATTGAGAAGGTGAAGAGCTCAATGCTCTTTCCTCAAAATTTTTCTAAAGAACGATAAAAGAAGTGAAGAGCTTGGCGCTCTTTCCTCAAACTTTTCCTGAAGAATGACCGAGAAGGTGAAGAGCTTAGCATTCTTTCATCGGACTTTGCTTGAAAAATGACTGAGGAAGTGAAGAGTTTGGCACTATCTCATCGAAATTTCTCTGAAAAATGGCTAAGACTTGCCAAATGTGCTTAATTTATAGGTAGACTGATGTTTTGTCAAGTTTTTAAAGAAGTTGACTAAGTCAGGTGCCTAGGTAGGTGCCTATCGCCTCCTCAAATGCCTAGTTAGATGCTTAACATCTCCTCTGGCACCTGGTTATGTGCCTAGCACCTCTTCAGTTGTCTGGTTAGACGTTTAGCATCTTTCAATCATCTAGTTAGACATCTAACTTACTCCTAAATTCTTGTCTTCCCAGATTTTGCTTGAAAAATGGTCGACAAGGTGAAGATCTCTGTGCCATCTCATTGGAACTTGCTTAAAGAATGACCAATGAGGTGAAAATCTCGGGGTTTTTTCCTTAGATTTTTTTTAAAAAAAAATATCTGAATATCTTTAACTTATAAAGAAACTGATTTTTTTTAGGTCATAGAGGGATTTAACAATCCTAAGCGCCTAGCCTTGTCCAAGAACCTAAGCAAGCACCTAACCCTATCCTAAGTTCCTAGGTAGATGCCTATCCCTGTTCCAGACTCTAGAGCAAGTGCCTAGCATGGTTCCGGGTGTGTCTCTTCGTATTTTTCTTGAAAAACACCCGAGGAGGTGAAGAATTTGGCACTCTATCCTTGGAATTTGCTTGAAAAATTGTCAAGGATGCGAAGAACTTGACGCTCTCTCCTTGAACTTTACTTTAAAAAATGGCCGAGAAGTTAAAGAGTTCAGTACTCTCTCCTAAAAATTTTGAAAAAATGGCCGAAGATTTGAAGTGTTTGACTCTCTCTCCTTATAATTTACTTCAAAAATGGCTGAGGAGGTGAAGAGGTCGACGTTCTCTCCTCGGACTTTACTTGAGAAAAGGTCGAGGAGGTGAAGAGATCGGCGCTCTCTCCTCGGACTTTGTTTGAAAAAATAACTGAGGAGTTGAAGAGTTATGTACTCTCTCCTTAGAATTTACTTGAAAAATGGTTAAGGAGGTGAAGAGCTCAACACTCTCTACTTAGACTTTTCTTGGTAGTTTTCATTGGAATTTTGCTAAGGTTTTACACTTGGTGTTCTTTTTGCAAAGTTCATGGGAGCAATGAGCTCTCTTGACTATTGGCTAGTTAGCTATGGGAGTGATGCGATGAAATTAACACTAGCAAGTGCACTAATCGTTCAAGTAATAAAATGATGAGTAAATATCGTTCCCAACGAGGACTGAGTAAATACTACAGAAATTATGACTCAACTCTTGCTGTTATTTGAGCAAACAAATAATTGTAGGAGAAAAGTTTACTAGCAATTAACTAAAAACAGAAGCACTAATAATTAACGGAAGATTTGCAAACTTTGGAATGAAGACTCTTATGAACTAACGTGCTAAGGACTCCACTTCACCTAAACCATAATTGACAATAGTTTTGAATGGACAAGTTCCACTTACTATATTTTCAAGATGGTAGAATCCCCAATCAATTGATTATCCTTATTCAGGTCTAATCACAATCTCAAGAATCATCAACTTCAAATATCCCTATTCTAGGTCTATTCTAGATTGATTCAACTTAAGAAGCATTAAGTTCAATGGAATTCCTTTAAGTTAAATCTCCCTATTCGGTTACGGTTTAAACGGACCACATGAACTTCCTAGAATCCCTATTCGGTTACTCCTATTTCATTCATGGCATGTTTTACCCTGGCTTTGCATAGCTAACAATCCAAAATCATATTTATTAATTCAACTATTCATAAAAGCATAGCTTCTCTATTCGACACATCACTATGCCTCAAGAAGGAATCAAAATAATAAACAACATTAAGAACAATAAAACGCACTCTTTGAAAAACAAAGTAAATTCCAACTTGTCCAAATAGCACTCAAGATATAGGTTTAGGATCCATCTATCCTTAACACAAAAATATCTACTCCATAATAATATTCAAACAACCCATGTTCATATTATAAAACATCAACATAGCTAGATAAGAATAATACAAAACCGGAGAAGAATGATTTAAAAGCTTGATGCGTAGCCTCCCGGAGTATCTCCAACTCTCCTTTTGCGTCTCCTCTTCTCCAAATTCTCTTTCTTTTCTTCTACGGCCGCCTCCCCCCTCTTGTTCAGCTAGGGTTTCAATTTACAACTTTCAGAATCCGCGGGCTGGCGCTGCAGCACCAACATCCCGGCGCTGCAGCTTCAGGACGAATTTCTAACCTTAGTCTGGCGCTGCAGCTTCAACATCCCAGCGCTGCAATGCCAACTTTCTGTCCAAATCCTCTCTTTTTTTCAGCTTCCAGCGCTGCAGCACAAACATCCCGGCATTGCAGCCTTGAGTTTCTGTCTCCTTTGCGCATTTTGGCCTTCCAGTGCTCTCCAGTGCTCCAGCAAGTGTCTGCACAGTAGATTTCCATGACTTAGCATTGATCATTCAACTAAAACAACTTATTAGTAGAATAAGATAAACTAAACTCAAATTGTCAAAAACATATGCAACACAATTCTAATGCTTAAGATCAATACCAAAAACGTGCCTAAAAGTACTATAATAACATGATTTATTCAGAGTTATCAGGGAGCAATAATTTTTTTGAGCAATACGCTGGCCTACTAGGCGTGGATGCCCATTAGGCATGAGAGGGGCAAACTAGGGATGGGAGAAGTTCACTAGGTATGGGAGAAGTTCACTAAGCATGGTAGAAGTCCACTTAGCATGGAAAGAATACCGAAGCTTACTAGAGCTCACAACTCTTAGATTTTTGTGAAAATGTATCAAAGCCTAAGAAAGCTCAGGGCTTTCACCTTGGAGTTTTGGCAAAAATGGTGCCAATGAAAGGAATGGTTCGTAGCTCCCCCCTTAGGGTTTTAGTTGGAAAAATGACTGAGGATAAAACTTTTCGGGGAAATCTCCTCAAGATCCTCAAGATTTTGAAAAAAAAAAAAGGTTTTGAGAGTCAGAGGTGCTCGGGGCACTCTCTTTTGGCTTTTGACTGAAAAAGTACTGAGGTTGAGGATTGCTCACGACAATCTCCTCAAGATTCTGATTGAAAAAGTGTTAAGGGTGAGGATTGCTTAAGGCAATCTTCTTCGGCCTATGATTTAATATGTCCTCATGTCCTCGACATATTCCCTCAGCATACCCTGAGGCTTTCTTTATCATAGTGGATTTGAAGCTTTCTTGCTTAGAGCAGGTCCGAGGCTTTCTACTTAAGAGTTTTTCATTAAACTCGGGTATCGAACTAGCGTCCTTGAAGTTATTTATTGAGAATGGCTAAGGTTTTAGAAATGCTTGGGGTGTTATCCTCATACTTTGGATGAGAAATAGTTGAGGATGGTGAACAATCAAGGTGTTTCCCTCGGGTTTTTAATGCGAAAAGACCGAGGATGAGAGGTGCTTACAACACTCTCTTCAGACTCTTTTGAAAAAAATGGTTGTGGGTCATAAGGACTCGGGGCCTTATCCTCGAAATGTTTGGGGATAACTGGCTGAGGGTCGTAGGGACTCAAGGCCCTATCCTAAGACTTTTGGGGAAAATGGTTGAGAGTTGTTCGGACTCGGGGCCCTCTCCTCAGACTTTTTTGGAAAAATGGTCGAGGGTTGTAGGGACTCGAGGCTCTATCCATGAACTTTTTGGGAAAATAGCCTCTCATTGGAATTTTTGGGAAAAATGATCGAGGGATATAAGGACTTTGGGCCCTCTCCTCGAAATTTGGATGAGAGGATATACTCCTCTTATTTCTAGATAAACCTTGGATTTTGGTGCATCAAAGGCTGATGAATTTTTATTGTGCCATGAGTTGGTGACTTCTTTTTTATATATTTTGCCAGTACCTGGCAGGTTTTTACTACGCCACTGATTGGTGGATTTTTTTATGCTTTTTCATAAGGAACTCAAAAGAAATTGTTTATTGATAGAATATGCCAAGGTTACAAAGTAAGCAAATACTTAGAAGAAAATATATTACTGATAGAACTTGCAAAGGTTCTCGGCATTCTAGGTTCAGAGTATTGGAATTTCATTAAGGTCTTCAATCAAGAGGCAAAGCTTAAGCTTTATTGTGTCCCTTTATGAAGCTGAGATAGCAAGATCGAGATGTCGCTTGACTTCCGCGGACTTCTCTTATGCCATTTTCAATAGAGAATTTCATCTTTAGGTGGTATGTGGATATAACTACTTTCATGGAATTCTAACTCGATCTTCTAAGAATAGCGTTGTAGAAGGATGGGTGCTTGACGACCAAGAAAGTGGTCATGGTAGTAATCTACTTAACGGTAGAGCCTACGGTTACGGATTGGAATATGTTGCCTTCTGAGAGTATTGGCTCTTCCGAAAATCCATAGAATGAAGATGCCACTAGCTTAAGCTAATCGTCACTCAGCTTCATTTTTGGAAATCTTCGTAGTATAGGATGTCAATCGAGCTCCTATTATCGACTAGTATTCTTTCCACATTGTAATTTTTGATCGGTAAGGTGACAACCATAGCGTCATCATACAATGTTTTTAATCCTTCTAAGTCGTCATTAGTGAAGAAGATAACTTGATCAGTTCTTGCCTTCATCTTAGGCCCACTAACGGAGGCGACTGATGTGGCATAGACCTTTTTTGTTTGCAATGAATTATCATTGGCTGTCAGGCCTTTGAAGATGGTTTTGATGGTGTCGGCTATGGTGGTTTAATCTTCCTTGTTACCTTGCTGGCATCTAATATCTTGCGCGTTTCTTTTCAGACTTAGCTTAGGGCTTTATCTAGAATCTTGCTCGGGGTTATGCATAGGGCTTCTTTTATGAACACGTCGGGGACTTCATCCTTATAGCTCCCTTTCATCCCTTTGGTATGTGGGAGCCCAAGTGTATTCCAACAAATATCCTTGGCGGGTAAGTGACTCTATCTTGTTCTTGAAGGCATTGCACTTTTCGGTGTTATGCCCATGGTCTTTGTGGAAGCGACGCCATCAGGACTTATATTTGTTTACACTAATGTTCATAGGCTTTACACACTAGCGAATAAAGTCCAGATCTTGGATGTTCATTAGGATATTGGCCCTAGGAGTGTTGAGAGGTGTATAGCTGTCGAACATCCAAGGTGTTTTTCCACTCTCATCCTCGCGAGGCTTCTTTCTTTAGTCATTCTTTGGTTTAGACTGTTCACCCTTCTTTTTCTTTCTATATTCTTCTTATTCCTTTTGAAATGCTTGGTCTTCCTTCGCGAGTATGCACTACTCAGTTTAGGCAAAGATTTCGTTCATTTCTCTGGTTGGGTGCCTGGTGAGCTTGGAGTTGAAATTCCTTGACCTAAGCTCATTTTTTAATGCTACAATTTAGATCTTAGGGTCGAGGTTGGGGATTTCCTATGCAGTTATATTGAAATGGGAAATATACTCACAGAGTTTTTCGTCTCTTTGCTGGATAATATTGAAGAGACTTTTGGACATCTTCCTCGATCCTTTGCTGCTAAGGAAGTGCGCCACGAAGGTGCGACTGAGTTCTTTGAAAGACCTAATGCTTTCAAGTTTCTAGTGGGAGTACCAGGTACTAACATCTTTTTAAGGGTTAGTGGGAATGCCCAACATAAGACCACGTCTAGGTGGCAGTGTAAAAGCATTATCTTTTTGTAAAGTTGAGAAGATCCATCAGATTGGTAGTGCCATAATAGGCTTTGATGACTGGCATCTTGAAGTACCGATGGAGCAGAGCGTCAAAATTTCTTCGATGAATGGAGGGTCTTGGTAATCAAGCTCATCTAGGACATTGGCTCCCTAGTGCTTGAAGGCCTCACCTATCTTCTTATCTATCTTTTCCAACTTTTTATCCAGACGGTTTGATTTTTGGACGCAGAGTAGCCTCGAGAATACTGTCTATGGTTAACAAGAGAAGACTCTGTAGTGGACTTGTGATCTTCGATATACTGATTGGAATTTTGGTGCTATAACGACTCATCTCGGGTTAGCCATCCCCGAGACGATGTCATCATGTTTTGAAATCTCAGCACGACACATATATGCAACAATATTAAAAATATACATCAACTGAAAATACACAACATCTTTTCAGAGGAGATACAACATCTTTCTCTTATCATAAACAATATATACAATAATAAAAAAATGTGTGAATATTAACAACTTTTCAAAAATTTTGTTTCTTTTTCTTTCACAAGTTTGAGGATGTTGACCACAGGACTTACTTAAGTTGTTCACTCTGGTTATCAGCTCAACTATTTATCAGCCCTGTCCATAACTTGAAATATTTAAACAATGAGGAGTGTGCTTCATAAGCTCAGTGAATTAAATTTACTAGAAGTACTCAATTTATATACTTCTAGCTGTATTTAATCATTATTAAATCAACATAGTCAAACATCTATCTTTTCTCACATACTAATTCAATCATTTTTCAATCTCTTTATAAATAAATCATCAAGCTAGCCTCGTTCAATAAATATATCTCATATGCCAATCATATCCGTTTTCTTCTCATATTTTTATCAATTTAATATCATCATTTACCTTATCATAAGGTTCACATCATACAAACAATCGATTATATAATTCTTTATCATATCATACTTTCAATTTCTTTATCATCAAAGTTGTCTTACTATGAGAGTCATCTGTCTATCAATCATTTCACAATTAAGACATATACTTTAGCATCTCAGCCAACAATAACAAATATTTAAAAATATAAATGCATGAATTTAAATTATCTTTTTGACTTTTTCATCAGATCATTTCATATTATCATGTGGGAACGTCTTCTCACATGTCGACATGTTTCAGCTAAAGCAGCTACCTTCCTGGTCTTCTCAGCCAGACCAGATGCCTTCCTAGTCTTCCTTTTATGCATATGAACAATAACATGTAAGAAAGCATATATCAAAGCATTCAATTCAACTATCTCTTTCTCAAAATTATTATTTTATCGTATAAATATTAAATTGTCTCCTCATATATCATTTCAATTTTTAAATTATATCTTTCAAGAATTTCATATATCTTTTCAGCCTATTTTTCATTAATTTATCCTTTTAAAATATAACTTCTCATATAATTAATTTTCAACATATCATTTAATTCTTAATCAACCAATTAATTATCATATATAAAAGAAAATACATCATCTAATCATTATAATTCAACAAATAATTCAAATATCATCAATTCATATTTTATATTGGTCCCAATTACTAAAAGTAAATCTAACTCACCACGTAGCACTTAAAGCTACCCATGGATCACCTCTTTGCCTTTCCTGCTCCTTTCAGCAATTTCTTGAGATTGTTGATCACCAACACCTAACCATAAATTTTTATCAATCTTACTATTTTATAGCTTAATTCAAACAATATAATTATTTAGTTATGTGTTTAGTTTTACAATTCTAATAATTTTTTTATATTTTGAAATATAAGTCTTATTGGAAAACTTACCCCAATCGAGATGTAATCTTGATATTGAAATTGGATGACTATTATAATCTAAGACCTTTGGAGAATTTTTGTCAAAAGTTTGCTAGAATAAATAAATTTGCAAAAAGGAAGAGAAATGAATGAAGAAAGAAATTCGCAAGAATGAAAAACTGAGAGTTTAAAAACTTAAGAAGTTTAAAATTTTTCTTTAGTTTTACTCTCCCTTTTTTTAATATGTATTATTTTATTATTTAATTTAAAGTTTCTTCACATGAAAGACTAGCACAGCAACTTACTTTTACTTCATCATTTGAATATAAAAAAAAAAAAACCATGTTAGATTTTTTACACAGTTCTAAGTAATTATTACTTTATATTTGTTGTTAGTACATGTTAACCTGTAGCAATTTGGTTTCAACAAAAGCTTTAAACACTTATCACCATTTGTATATAAATAAGCCACCTGCCCATTTTAACTTTTACAAGTTTTAATTATTTATTATTTGTTTCCTTCTCTTAGTATGTGATAACATGTGGTTGATTTTGTGTCGTTAGAGTGTTTCAATTAGCCATCACAATTTGCAGCAAAAGAAGACACGTTCTTCTTCCACATTTTAATTGATTATTTGTTTAAGACTTAACTCTTATTAAGATATGTATAATTTCTTTGGTGTCAACAAGATAAAGAAATTAAATACCAAGTTAATAGCTATTTTGATGCAAAAAATGTTTTTGCTGAGTTGGAGCTCGGGCCTCAAGGAGATCTGCATAGGGGAGAAGAGATGAGCTAAGAGGTTGCCGGAAGGAGTGCCTCCGAGGATGCTCCGAAGCTTTTGTTAGTGTAAGATAAGATGTATGAGAGTAACAGGCATTCTCTTTTTAGGTTTAGAATAAGTTATAACATTGAATGCGCACCTGAGTCATTTTATAAGGTTTTGATGCGGCCTTTCACCTAGAGCAATGATGATGTGGAGTTACAGCTGGGTGGGCAATGATGCCTAGGAGGCCTAGCTGGGTGGCCTTGGGTCGTCCGTTGTGTTTCGCCTTGCTGTCTTGGTTTGGGGCCGTCCATGTATGAGGCAGCCCTTATGCCAAGGGCGGTTAGTGACCTGGAGTCCAGTTGTCCCAGTCTGGGCCATCAGTGTATTGCCCTGTTTGTCTAGCCATGGGATGGTCCACGTGTCGTATCTTTATTTGGTGCGTGTTTTTTGGCAATATCAGAGGCCCCCCACTTCCTTGAGTACATTTATATGCTTAAGGGAGTATTGCAAGGTTCAGTCTTTAATCAAAGGGGTAATGTACCATGTTTTGATAGAGCCGAGCCGAGCATATGTGGAGCAATCCATCTGCTCAGCTTTGGAGACATAAGTCCGAGCATGTGTGGAGTAATCAATCTGCTCGGACCTTGGAGCTAGTGGGCCGAGCATGTGTGGAGCAATCCATCTACTCGATCTTGGAGACATGAGTCTGAGCATGTGTGGTGCCTGACCATCTGCTCGGACTTTGGAGCTAACGGGCCGAGCACGTATGGAGCAATCCATCTGCTCGGCCTTAGAGACATGAGTCTGAGCATGTGTGATTCCTGACCATCTGTTCAGACTGTGGAGCTGGTGGGCCGAGCATGTGTGGAGCAATCCATCTGCTCTATGTGTAGTGCCTGACCATTTGCTCGGACATTGGAGCTGGTGGGTCAAGCATGTGTGGAGCAATCAATCTGCTTGGTCTTGGAGATATGAGTCCGAGCATGTGTGGTACCTGACCATCTGCTCGGACCTTGGAGCTAGCGGACCAAGCACGTGTGGAGCAATCCATCTACTCGGCCTTAGAAATATGAGTTCGAGCATGTGTGGTGCCTGACCATCTGCTCGGACCTTGGAGCTGGTGGGCCGAGCATGTGTGGAGCAATCCATCTGCTCGGCCTTGGAGATATGAGTCCGAGCTTGTGTGGTGCCTGACCATCTGCTCAGACCTTAAAACTAGCGGGCCGAGCATGTATGGAGCAATCCATCTGCTCGACCTTAGAGACATAAGTTAGAGCATGTGTGGTGCCTGACCATTTGTTTGGACCTTGGAGCTGGTGGGCCGAGCATGTGTGGAGCAATCCATCTGCTTGGCCTTGGAGACATGAGTTCGAGTTTGTGTGGTGTCTGACCATCTGCTCAGACCTTAGAGCTAGCGGGCCAAGCACGTGTGGAACAATCCATCTGCTCTACCTTGGAGACAGAAGCCAGAGCATGTGTGGTGCTTGACCATTTGTTCAGACCTTGGAGCTGGTGGGCCGAGCATGTGTAGAGCAATCCATCTGCTTGGCCTTGGAGACATGAGTCCGAGCATGTGTGGTGCCTGACCATCTGCTCGGCCTTGGAGACATGAGTCCGAGCTTGTGTGATTCCTGACCATCTTTTAGGACCTTGGAGCTGGTAGGCCGAGCATATGTTGAGCAATCCATCTGCTTGGCCTTGGAGACATGAGTTTGAGCATGTGTGGTGCCTGACTATCTACTCAAACCTTGGAGCTAGCAGGCCGAGCACGTGTGGAGCAATCCATCTGCTTGGCCTTGCAGATATGAGTTCGAGCATGTGTGGTGCCTGACCATCTGTTCGGACTTTGGAGCTGACGAGTCGAGCATGTGCGGAGCAATCCATTTGCTCGGCCTTGGAGACATGTGGGATCTAAGGAGACCTTTTGGCTTCCTGTTTTTTGGGTTTTCTTTTTGGGGCTCAACTTTTGGATGCTTTTGGGCCTTTCATGGCACGTGGCGAGTGTCAGATTTCATTAAATGCTAGCAGCCATTTTCATGAGTGACTGCACTAGTTAATGATTGAAACCTTAGGAAAGTGGGATGTTGGCTTGGAGAGATGAATGGTGCCTAGGGGAACGAAATGTCCCCTAGGCCTTTGGGAAGTTTAAAAGTAGCCTCGAGCTACTAAAGAGTCACTTCCTCAACTGTCCTCTTTTAATGCCCTCGCTTACCGTGCCTCTTTTCCCTTTATAAGGAGGCTCTTGTTTCCTTGTTTCTTCACTTCAAATCGTAGTGAGTATTTTTAAGAGTGAGAAATCTTTGAGAGCCCTCGTCCTCGATCCCCCTTTATGAGAGCATTTGCCCTCGTTCTAACCTTCTGAGAGCTGTTTACCCTCACTTTGATAGCCTTTGTCCCAATTTGTGAGAACCTTCATGCTGAATTTTTTCTAAGTCTTGGTGTTCGGTGCTTGCTGGTGGTTCGGGTCGTTCTGTGGTGCGAGTGCTCGGTCGACGTGGCGTTTGGAGTTTTTCGAAGAAAGGAGTTCCTGAAGAGCGATCTTTTAGGGGAGTAGAGTCTGAATCCTTCGGAATTTGGTGAGTTATACCCTCCATTCCTTTTAAATATGTCTTCCTTTGATAAGTATCGTGATCAGCCTAGTAGTGTTAGTGGTAGCAGTAGGAGTAACGTAGATTAAAGTGGTAATGATAGTACCAAGGAGTCGGGGTTGTCCACGTCCTCTTTAAGGAGTGCGACCCCAAAAAGGGTCGTGGTGAGGGAAGGCCCTTTGTCAATGGTGCCATACGTCCTGTAGTGGAGGAGTATGAAGAGGATTGCTCTTCTGGGGACGAGGTTCTGGCTGATATCAGGGGACCTCGGCTGGAGAAGAGAGGGAGAAGGACCTGGAGGTGATCCGGAAGACGTACCACATACCGAGTTGGTATGATCTTTGGCTAGCTGGGGAAGGGGAGAGGGCCTACGACCCTCTTCCGAGCTGTGCACCCTATGAATTGTGTGTGTATGAACACCACATAAGGGCAGGGCTTCGATTCCCCCTTCACCCATTCTTTTGTGTCGTTTTACAATACTTCGATATTGCGCTGTGCTAGCTAGTGCCGAACTCGGTACGTCTGATCATGGCCTTTATCTGTGTCTGCTTGGAAGTGGGTGGACCGATGAACATGGATATCTTCAAGGCCCACTTCCTGATCAGCAGGCACAACCAGACTGGATGGGTGGTTTTTAGCACCCGGGCCAAGAGAAGGCTGCTGAAGAGGACTCCATCATCAATCAAGAGATGGAAGAAAAACTTTTTCTTCATCCGATCTGTGGAAGACTTCGGTCTTCCCCCCTAGTGGAGCATGGACCGAGCCGAGAAGTGTAAGAAAATGGGCCTTCATCAGCACGAGCAAGAGTTCATGGATGCTATGGTGGCCTCGCCGCTTGATGTCGAAGTCCTCTACAGTAATGAAGAGCTAGCGAGGCGCGACCTATGCCCTCCATGCATCGAGTCTTCGCTCTAGAGCGGTAAAGATCGATGCTTTTAATATTGGTAGTTTTGTTTCTGCTTCATTTGTTGTCTTATAGTTTTCACTTATGAATTTTTCCTCTTTCGTGTTGAGCAGAGATGGGCGCCACGGCACGTGCCTGGGAGCAGGCGAGGAAGCTCGCAATAGAGAGAAGAAAGGCTGCCTCAACCAAAGACAGCGAGCCTCTGGCTCGGGGGAAAAGAAGAGGCCTCGTGCCTTTACCTCGATCGACCTAGAGAGTCCTCCCCGAGGCCCTCCTCAATCGGATCCAGTGCCAGTGACCAGCATTCTCCCGGTGGCCTCTGCTGCCTCGAGGTCTTCGGCTGCTCCGAGGAGCTTAAATATTCATATTTAAGCCTTTTAATTTACATTTGTTAAGCTCTTTGTTTATGTATTTTACTCTATTTTACTTCTTTTTTGTGTTTTATGTGTTTTTCATAGGCTTATGAAGAAAAGAAAGCATTTTGAAGCTTTAAAGGAAGAAAACAGAAGATACGGAAAGAGCTAGTGCGATCGAGTGCAACATGGCTGCGATCAAGCGCACAAGCAATCGTGCGCACACATAGAAGGCTCGAGCGCACCCATGTGCTCAAGTGCAGAAGCATGCGATCGAGCGCACACACACAGAGAGGCGGCAGAGCCAGTTTTGGAAAGATTTCTTTCGGACCTATTTTGGAAATTAGGGTTTCAAGGCACCTTTAGAACCCTATAAATAGCCCTGTAAAACACAGAAACAACATCTCCCTTTTGAGGAACTTATGTTCCTTTTAGTTTAATTTTTGTTCGGGGAGATCGGAAAAGGAAACTGTGGAGTAGAATTGACGACTCTTCTCTCGGGTTTCTTCTTTCCTTTATTTTTATTATGTGTACTTAAACTTTTAGTAAGGGCTTAGTTGAAGCCCTAATTATGTTTAACCAATAATTTAATATTAACGCCTTTGCAATACTTATGTTGTGATTCTTAATTTGATTAATACTTGCTTTTATTTACATTCATCATATGTGTGTGACTGATCAACTTATGCATGTGGTATGGATCAGTTAATTGAATCAATTTGGATGACCGAGTCCTGGGTTCAACAATAGTAACAAAAGATATCCACGTCGGATTCTTGGGTTAATCAACATGAGAAACCGGGAGTGGACCAAACCCTAGGCCCCGTGTGGTTATCGATTTCCACAGACCTTATGCTCTCTTAAGGAACAACTCAATATACACCATGCTGAATCCCTTAAGAGAGAAAAGAGTTAGAGTACACACCATGCCTAACTCGTTGCTTAGGGAAATCCATAGCCTAAGGAGTGGACCAAGCCCTTAGGTTGACAACCAGTAGGTATTCATAGCATGAGTAGAGCATTGGCATATTGTTTTGTTGGGGTAGCATGATTAGTGGTGGATACCAAGTCCCTACGTCTTTATTATTATTGTCTAAACTCAATATTTATTCCTATCTATTTTTACTTTGTGAAACTAATTCTAAATCAAAATTCACTAATCCTTGTGGAAAATGATCTTGCACTTGCACACTATGCTACCACAGACCTTGTGCACTTGCAAGTAAGACTCGGACAGTTATTTGCATATTTATTTAGGTAGATAATCGCTCCAATAGCAGCTTCTAGGGCGGCGGTCTTCAGGCCCAACTGGGCCTTGAGGGTCGACGACTCCATTTTTGAGTACCCATGGGTGGCACGGGAGCATCTGATGATGGGGATCCCTCCCTGGGCTCTTCAGAAGCTGTTTCGGAGGCCGATCGAGAGCCTTTGCTCGGCTGTGGAGGCCGTTGCCTCCCAGGTATTCCTTTTTCCTTAGCTCGTTACTTTCTCTTGAGTTTTTATTTAGATTTAATTGTGTTTAACACTTATCTGTTTGGTCACAGATGGGTGTTCTTCTTGGCATCACCTCCCATAGGTACCTGGGCGGCTCACCATTTTGATATGATACGGGCCCTCCCAGTTAGGGATCAATTTTCCTGCCTAGTGAGGTCGAGATACTTTGTTCTTTCGCAAAACAAGATCATGAAGCCGAAAGTGCCTTCCTCGTACTCAAGAGTTATAATACATGGCGGTCCATTGCTGATAATCCGCTAGTCGGATCTGAGCTTTATCTCTTGTTTCATCAAGAAGGTCAGTGTTCATACGAAGAGCTTCGTCATTGTGTTTTTTTCAAAATTTTGTATTCGGAGTGAGAGCATTCCCGTTTCCAAGGGGATGACGGCTTCAGAGCCGTAAGTCATGAAGAAAGAGGTTTCACCAGTGGGTGCTCGGGCAGTGGTCCGATAAACCAAGAGGATATTCGGTAAGTTGTTTGCCCACTGTCGGTCTGCCTCATCTAGTCTTCTTTTGATGCCCTGCAAAAGAGTTCTGTTAGTCACTTTGGCCTGCCCATTAGCTTGTAGGTATCCAACGGACGAGAAGTGGTTCTCAATACGCAGCTTATTGTAAAATGCCTTGAACTGAGCGCTATCGAATTGTTTGCCGTTGTCCGTCACCAATACTTAGGGTATACCAAAGCGACACACTATTGATTTCTAGATGAAACCCTGGGCCTGATGGTTGGTGATGCAGGCCAGTGGTTCAGCTTCTACCCATTTTGTAAAATAGTCTATCGCCACTATGAGGTACTTCCACTAACCAGGTGCTCCAGTGAAAGGTCTGAGAAGGTCCATTCCCCACATAGCGAAAGGAAGCGGGCTAGTGACTGGAGCAAGGGGATTCGTCGGTCTTTGGGAGATGGTAGCATATTGCTGGCAACTTTTGCACTTCTTTACTAGTTCCATGGCTTCTCCTCGCATCCCAAGCTAATAAAACCCTTGACAGAGGATCTTGAAGGAAATGGCTCGTCCTCCGAGATGATTTTCGCATATCCCTTCATGGACTTCTCGGAGAGTGTAATTGGCCTCACTCGGGTCTAGACACTTCAAATAAGGAGTTGTGAGACCCTTTTTGTACAGTTAATCGTTCAAGATTGCGTACTATGCTACCTGAGAGATGATCTTTCGGGCCTCGTTCTTTTCACTCAGGAGACTCCCCTCCCTCAAATATCCGAGGATAATATCCATCCAAGTTTCCTCGGTGGTCACGGACAACACAATTGTTTCGTCGATGCTAGCTATGGTGAGCATTTTGAGGTAGATCACTCGTGTGGATTCGAGTTATCGAGAGGATACGAGCTGGGCTAGGGAGTCGGCCTTTGAATTTTTGGCCCAAGGAACTTGATTAATTTGGAACACTTGGAACTTGGCGACAAGTTCTTTGGTTTTCGCTAGGTAGCGAGCAATCTTCTCCCCTTGGGCCGCGAACTCTCCAGTGACCTGGTTTACTACCAACTGTGAGTCACTGTAGGCGCTCAAGGCCTCTACGGACTTCCCTAGCTAATTTCATCTTTACCAGGAGAGCCTTGTACTCGACTTCATTGTTTGAGGCCTTAAACCCAAACCTTAGGGCATACTCGATGGTAAAGCCATCTGGGCTACTCAGGATAAGTTCGGCACCACTTCTGGTGTCGCTGGAGGATCCATCAACGTGAAGTGTCCATTGAAGGACTTCTTTGGCCCTGTTGAGATCCGGGGTAGGATCTTCTTGAATCGGGAGTGTGGTTTCCACAATGAAGTCGGTGAAGGCCTAGGCTTTGATGGCCGTATGGGATCGATAATGAATGCCAAATTCCCCAAGTTTTACTGACCATTTGACCATTCTTCCGGAGATATCCGGCTTGTGGAGTACTTGCTGAAGAGGCTGATCGGTCAAGAGGACAATCGTGTGTGCTTGAAAGTACGACCGGAGCTTGCGGACTGTGACCAGAAGTGCATACGCCATTTTCTCCACCGAAAGATATCTGGTTTTCGCGTCATGAAGAACCTTGCACACATTGTATACAAGCTTTTGGACGTCCACCTCTTCCTTAATGAGGGTTGAGGCCACCACCTCTGGCTCCGTCGAGAGGTATAGAAAAAGCTCTTCACTAGTGGAGGGTTTGGTGAGTAAGGAGGGTGAGCCTAAGTACCTCTTTAACTCCCCAAATGCTTCTTGGTAATCCTCGGACCAGACGAAGTCCTTAGCCTTCCTAATGGCTTTGAAGAAAGAGAGATATTTTTCTGCTGATTTTGACATGAACCGGCTCAAAGCTGCTATCCGGCTAGTGAGTCGCTAGACTTCTCTTACGGTCTGGGGTGATTTTATATTGAGGACGACCTCTATTTTTTTGGGGTTCGCTTTGATGCCTCTATTACGATGAAGCCGAGGAATTTTCCTCCTATGACCCCGAATGCACACTTAGAAGGGTTAAGCTTCATTTGATGGCATCGAAGGACTTTGAAGGCCTCTTCCAAGTTGCTTTTGTGGTCTTTGGATTTGACACTCTTTATCAACATATCATCCACAGAGACCTCCATGTTTGGATCGATTTGCTCCCGAAAAATCTTATTTACTAATCTTTGGTAGGTGGCTCCAGTGTTCTTCAACCCAAATGGCAAAACTTTATAGCAGTAGAGTCCCTGCCCCGTGATGAAGGCTGTCTTCTCTTGATCGGGCCTATACATAAGAATATGATTATATGCCGAGTATGCATCCATAAAGGTTAGTAGCTCATGCCCCGATGTTGCATCGACAAGTTGGTCAATCCTCGGCAAAGGAAAGCTATCTTTTGGATAGGCTTTATTTAGATTTGAGAAGTCGATGCAAATTTTCCATTTTTCACTGGCCTTCTTTACTATCACCACGTTGCACACCTAATCCAGGTAATGTGCTTCGCGGATAAAGTTGGATGTGAGTAGCTTATCCACCTTGGTCTAAATAGCGGCTTGTCACTCGGGCGCGAACGATCTCTTTTTCTGGATGACTGGTTAGTGGTTTAGGTCTTGGTTTTCTTGGAGAAGGGCGAGTAAGGGTCCTTTAAGGCCTTCAGAGAGATTAGAGCCAATCTGGATGGTTCGGGAGGTATCCTCTCCGAGAGGTATCGCGGTAAGCTCTTCCACCGGCTGGCCCCGTGGGTTCCTCCCTTCGTCCCTAAGGTCATCTAACTCGAGTTGGAGGGCCTCCGTCCTTCAGCCTTCTCTTACCGTGTTGAAATAACAAGACTAAGAGATCCGTTGGTCTGTTGTAATTTTGCTAACTCCACCTTATGTCAGGAACTTTACTTTCAAGTAATATCTAGAAACAACTGCTCGGAGCCTGTTGAAAGTGGGTCGGCCCAGGATTATGTTATAAGATGAAGGCTGCCGGACAATCAAGAAAGTAGTCTATACAGTGGTTGCCTGTGAGGCTGTTCCTGCGATCACCAAGAAGACTATATTGCCTTCTGTAAACACCGAGCCCCCCGAGAAGCCATAGAGCAGGATGGAGATCGGCTCCAGTTGAGAGTCTTCTAACTGCATCTATTGGAAAACTTCGTAGAATAAGATGTCGGCAGAACTTCTATTGTCGACCAGGACGCGTTTGACCTCATGGTTGGCCACAAGGAGAGATATGGCCATGGCGTCATCATGCGGAGTCTAGACTCCCTCCAGGTCCTCGTCCGAAAAGGTGATGGTCGTGTCCACCTTTCATCTTTTGTGGGGTTCGGTGATTGAAGTTATAGACCGGACATAAGTCTTTTTGTGGCTCCCGGAAGTGCCCCTTACTGCGGCCCCCCCCACAGATGGTTTTGATGACCCTGGCCATAAAAGCTTCTGGCTTCTTCTAGCTAGACTCTTTGCGACTTGGCCCAAGACTCTTCCGAGTAGGCCGGACCATCCTATTCCAATTGGAGGGGCACTCGGGACTCCTTCGGGGTCGCCCCGCAAATTTCTCTGGTCGGAGCGCGGTGAATTCTTTTAGCTGCCTTCTGTTGATGAGGGCTTCTATCTGGTACTTTAGTACCTGGCAATCTTCTGTGTCATGCTCGTGGTTCTTGTGGAAACGACACCATTTCTCTTAGTCCTCATTGAGGCGCAGTGGTTTGGGAGGCCACTGTAAGATCACCTTGTCCTGGATCTGCATCAAGACATCAGTTCTGGATGCACTGAGAGGAGTAAAGCTTTTGAAGGGCTTTGGGACTCTGGGTCTCTCCTCGCGGAAGGGTCGCTTGATGAGTTCCTGACATGGGCTAGCAGAGCCTTTCCTTTTCCTTTTAGTGTCCCCTTCTCGCTCTCTCCGAAAGGCCTGGTCATCCTCTGCCAACATATATTTCTTGGCTAGGGCCAAGATTTTATTCATGTCACCGGGCGACCACCTGGTGAGTTTTGAGCTGAAGATCTCGGACCTCAACCCGTTCTTGAATGTCAGTATTTGGACACTAGGGTCGAGGTCAGGGATCTCCCAGGCCGCTGAATTGAACCTTGATATGTAGGCTCAGAGCTTTTCCCTTTTCAACTAGACGCTATTGAACAGGGACTCTGAGGTCTTCTTGGGGCCTTTATTGCTAAGAAAGTGCAAGGCGAAGGCATAACTTATCTTTTTGAATGTGCGGATAACCCCCGATTTTAAACGAGAATACCATGTCCCGGTCATCTTTTCAAGTGTGAGGAGGAAAGCTCGACACATCACTGGATTTGAATGTCTGTGGAGCGTCATCGTGGTTTCGTAATGCTGGAGATAGTCCAAGGGGTTCATGAAACCGTCATAAGGTTAGATATTGGGCATTCGGAAGTTCGGAGGGAAGGGGGCCTGAAAGACCTCCTGAGTGAATGGAGGGTCTTGGACGTTGAGCTCGTCCATGATGCTGTAGCTATGACCCTTGAGTGCTTCGTTGATTCATCCCTCAATGTCCTCTATTCGCTTACCGAGGCCCTCACTACTCTCAGATGAGGGTCTTTCCCTGGACTTGGTGATCTGAGGCGGGGAGGATTCCGCCACCGAAAAGCCATCGATGGGGGCTCTATGGCTGGCCGAGTTGGTGCGGCTAGGGTCCAGCTATGATGGTGTGGGAGAAGGCTGACGAGCCCCTCTGCAGACCTCAGCAGCCAGGTTGATCACTAACTGGGAGAGTTCTACGAACTATGCTTTGAGCGTAGCTATGTTGGGGCGCGCGTCGGATTCGGCTGAGGAACTTGATCCAGACCGATGGGTGTGAATACTAGCCCCTGTTGCTCTTTTACTGGCGTCCCTAGCTACGTTTTTGGGTGGCATGAAAACAGATTAGTTCTTTAGATTTCTTCATTTTTACTGTTTAGCTAGAGATTATGGTTTCCCATAGACGACGCGAATCTATTGATGCCAAAAATGTGTTTGCTGAGTTGGAGGCCGGGCCTCAAGGAGATCTACACAGGGGAAAAGAGATGAGCTAAGGGGTCGCCGGAGGGAGTGCCTCCGAGGATGTTTCGAAGCTTTTGTTAGTGCAAGATAAGATGTATAAGAGTAATAGGTGATCTCTTTTTAGGTTCAAAAGAAGTTGTATCATGGAATGCGCACCTGAGTCTTTTTATAAGGCTTTGAGGCGGCCTTTCACCCAAGGCGGTGATGACATGGAGTTCCAGTTGGGTGGGCAATGATGCCTAGAAGGCCTAGCTGGGTGGCCTTGGGTCGTCCGTTCTGTTTCACCTTGCTGTCTTGGTTTGGGGCCGTCCATGTATGAGGCGGCCCTTATGCCAAGGGCGGTGATGACCCTGGAGTCCAGTTGTCCGAGTCTGGGCCATCAATGTGTTGCTCCGTTTGTCTAGCCCTGAGATGGTCCACGTGTCGCATCTTTATTAGGTGCGAGTTTTTTGGCAATATCAACTGCCATCATGAATGGTCGGTTAGTAGATCATGGTTCACCTAAATTATTATTTTATCATTCTTTACAACATACATAACTTTCTCTCTATTTCCTACCAAAGTAAATTGCTATATCACAAGATAAAGCCTTAGCTAGCTACTAACCGGTTCTAAACAATCTCTAATCATATATTATTAGAACAATTTAAATACATAAAGCCAACCCCACTAAAATCTTGTATTGAAAACAATCTGTCAACATAGCCATTTGATAAAGGACTAAAGGATTTAATTTTTAAGTACTGCAATGCATAAAGAATTGTGCATATTTTGAAATTATCCCCAACAACTTAATTTCTTCTATATTATACTCATTAACAGTTTTCTTACTATGTTTGTTTATTAAACATCAATTTCAAATACTATCTTCATGTGAACATGTAAATGTTCATGTTCTTTATTTCACCATTTGGTGTTCATTTTATTTTATTTTATATATTTTTTATTTTTTCTTCTTTATTTTTACTAATTTATTAAATTACCCTTAAGGTTTTACAGGTGTCTCATTGGCTGAAAGCTTGGTGGTGACACTTGAGATTGATAAGGAGAGACTTGCCCCCCAAGTCGAGCTGCTAGGTCAGTCAATAACTGGGTAAGCTACATGTATTGTCCTTGTGTGACTAAGGCGTTTGGGTTTGCATGGACTTGGTGAACCGGGTGGTTCGGTTGAGATTGTTGATCCTATCGTAACTGTTCGCCAAATGGCTCATTGGGATTCTGTCAGGTGGTGACATGTTCAAGGATGGTTGGGAGTTTAGAACCAGTGCGTAGGTTGTGACTAGTTAAGGTCCAAGTGGTGGAGGTATTTGTAGCAGTGGTGACTGCGGTTGTTACTGCGATAGTGGTGGTAGCTGCAACGATAGCGTTTTTGGAAGCATTCTTAAGTAGCATCTTGATAGATGAGTTCTTCTACCAGGCAAAAGGATGGACGCGATGGGTTATATGTACACACAAAGATAGAAAAAACCCCAAGGAGTCACCGGAGGACCGGAGGGGTTGTGCTTCCGAGGGACTCTTCGATGCTTAAGTCAGTAAACTGAATGCAAAACAAATTAGGAAGCAAATGAGCTAAAGGATTTGAGAATGAATTGAGCCTTCACATGTGATAATGAGAGCCCCCTTTAGATAGTGTTTTGAGGTAGAGTTTGATTAGGAAAGTGATTAATGCTGAGCATTATGATAGGATCTGAATTCTCATATATTAGAGTATTCTGATAAACTATGGTTTCCATATGTTGGAGTGTCCTAGTAGGATTAGTATTTTGGTATGAAATTATCGTTTTGCCCTTTGTCACATCTAGCCATTCAATTGCTTACTTTGTCTTGTTTACAAAATTACCTTTTTCACACTTGGAGGGTGTCATGTGTCATTATGTTATTGGTTGGGGAATTTTTCCCTACATCAAGTTTCAAAAATAAAACATCTCTTTTGAATTTTGTTTTGGAAAACTTGTTTTCTATGGTCCGTTATCTACAATGGCTATATGAGCCTCTCTCTCATGAGATTATGGATTTTAGTCTCCCTATGGAACAACTCTTATCTTCCATTTCTATGGTTAATGACATCTCTCCTTATTTAACTACCAAGCAGATGAGTTTTTTGAATTCTAAGGTTCTTAATGACTTTCCTAATATTTTGGTTTCGACTCTCGCATCTTTTGCGAAATTTTCTTCTGCTTCCTCTCTGCAAGCAATTTGTCCTTGTAACCTTGATTTTTCATGGCACCAAAACATTTGAAATAGTAGTTGCCTCCAAGATTGCATTCTTTATTTGGCATATGTTCAAAAAGGCAATGCACATGGTACCCGGAGTTCAAACCTTGGGCATTGCCTCGAGATGTCAGTGTTATATTTCTCCTGTGGAGTCTTTTGCAAATTTGTTCCTCAACGGTGATATAGCTAAGGTTGCATGGTCTCATTTCAGTCCCGCTGTGCATTTATCGTGTTATTCCTCCTCTTTACAAGGGATTTTTCACACCTAGTTTGGTTCCACTCCTTTCAAGTCTCATTTTGGCTTAATGAAGTTTTTCTTGGTGTGCATAATTTGTTGGTAGATTTGGCTATTTCAAAATTCATATCTGCATGACTTTAACGTGGTGCCTCATGTAATTTTTTTCAAACAAATTTTTTGATACTTCTATGAGATCATTAATCACTTGGCATATAGCTCTAGCCCAGGTCTTCTTGATTCGCTTATTTTACATTTATTGGGGCTACTAATTGGACTTGTTTGAATTAAAAGAGGTAAATAGATTCAATGGCGGATGCCTTCTGTAGGTTGTCTAAAGCTTAATTCAGATGGCTTTAGTTGTAACAACTTTTGCTTGAGTGGTGGTTTGGTCCATGATCACTCAGGTGTTGGAATTTTGGCTTACTCTTCTTACTTCGGTTTGGGTACTAACATGGAATGGGTGGCTAAGGCCTTGCTAGTTGGGCTGCAACTTTGTAGACCTTATGACTTGGAAATCTTCTTAATTAAATGTGATTCTCATGTTCTTGTAGAATGATTCACGAAGCGCTCTTGGCCTAGGAACATTCACTATAAAGAGGCTAATGTTCTTGCGGATTTACTAGCCAATTATGCTTATAGTCATTAGTCTTTTAAGTTTTTTACTACTCTAGGTTCTTTGCCTAGAAATATTTTTGTAGCTTACAAGCATGACTGCATGGGTCTTAGTACTTTCAAGATGACTTAGTTTTTCTTTGGTTTTGATGTTCTTATTTTTATAATCTTTTTTTTTTTAATCCTTATGGGTGTTTAAGAGGGGTTTTGATCTATTACCCCCCTTTTATCTCATTGTTTCTTTCTAATCATTGGGTTGGGGTCTTGTTAAACTCTCATCATAACAAGTGGTTTTTCTAAAACAAAACAAATTTTAAGACATAAAAATCTAGGTTATTTGTTTTGATTTAGTTGCTCAAATCCGTCTCATTCTTGGTCCACGATTTTTCCATATCTATGAAAAATTCGCCAACCTACCATTATTGATTTGTGGATCATTTCTATTCAAGATCATCTCACTCGTCAATAAAGACTAATAACCAATGAAGATACGATAAGTTTTGGAAATTTTCACAATTTTTTTATCACTATATATTAATACTCAGTTTTCTTTATGTTATTACTCAAGTTTCATAAAAGTTACTACTCAAATTTCAAAGTACCCTGATGTACGTATATTCTGAATGTTCTGTATCACCACTCACTTGTATTGCATTATTTTTGTAGCAAATTTGTGAAATGAATATTCAAATATTTGAAAGAGAACCAAAATAACTTTCTGACCATGAGCCAATTCACTTTTCTTGTGCAATCGTTGTTGTATTTTATAAGTACTCAATATTTAGCATTTCAGTTAACTAATTGTTAATAAACTACTTTTTTTTTTGTCAAATAAATCGTTTACTTAAATGTAAAATCTTAATTTGCAACCTTTTTTGTTGTTTTTATGCATATCATCTTTTTGCTTGTATAAAACCTAACAAAAAAAATATACTTTTTTAGATTTTATTTTAATTTTTTAACGAGTAAAATTGACATGTAAATTCATAAATTGTGGATCTTGATAAAAAAAGTGAGATTACAAAATGAAACCTGGGGTGTTTAGGTAGGAATGGATGGAGTTTGTTAGGAAGTTATTATGGTTTTTGAAACTGAATATGTTGATCTTTAAGGAAACTAAACTCAACTTGGTGATGAACAAAATTCTCGTACAGTTGTGGTTGTGAGAATTTTAGTGGGGAATGGTTGAAATTTGAAGTTCTTGTTATATTATGCTTATGGGAACTATTAAACATATGGGATGTAAATGTGTTTGTGAATATTCGTGCATCAAATGCCTAATGGTGAGAGAGGATTATTGTGGGAGGAGTTATTACTGTTAAAAAGGAATAGTGTGAGGCTTTCTCTCTCTCTCTCTCTCTTACTTATTGTGGGAGGAGTTATTATTATTAAAAAATAATATTGTGCGAGGCTCTCTCTCTCCCTTATATCTGTATAATTTTACTACATACATCAAGTTCACATTCACACACAACAAAAACACAAAGAATGTTAAGAATAGCCTAGCGAAAAAGGTAAATCGATACTAAGTTTACTAGTTTGGTGATAAAAATTTTATATTCACGGGCGAAGAAGAGAGATTTCACTATAAATAAACAGCGTACAAAAGTTACAAAGAGATAGCATTCTCAAACCCTATTCCTTAATATTAACTAAAACTATAAGAATATGAAAAAATACAAAATCCTATTATTTATACAGGTCCATACCGCAGGGTTCTTTCACCGAACCCTAGCCTAGCTAGTGGAGTAGAGGAAATAAGTCACCTTTGGGAATGGGCTTCGACATAAAGGATTTAAGTCATAATTAATAAAAAAAAAACAAATCACCAATTACAGTACCTATCACATAACTTTTTAATTAAAAAAAATGTCATGATTATAGCTCCAAAAACAACATGGGTGCTGACTTGCTGTGTAACTCTCTATCATTGTCTCCAAGCTTGAATAGTGCAAATAAATTTGCAAAGATATCTAGTAAATTCAATGAATATTTCAATGGGTTTTTTCAATAAACATAAGCGATTGTTGAGTAAATTTCACACATTCAGCATTCATGAAGAAACTTGATTTGAAGCTTCAAAATCTAATAAGACGAGGATAGTGAAATCAAGGCCAGAAATGGGAGATTTTAGAGAGAAAAGAAACAAGAGAATTGAAGAAAGAAGAAGGTGAGGATAAATGACCAATTTGCCCTTTTTATCATCTATTCATTAAACTAGACAAATGAGGGTAGTGTTGTCCTAAAAATTTAGGTACAATGCCAATTTAAAGATTAAGTGGGCAGAATTTCCCTTTTTAAAAGGTATAAATGATTACCGGTTGAGTTATATCTTGATCATTATAGTTTAACAATTTTTAAATAGATAAACATATCACTAAAAAATAGACAAATTTTGAAACATTTAGTGTGTGTTAAGTATTGAAAAATATTTTCTATTTTTCATCTCTATTTTCCTTAACATTTTATTCAACAATTTGGACGTTCTTATCATAATTTGGAAAATAACATTTCTTTTTCCAACATAATATTGGAAAAGTTAGGAAACAATTTTTTTTTGTTTTCCAACTTTTCCAATATTGTGTTGTAAAGAAAAATGTTGTTTTTCAAATTATGTTAAGAATATTTAGATTTTTGAAGAAAGTGTTAAAGGAAAATAGAAAACATTTTTCAATACTAAACGCACTCGATGCGTTTAATTGTTGAAATTATTTTTCATTTTTCTTAAGAAAAAATTAGTTGCGATTGTTGAGATTTCACAAATATTTTAATTTTGTTTTAATTTGCATAATTTGAACCTTCAACACTACAAATTATTGCAATGTCAAAATCCCACTGTTAAATCATACATGTAGAACACATGTGTTCCACCACCAAGGGAAAAATTTTCCCGAGGTAACATTGCAACAATCTCGCAATTATTTCTGCAAATTTTCGTGTGTTCTAGAGAAATGATTTAAAAGTGGACTTTCATTGGAATTGGTAAGAAGGAAGACATTGTAATAATTTGTAGAATTGAATGTTCAATTGATGTAAATTAAAATCTTAAGGGCAAATTGAAATATTTGTGAAAGCTTAGGGACCGTAACAAATTTTTTCGTCCTCCTTAACAGTTTCTTTAACAATTTTCACATTTTAAACATAATTTAGAAAAAAATATATTTTCCTTTCCAACATAATATTAGAAAAGTTGGGAAATAACTTTTTTCATATTTTTCAATATTCTGTTGGAAAGAGTGTTGCATTGTCAAATTATGTTAAAATGTGCAAATTATTGAGAAAAGTGTTAAGAAAAATGAATATTGTTCCACAACTAAACATACTCTTAATTTTCAAAATGAATAAAGTAGCAGTGATTATTGATAATGTCCTTACTTTTTTTGTTGTTAAACTTTCAATCATTATGCATATAATCATTTATTCTAAATTATCTAAACAAAATTTTAACTTTAACTTTTCTTAACAAGTTACAAGTGTGATGCTAGCTAACTTAATTAGCAGAGTTACTTGTCATTTTACTAGGAAACCAATTTTGTACCAGAAAGGAAAAAACAAGTTACAAACAAGGTTTCTAATTTCAATTTCGACAAAAATTTAAAGACCTCAAAATACAAGAATTTCGAAGGATATTCAAATATCGATTTCTATTTTAAAAATTGATGGAAGTTATTAGTAAATGTTGAAATTTTTAATGGAGTCTTATAGAGTAAAGATTGATACATTATTCATATTTTAGCAATATAAACTTGCAAATTTAATGTGTATAATGATACAAAGTAATGTAATCCTGTACTTAAGTTGTATTGCTTAGTTATATAATAAATTAATATCATAATACATAGTGGTCAAGCTTGAGGTGTTAGGATTACAAGATCTTAAGTCAATTCTCATAGTGTGTGGGTTACTTGACTGATTTATCTATTAGTTATTTTTTCCACTTCAGATGGGTTTTGTGGTATTGACAACTGAGTTGTGGTAGTATTGTGGGATTCTGTGTGAGTAATGGGATGGTGTGGGCATATATTGTAATAAAATCAATTATTATACTACTTATTGGCATCGCTCCAATAAAAATAAATAAATAAACAAAACTAACTTAATAATTAATAAACACATGGAATTTTTAGGTGGTCAAATTCATCACTCTTATTTCCACTTGAATAAAAATTGCCAGACTAGAAAAAATTCAAAATATTGAGAGGCATATCATCAATTTTTGTAAGATCCCAAATAATTTGAAGGATGTAAAATATGTTCCACTTGACTAGCATTCTCTAAATACCCAAATGATGAAAATAATGGATATCTACTATCTATATTGATATTGTTGATATATGATAAAAATTATCCATATGCTCATGTTCCATAAGATGATTGTGATTGTGATATCCAATTTCATAAGTTTATGACATTCCAATGTCCCCACGGTCATTAAATTAAAAGTTTGTTGTCATTTCAATATGAAAAGCTACCAAGGTTCTGCTATTTTTATGGGATTATTGGGCACATGGGCAGGGATTGTGATGAAGTAGATAAACTGAGGAAGTTAGGTTATGAGGTAAGGTTAGGATATGGACCTTGGTTACATGCTGTAGTGGAGCATGGTTTTGGTTGACGAGAAGAGAGATGTTATCATCCGTGTGGTGCACCACCTCCACCTCCTTTTAGGCCAACTGGTTCGGCGTTGAGTTTGGATGGTAATGGTAATTATCGGGCTAAGGCTAGTGGCATTCAAGGTACTCGGAATCACAATGTAAAGGTACATCAAGGTGGGAGGTGTATCATGAAAGGCCTGGCGCAAAGTTTAATACTAATTTTTTGCCTAAGTTTGCACTGGGTTTTAATTTAAATAGGAGTTCTCTAGAAGTGAAGATTGTTGCTAATTATACAACGAATAAAAAAAAGTGTGAAAATGTATGGAATATTGGGAGACAACTTATTGGATGCACGTTGAGTATAATAATTTCTTCTTTCTTGGTGAATTTAAATGATAATGTGGTTGCTTTGGAACATGATAAATTTGAGAATGGGTTTGAAAGGCATGGGATGATCCATATAGGGGTTGATCATGGGTAATCCGTTGTGGTGGTGTCTGAACAATTAAATACTCCTGGAATGGATGTTTTAGCGGGTGATTCTTGTGGGACTCAAAATTTAGGCAATAATAAATGTACATGAAATGTCATTGTTCATATTAATTCAGGCTCTTCAAATTTGATTAAAGGTGATAAGAGAATGGGCAAGAAGAAGCAAATTGAGAAAAATATAGAGGCTCAATCCCTTAATTTGGATTTAAAGTTACTGGAAACTATGGAATTATATCATTTGGGGAGTTATTTGGATCGAGGTGTAAAGAGAGCTAAAGCTTATGGGACTACTCAGGTGATTGAGACTATTTCAAATCAGGCGATGGTTGCGGAGCAGAACCGCCAATCATCATGAATTTGTTATCTTGAAACTGAAGGGGGCTTGGGAACCCTGATATAATTCATTGCTTTACAAGTTTGTGAAGTAGAAGTGTTCCAACGTCTTATTTCTTATGAAGACTAGACTAGATGATGGTTATTTGACGAGTGTTCGACTGAAATTGTGATTTAAGAATGGGATTGTCGCTCGTGGTTCTTAGAAGTGTAGAGGTTTAGCATTGTTTTAGATGGATGACATTGATGTGTAAGTTCAGATTGTTTCACATTCTCACATTGATGCCATTGTAAACTGTTGGGAAACCACCTCAATGATGCCCAGGTGATGGTCTTCCAAACACCCAAGTCTAGAATGACTTGTAAAGAAAAGATACAGTAAACGAAGCAAAGAAAGAAGACAGCAATTGTTATCGAGGTTCGACAATAGCCTACGTCCCTATGAGCTCCTCCGAGCCCTCTGCACTAAATCAATGGTTCTTTACAGAATACAACAACCCTCTTCAAGAATCCACAAGTTCTTTAAGGAACAAAGAAGAGAACAAGAAAGTGATAAGGTCTTGAATTACCCTGGAACTTTCCCCCTTGGAAATTCCACTTACAAATCCCTTGAATCCCCTCTCTATACTACTCTTTCTTACTTTACAACTAGCCTCTCTAATGAGTCCCTCTTGTATGTCTGTGTCTTTGCACTCTCACACAATTCTCTCATTCACATGTTCTATCACACACTTGTGCTTCACATCATACTTGTTGTTGAGATTGAATCTAGGTGACCATTTTATATAGTGCACCACTTCTTGAACCTATCTTGAAGTCAATCTCCACCCTTAGATCTTGAGGACTAATCAACCATAGCCTTTGATCAAGTCTAAGTGATCTTGTGCATTTTGTACATGCATCCACGCACTTAACAAGAGGCTTGAAAACTTGCCTCAATGTGCCTGGGGCATGCTGCGGCCTGGAGCAGGGCTGAACAACTTCCTCTTTCCACCTTTCTGGGCTTTGCGACCTGGGGGAGGCTGAGTCACGGTGCACACTAGTGCTGAACCTCCTCCATGCTAGGAGCTATGGCCTGGAAAGAGCTGGGCCGTGGCCTGACCTGGTGCTGCTCCCTTTTTATCTTGCAATGCACTGAGGCGCACACCTCCAAGGTGTGTCACACACTTGTACCTCGAGCTTGATTTTACTCCATTCTTGCAACCGTTTAATCCTTGGAAAAATACCAACAATCTCTACCTTTGTCTAAGCGATTAAACCTGAACCCATTATATAGAGAACTCAAGATCCAAACTCATCTTGAGTCATCATTCAACCGACTCCAATCCTAAGAAGTCCAAGGCAATGATTGGACCTTCTTAGAGGTAGAATTTTAGTACCTAAATCTGTAGGACTTTCCTCCGTGGCTACCTTGTCCATATGAATGCATCATTCTGTAACATTTTCCTGAATGAAGTGATACCAAACATCCATATGCTTTGTCCCCTCATGGAACACCGGATTCCTACACAAGTGCCACGCACTTTGGCTATCCGAATACACCACCACCTGCTCTTTTAGGACCTCCCACTCTTCCAACAACCCTTTGCACCACATAGCCTCCTTGATGGCTTCCGTAGCCACTATGTACTCAACCTCAGTTGTTAAGAGTGCTACCACCGGCTGCCACTGAGCCTTCACGTACCTCAGCAACCACATCATCCCAAGCCAAAGCTCCTTTCTGGGATTACTCACAAATTTGCTGAGAACATCCATTGCCTGAGAAATGTTAGGTATAGTGCTCACCATCATAGACATGACTGATCTACCCGCACTAGAGTACGGGACCATATCCATTTCCTTCATCTCCTTATCCATTCCAGGACATTTTTTGCTGGAGAACTTGAAATGACCAGCAAGGAGAATCTTCACTGGTTTACCATCTTCTATAGAAAACTTGTACAACACCTTTTTTATTCCGGAAGACCGAGAAACCTTTAACCCATTTCTCTCCCTTTCTCAAATTCTTCTCATCTCAAGGATCTTTTGTGTAAGGCTAAGATCCTTCCTCTTAAACTCCTCACTGAGCTGAGATGTAAACCTTTCCATCCTCGTCCTGCTGTTCTGAACAAACAACATATCATTGGCATATATGAGGATAATCACCACTTCATCCACCTTATGTCTAGGTGAAAAGGTTTCTGTGAAATCCATGCCTTTCTTTTGCATGAACCCCTTCGCCATCAGCCTAGCCTTATTCCGGACTTCATCCCCTAGAGGGTACCCTTCTTTGATCTTGTAAGTCCACTTACAATCCAGAACCCTTTGTTTTCCCAGAATGTGCACCAATTCCCAAGAGCTGTTCTTCCTCAAAGAATCCATTTCTTCCTCCATAGCTAGCTTCCATCTTGGTTAATCCTTACATCCCATGGAATTAATGTAAGTTTCTTGTTCACTTATTCCTCCTTCTGTCCAAGGAGCTGCTGCATCCGTAGCATTTGCAAAACTATGTCTTGAAGGTGGTCCAACCAGCCTTCTTTCCTGGTCCCTTGTGAGCTGATAGTCTTTCTGACTTGCTGCATCATCCTCTTCTAGTTCAGCCTCCTCTTAAGTGTCCTAAGCATGGCCTTCATTAATGGGCTCTACCTGGTCCAAGCCCTCTTGCCTTCCTTGCTATACCTGAACTGAATTTTCCTTAATGCTATGCTCCACAAATTCCGAACTGGTTTGCTCACCAGCCTTTGCAGGGTTAGTTTTCTCCAAATAGGGAAATAACAATTCATTAAAAATAACATCCCTATTTATTATGAGTCTCAATCCTTTTTGTTCTAAGGACCACAACCTATACCCTTTAGGCCTTTCCCCATATCCTAGAAACACACATTTCCTAGATCCTAGGCTAAGTCTATCATCCTTTTAATATGCATAGGCAGCACACCCAAAAGTCCTAAGGTTGTCCAACTCAAGGGGTTTACCACTCTACATCTCCTCGGCAGTCTTGAGCTCTAAAACTCTAGAGGGTGATATATTAACCAAATATGCAGCAGTAGACACTGCTTCCCCCTAAAAACATTTGGGTAATCCAGATCCTATTAACATGCACCTAGCCTTTTCCATAAGGGTCTTATTCATCCTCTCAGCAACTCCATTTTCCTGAGGGGTTTTCACAACTGTTCAATGTCTTAGAATGCCGATCAAGTTCCTTATTAAAAAATTCTAAGCCATTATTAGTTCTTAACACGTTAACTACCCTGCCCATTTGAGTCTCCTCCAGCTTTTTCCACACCACTAACTTATTCAAAGCATCTGTTTTATTTTTAACCAAATAAACCCAAATCTTTCTTGAATAATCATCAATTAAATATAGAAAGAAAATATTACCTCCCTGTGTTGGTGTCCTTGCTGGTCCCCAAAGATCCGAATGAATGTAGTCAAGATGCTCATAGACTTGTGCACTTCGGTGTTGAAGCTGACCTGATGTTGCTGCTCAAGAACTCAGCTTTTGCAGAAATCAAGTATTTTTACCTTGTCTCCATCAAGTAACCCATTCTTGTTGAGAACTTGCAGGCCCTTTTCGCTCATGTGTCCCAAGCGAGTGTGCCAAAGGGCTGCCTTATCCATCTCAGCCATCAAGCTTGTTGTTTGATCCTTGATGTCCATGTCTCCGATCATTTTATAGAGACCATCCTTCATTGCTACTTTGATCACTATCAAAGATCCCTTGGTTACCTTGATCTTTCCTCCCTCTACTTTATATATATATCCTATGGAATCTAGCTGCCCCAATGAGATCAAATTCTGTCTTAAATCTGGAAGATAATTCATATTCCTTAGCAGCCTTGTCATTCCATCAAGCATCCTCAAATGGATGTCTCTTATCCCCCTCACTTGGAAAGAACTATCATTCCCTAGGAAAACCTTTTCATCACTAGTTTCCTTGAAATTCTTGAACCAATCTCGGTGAGGGCACATGTGATAAGTTCACCTAGAATCTAAGATCCATTTGCCACTGCCTTCTTGCCCCTTGCTCACACTTGAGGACACAACAAGAACATCATCATCTTACTGTTCTCCCTTAGCAACCAAATCCTCTCCATTCTTGGTATGACTTCCTCCCTCATCCCTCATCATTTCCTTGCAATCTTTCTTGAAATGACCCTCCTTATGGCAGTAGAAGCATCTCCCATGGCTTTCTCCTCTACCTCTGTCCTGGTAGTAGCCATGTATGTTACTGTGCACTCTCTCATGGCTTTCTCCTCTACCTCTGTCCCGGTAGTAGCCATGTATGTTGCTGTTCGCTCTCCCATGGCTTTCTCCTCTACCTCTAACCCGGTAGTAGCCATGTATGTTACTACCATACCGAGTTGCTGGCCTTCCTTTAACGAACAACTCTTCTCCACTTGATGCACTCCTCATCTTGGCATCAAGATTATCTTGCAACTCTTTATTAGGATCCAATTTAAAAGCAAAGATTTGTTTACGAAGAAACCTCTTATTAAGGAGAGTATTGGCCAGAAACAACTCATCTAGTTTCTTCCAAATGACAGTTGGATCTTCTGAGTCTCTGCACTCCCTTGTGACATTATCCGACATATGTAGGAAGATGGTGCTGTACGCCATCTTCTTCATCTCATTCCGTTGAACCTCCGTGAGACTTGCTGGAAAAGCATCATCTTCTCTAATCACCAAGTCCACCTTTTGTTGCACAAGAACCACCTTGATCTTCCGCTTCCAAAGGGAAAAGTCTCCCTTTCCATCAAACTTCTCAACAATGAAATTTGAACCATCTTACGAAGAAAATCCCAGATTTATGCAGCACACACAATTGCTTTCTAACTTCTTCTAAATCTCAAGAACACGATCGAAGATTGATCTCAATACCGTTCTTGAATCACCCTCAAGAACACGATCAGATCTTGATCTCTACTCCGTTCTTGAATCACCCAAAAAGTTGATATTTGATTCTTAGAGTCTTGCTCCGATACCTTCTGTTCTTGATCCGATACCTAGCTATACAAGCTTTGATACCACTGTTGGGAAACCACCTTAATGATGCTCAAGTGATGGTCTTCCAAACACCCAAGTCTAGAATGACTTGTAAAGAAAAGATACAACAAACGAAGCAAAGAAAGAAGACAACAATTGTTATCGAGTTCAGCAATAGCTTACGTCCCCGTGAGCTCCTCCGAGCCCTCTGCACTAAATCAATGGTTCTTTACAGAATACAATAACCCTCTTCAAGAATCCACAAGTTCTTAAAGGAACAAAGAAGAGAACAAGAAATTGAGAAGGACTTGAGTTACCTTGTAACTTTCCCTTTGGAAATTCCACTTACAAGTCCCTTGAATCCACTCTCTATACTACTCTTTCTTACTTTACAACCAGCCTCTCTAATGAGTCCCTCTTGTATGTCTGTGTCTTTGCACTCTCACACAATTCTCTCATTAACATGTTCTGTCACACACTTGTGTTTCACATTATACTTGTTGTTGAGATTGAATCTTGTTGGAAATCACCTTAACAAGATGCCCGAATGGTGATCTTCCAAACACCCAAGTCTAGAATGACTTGTAGAAAGAAATACAGCAATCGAAAGCAAGAAAGAAAAGAAGACAAGAGATTTGTTATCAAGGTTTGACAATAGCCCACATCCCCATGAGTTTCTCTGAACTCTTTGCACTAAATCAATGGTTCTTTATAATTATAGCAACCCTCTTCAAGAAACCTCAAGTTCTTGAAGGAACAAAGAAGAGAACAAGAAAGACTTTATCACTTTCTATACTTAATCTCTCTTCTTTACAACCAACCTCTCTACAATGAGTCTCTCTTGTATGTCTATGTCTTTGCACTCTCACACAATTCTCTCTTGTATGTCTATCACACACACACTTGTGTCTTGTATCACAATGTGTTTCACATCTTATGTCATGAGATTGAACCTAGGTGACCCTTTATATAGTGCACCAACTTCTTGTCCAATCTTGTGTGTCATTCTCCACCCTTAGATCTTGATGACAAATCAACCATGGCCCTCCATCAATCCTAAGTGGTGCTATGCATTTTAACCTTGCATCCATGCACCTAACAAGAGGCTGAAACAAGCTGTCCATGTGTGCCTCAGTGTGCCTAGTGCCTAGGCGCTGAACAGGGGGCGGTGAGGCGCTAGGCAAAGCCCCTTTGCACCACGTTCTGGATGGTGCAATGCTGGTGGAGGGGTAGTGCAGCACTTGCTGGGTGGTGCGGCACTGGTGAAGGGGCGGTGCAGTGCACACTGATGTTGCCCTTCACACAGCAGTGCGTACTCTTTTGCCTTGTTGATTAGGGGTATGCACACACACCCAAATGGATGCACACACATGTGTGCACTCCTTTAACATGCTGTATTTTAATCTTCCAACTTGGTTTAGACTTTAACCATCTTTAAACCATGTTTAGACCATGTTTAGACCATGTTTAAACCTTAGATAAATACTAACAATCTCTACCTTTGTCTAAGCGTTTAAACCCGAACCATTGTGTGGAGAACTTCAAGATCCAAACTCATCTTGAGTCATCATTCAACCGACTCCAATCCTAAGAAGTTCAAGGCAATGATTGGACCTTCTTAGAGGTAGAACCTTAGTGCCTAAATCTGCAGGACTTTCATCCGTGGTCTTCTTGTCAATATGAATGCATCATTTCGTACCATTTTCTGAAATGTAATGATACCGAACATCCATATGCTTCATCCCCTCATGGAACACTGGATTCCTCCACAAGTGCCATGCACTTTGGCTATCCAAAGATACCACCACTTGCTCTTTTAGGACCTCCCACTCGTCCAACAACCCTTTGCACCACATAGCCTCCTTTATGGCTTCCGTAGCAGCTATGAATTCTGCCCCGGTTGTTATTAGTGCTACCATCGACTGCCACTGAGCCTTCAAATACCTCAGCAACCACTTCATCGCAAGCCAATGCTTCTTTTCGAGATTACTCATAAATCTGCTGAGAACACCCATTACCCAAGAAACCCTTAACCAGTTTCTCTCCTTTTCTTGGATTCTACACATCCCAAGGATCTTTTGTGTAAGACGAGATCCTTCCTCTCGAACTTCTCACTGAGTTGAGATGTAAACCTTTCCATCCTCTTCCTGCTGTTCTGAACCAATAGCACATCAATGACATAGATGAGAATACTCACCATTTTCTCCACCTTGTGTCCAGGTGAGAAAGTTTATGTGAAATCTATGTCTTTTCTTCTTGTGAACCCATTTGCCACTAGCCTAGCCTTGTTCCAGATTTCATCTCCTGGAGGGTACCCTTCTTTGATCTTGTAAGTCCACTTACAATCTATAACTCTCTGATTTTCTGGAATGTGCACCAATTCCCAGAAGTTGTTCTTCCTCAAAGAATCCATTTTTTCCTCCATAGCTAGCTTCCATCTTAGCGAATCCTTACATCCCAGGGCATCAATGTAAGTTTCTTGTTCACTCATCTCTCCTTCTGTCCAAGGAGCTGCTTCATCCACAGCATTTGCAAAACCATATCTTGAAGGTGGTCCGACCAGCCTTCTTTCCTGATCTCTCGTGAGTTGATAGTCCTTCCGACTCCATGCATCATCCCCTTTCAGTTCAACCTCCTCAAGAGTGTCCTGAGCTTGGCATTCATCAATGGGCTCTACGTGGTCCGAACCCTCTTGCTTTCCTTGCTTTACCTGAACTAAATTCTCCTTGATGCTATGCTCTACAAATACCGAACTGGTTTGCTCACTAGCCTCTGCAGGTTTAGTTTTCTCCAAATAGGGAAATAACAATTCATTAAAATTAACATCCCTACTTACTATGAGTCTTAATCCTTCTTTCTCTAAGGACCACAACCTATACCCCTTAGCCTCTTCCCTATATCTGAGAAACACACATTGTCTAGACCCTTGGTGAAGCTCATCATCCTTTTGTTGTGCATACGCAGCACACCTAAAAGTTTTAAGGTTGTCCAACTCAGGGGGTTTTCCATTCCACACCTCTTCGGGAGTTTTGAGCTCTAAAGCTCTAGAGGGTGATCTATTAACCAAATATGCAGCAGTAGACATCAATTCCCCCCGAAAACATTTGGGTAATCCGGATCCACATAACATGCACCTAACCTTTTCCATAAGGGTTTTATTCATCCACTCAGCAACTCCACTTTGCTGAGGGGTTTCCACAACTGTCCTATGTCTTAGAATCCCATTTAACCTACAGAATTGATCAAGTTCTTTGTTAAAACATTCTAAGCCATTATCAGTTCTGATTACACCCAAAACATATGCGATTATTGTAGCACAGCTTTAGGGTGTCGATTCCACAGGAAAACAAGTTAACTACAAGAGAAGGTGTGAACCTTAACACAGACAATAAAGATCAAGTGAGAGAATAAAGTATTGTGTGAAAATTGTGTAGATAATATAATGGAGGTAACAAGGGTCCGGGAATCCTCCCTAGGTTTTTTGCCTTATTCCAGTCTCAATTCAGTTGTCTTTATCTCGATTGCAAGTTTCGCATCCCAAACAAGTAATCGACAAATATTCAATTAAGCACATATATAAACCCTAATGTAATTGTTATGAAATACTTTTTACTTTCAAGCACACATGACCTAACTTATAGATTATCAAGAAATGATAATATATCATGATGACAATACTGCAATAATGGACAAATCTATAAGAGAAATCTAACGGACTCAATCACACCTCAGCAACATCACATAAGAAGAGTATGACTAGACTTATATGGGGGAAAAAGATGCAAACGCCAGATTAAGGGGAAATCTTCTAATTAAATTGAAAAGGAAATCATAATAATGTTTAACGATAAATCCGTATTATAACTGAACTAATAAAGGAATTAAAGAACAACAAAACCTAGGGATTCATCCCTTCGCCTTGCTTGGAGATTAGTCGACCATGGGGTAGAGTGTGGCAGCCTTCCTTGAGTTTTTTGGCTTTCTATCTCTTTTATGAATGTCTAATTACAAACTCTAAGTGGTCTATTTATAGTGTACAAGGCCTAAGGGTGTTTTAGGGTTTGAACAAGTCATTAAAGACCTAATTAGGGTCTAACTTGGAGAACAGAGTCTGTGCGCGCGCTGCACCTTAGACTTAGTCGTGCTGTACCTTGGCTTTTGTCAAGTTTCTTGTGTGTGCAGTGGGGTGCGCCTTAGCTTCTCTAGGGTGTGCCTTAGCCTTTCAAGGTGCACCTCAGCTGATCCAAGGTGCACCTTGACCTGTTGGGTCTTTGAGGCTTCTTTTGGGCTTCTTTCTGACGGGTGGGTGCACCTTAGCTGATCCAAGGTGCACCTTGACCTAATTTGTAGAGATCTTCTTTGTTTTATCTTTCTGTAGCCATGGCTCCACTTTGGTATGCATTGGATCATCTTGCTTCAAGCACCGAATGCTTTTTCCATCTTTTTTAAGTCAAGATACCTGAAAATGCAAGAAATAAGTTAATGTTCCAAAAATACCACTTTAGAGTTGTTAATGACTAAAAATGCAATTAAAACCTAAATCAATCATAAAGTGGTAACAAATAAGTATGATTAAGATGCATTTTATGGCTCTCATCACAACCCCCAACTAGCTTATTGCTAGTCCCTAGCAATTTAAGCGAAAACAAGAGATGAATTTTACGGTAGGAATCAAAGTAAATGAAAAGCAATATTAGTGTTAACCAAGAGTAATTCACATTTATCTCAAAAATTGCACATAACACACGGCACATAGAATCATTAAATTTCACCCAAGTCCAAAAATAATCTAAACATCAATCTTAAAATTGTTATCGACTCTTAACATCCATCTTACCACAATCCATTAATTCGAGCACCCGGATGATTTTATGCATAAGATTTGTGAATACAAGTCTTGGCCTCTAAAAATTAATTTGTGTGACATCAATCACAAAAACAAGCTCCATAGGCTTACTTTTCAAATCACTCTCCACTATTGTAGAAAAAAATTACACTACATTGGATCAATAGGTCTTTACTAAGCTTGTAACATTAGGCTAAGGTAAATGTTAAGAAAGAACGAGAAGGATTCAACAAGTAAAAGAACTTAATCTCTTAGTTTTGAACACAACTCTTTAAGCACTGGATAACCTTACTTCAATACCCAACTCTTCTAACCATTTTTCGAGCATTTCTTTCAACAAATCACTATTTTTTTTTTTTATAAAAGCATATCTTCGATAAGTCACCACTTTTCCTTTCTTTTCTTCTTTCTTTGCCATCCTTCACTTCTTTTTTTCTTTTCTATTTTGGCATAAGACCATTCACCTCCTTTTTTTTCGTCATTTTCTTTTTATTTTCTTTTCCACAAGCCCCAACTTATCTTCTTTAATATACTTGGGTTATGGTTTTTCATATTTCCATCCTTACTCCTCTTAAATGCTTCTCAACAATGTGTACAACTAAGTTCTTTTAAAAGAAAGGTAAGGATAAAATATTTTTAGGCTCATGATGGTAAGTAAATGGGTTTTTGAAAGAAACAAGGCTCAAATTCTTTTTCAAGAAAAAAGCTCAAATAGGTGACAAGTGATATATATTGCAAGGGTAGGTTTGAAAGGTTCAAACGGTTCAAAAATGGCCTATATCATATCCTAAGTAGTTTGCATTCTAGGAATTCGCCTCAAGTGATTATCAAATAAGTTCTAGAGCTTGTTGAGACCACAAAAGTATTCACAAGGCAATCACACATAAAACTTCTCTAAATGTTTAAGACTAATCATACTATCTTATCACAAACTAGAGTCTCTAACCAAATTAAGACTAACACTTAAATAATTCTCAAACCAAAACAAAATTTAACTTCTTCTAAATGTTGTATGTTATCTCAATTAAGCTTATATCATTGACATGTGAATTAACTCCAAGGCTAACACCAAGCATGCTAAAAACAAACAAGAAGGGAAAATGACACTAAGCAGTTCAATGGAAAAAGAAAAAAAAAATGAATGGAAATAAAGAATATGGAAACAAAGAGATGCATTTCCTCCACCCCCAACTTAAAAATTGCATTGACCTCAATGTAAAAGCAAAAGTTAAGGAAACTGCCTTTGTAGCCAAAAGTGCACATAAGCTAAAAATTGTGCACCACCATTTGAACTTCTTCATATTTTTGTCCCTGAAAAAGAAATACGAAAGTAAAACTGGAAAACAACAAAATAATAATAATAAACAAGAAAAAGAAATATGAAAAACAGTAAAAAATAAAAGGATATGTTGTGGGTTGCCTCTCATGAGCGCTAAGTTTTACGTCTTCAGCCAGACACTCTTATTCCCTCTTTGAAAAACATAGGTCGAATGCACCAACCACTGCTCCACTTCTAAATTCTGGCTTGATATATGCTCTTGTGAAGTCATGAGTGAGGGTGGACTCCAATGGATTAAGGTGCTGGACCTTTTCCATAAATGAGTCCATCATGTATGCTTGGTGGCTTTCGTCCACATCCTTTGATTTTTTTGTTTTTGGGATGTGTAATAACTTACCACTTACTATCTCAATGGCATTCACCTCCTTCACATTCTGTTGCACCGGGTGCTGACCATGAGATATGGACTGAGCTTAAGAAGGGAACTTTCCTCGCTCAGTCACACTCAAGCAGCTCATTAACTTGGACACTTGGTTCTTTATCTCTTTATGTTCTTCAACAACCTACACAATTAAAGATTCAAGTCTTTGATTAGTCTTCCCCTGTGCTTCAATAAAAGCATATAAAGTGTCTTCTAAAGAACTCCTAAAAGATACAGGTGCATGATATTGTTCAAGATATGGTGCAGGGGTTTATGCAAGCTGTTGGTTTTCAGACTTCCAGCTGAAATTGGGGTGATTTTGCCATCCCGAATTATAAGTATCGGAGAAGGGTGTCAAAGGCTTCTTGTACATGCCTAAGGCATTACATTGTTCCTTATACATCCCTCTCATCTAAGCAAATGTGGGACATTCTTGGGCAAGATGATCTACCCCGCCACATAAAAAACATGGTTCAAAAGATTTTGCATGATTAGCTACGTGTGTTGGCTTTAAGCTCTTAGTCTTTAACACCTCTAGTTCTTTAGTGAGCATCTCGACCTTGGCCTTAAGGTTATCCTCTTCCCTAAGATGGTAAATTCCACCACCATTTGGGTTCCCTATAGGTCGTGACCTATTTGTGCTTTCAGTAGTACTAGGTCCAGTCCAAGTGTGAGCTTTTTCAGTAAGCTCATTGAAGTACTCTATGGCCTCATCAGGATCTTTCTCTAAAAAGTCACCGTTACACATCATCTCTACGAATTGACGCTCTCTATATGTGAGTCCCTCATAAAAATAGCTCACTAAGCTCCAATTCTCATAACCATGGTGAGGGCACATACTCAATAACTCCTTAAATCTCTCCTAAGACTGATACAAAGTCTCGTTGTCCTTTTGTGCAAAGGTGGAGATTTGTCTTTTTAAAGCATTGTTCTTGTGTTGGGGAAAGTATTTATTAAAGAAAATTCGAGTCATCTCAGTCCATGACCCAATAGATCGTGGTCTTAGTGAGTATAGCCAACTCTTAGCTTTATCCTTCAAAGAGAAAGGAAAAAACTTGAGTCTCATGATAACATCAGTTGCATCTTGACTATGAAAAGTCGTAACTACTTCCTCAAACTCTTTAATGTGCACATACGGGTTTTCGTTTTCCAAACCATGAAAAGTAGGGAGTAATTGAATCATCCTTGTTTTAAAGTCTTGATGGCGGGTATTGGCTGGAAACATAATGCATGATGGTGTGGCTGTCCAGCTAGGATGTAAATAATCTTTGAGTGTCCTAGCTACATTCTCATTAGGGTTTTCAGCCATGTTGACAAAGTTTTGTAAATTTTCAGTTGGGTGTATAATAAGATCCGATCTAGGCGAGGTTTCACTAACGGACGAAGAAGGAAGGGATATCTCTATTTCGGGTCCCTTAATGAATCTCCCTCGTGAGTCTCTCGTTCTAAGCATATGCCAACTGAGTTTAAAAGTAATAAGTAAAACAGAACATAATAAAATAAAAAATCAAAAAATCAAAACTTAAAGAAAAGAACGATAGTACTGTCTTATCTTAGAGTTAACAAACTTCCTCGTATGTAAGTGCGTTTCCCCAGCAACGGCGCCAAAATCTGATTACGCCCAAAACATACGCGGTTGTTGTAGCACAGCTTTGGGGTGTCGATTCCACAGGGAAACAAGTTAACTATAAGAGAAGGTGTGAACCTTAACGCAGACGATAAAGATCAAGTAAGAGAATAAAGTATTGTATGAAAATTGTGTAGATAATATAATGGAGACAACAAGGGTCCAGGAATCCTCTCTAGGTTTGTTGCCTTATTCCAGTCTCAATTTAGTTTTCTTTATCTCGATTGCAAGTTTCACATCCCAAACAAGCAATCGGCAAATATTCAATTAAACACATATATAAACCCTAATGTAATTTTTATGAAATACTTTTTACTTTCAAGTACACATGACCTAACTTATAGATTATCAAGAAACGACAATATATCATGATGACAATACTGCAATAATGGACAAATCTATAAGAGAAATCTACCGGACTCAATCACACCTCAACAACATCATATAAGAAGAGCATGACTAGACTTATATGGGGGAGAAAAATGCAATCACCGGATTAAGGGGAAATCTTCTAATTAAATTGAAAAGTAAATCATAATAATGTTTAACGATAAATACATATTACAACTGAACTAATAAAGGAATTAAAGAAAAACAAAACCTAGGGATTCATCCCTTCACCTTGCTTGGAGATTAGTCGGCCATAGGGGAGAGTGTGGCAGCCTCCCTTGAGTTTTCCAGCCTTCTATCTTTTTTATGAATGTCTAATTACAAACCCTAAGTGGTGTATTTATAGTGTACAAGGCCTAAGGGTGTTTTAGAGTTTGAACAAGTCATTAAAGACCTAATTAGGGTCTAACTCGGAGAACAGGGTTTGTGTGCGCGCTGCACTTGGACTTAGTCGCGTTGTACCTTGCCTTTTGTCAAATTTCTTGTATATGTGGTGGGGTGCGCCTCAGCTTCTCCAGGGTGCACCTCAGCCCTTCAAGGTGCACCTCAGCTGATCCAAGGTGCACCTTGACTTGTTGGGTCTTTGAGGCTTCTTTTGGGCTTTTTTCTTATGGGTGCACCTTAGCTGATCCAAGGTGCACCTTGACCTGATTTGTAGAGATCTTCTTTATTTTATCTTTCTGTAGCCATGGCTCCACTTTGGTATGCATCGAATCATCTTGCTTCAAGCACCGAATGCTTTTTCCATCTTTTTTAAGTCAAGATACCTGAAAATGCAAGAAATAAGTTAATGTTCCAAGAATACCACTTTAGAGTTGTTAACGACTAATAATGCAATTAAATCCTAAATCAATCCTAAAGTGGTAACAAATAAGCGTGATTAAGATGCATTTTATGGCTCTCATCAAGTTCTTATCCCCTTAACTACCCTGCCCATTTGAGTCTCTACCAGCCCTTTCCACACCACTAATTTATTCAAAGCATCTGATTTATTTTTTAACCAAATAAACCCAAACCTTTCTTGAATAATCATCAATTAAAGACAGAAAGTAAAAGTTACCTCCCTGTGTTGGTGTCCTTGCTGGTCCCCAAAGGTCCATATGAATGTAGTCAAGAATGCTTTTAGACTTGTGCACTCTGGTGTTGAAGCTAACCCGGTGTTGCTTCTCAAGAACACAACACTCACAGAAGTCAAGTTCCTCTACTTTGTTTATACCAAGTAGGCCATCCTTGCTGAGAACTTGCAGGCCCTCTTCGCTCGTATGTCCAAAGCGAGTGTGCCAAATGGCTGCCTCATCCATCTCAGCCATCAAGCTTGCTGCTTGATCATTGATTTCTGTCTCTCCGATCATCTTATAGAGTCCATCGTTTCTTGCTGCCTTGATCACTACCAAAGATCCCTTGGTTACCTTGATCTTTCCTCCCTCTATCTTGTATGTGTATCCCATGGAATCCAGCTGCCCCAATGAGATCAAATTCCTCCTCAAATCTGGGAGATACCTCACATTCTCCAGCAGCCTTGTCATTCCATCAAACATCCTCACCTAGATGTCTCCCGTGCCCTTCACTTGGTAAGAAATATCATTCCCCGAGAAAACCCTATCATCATTGGTTTCCTTGAAATTCTTGAACCAACTCCGGTGAGGGCATATGTGATGAGTGCACTCGGTATCCAAGATCCATTTCCCACTGCCTTCTTGCCCCTTGCTCACACTTGAGCACACAACAAGAACATCATCATCTTACTGTTCTGTCTTGGCAACCGAAGCCTCTCTATTCTTGGTATGGCTTCTTCCTCTATCGCTTGTCATCTTCTTGCAATTTTTCTTGACATGACCCTTTTTATGGTAGTAGTAGCAACTTTTCCCTCCAAATCTCAGTTTGGAGTGCTCTGTCCCATGGCACTCTCCTCTACCTCTGTCCCGGTAGTAGCCATGCATATTGTTGTGCACTCTCCCATGGCTCTCTCCTCTACCTCTGTCCCGGTAGTAACCATGGTTGCTGCCATACCGAGTTGCTGGCCTTATTTTAAAGAACAACCATTTACCACTTGATGCACTCCTTATCTTGGCATCAAGATTATCTTGCAACTCTTTATTAGGATCAAATTTAAAAACAATGATTCGTTTACGAAGATACCTCTTATCCGGGAGAGTCTTGGCAAGAAATAACTCATCTAGTTTTTTTCAAATTGCAGCTAGATCTTTCGAGTCTCCGCACTCCCTTATGAAATTATTCGACATGTGCAAGAAGATGGTGCTGTAAGACATCTTCTTCATCTCAATCTGCTGGTCCTTCGTGACACTTGCTGGAAAAGCATCATCTTCTTCAAGAGCCAAGTCCACTTTCTGTTGCACTAGAACCGCCTTGATCTTCCGCTTCCAAGGGAAAAATCTCCCTTTCCATCAAACTTCCCAATATCGAAATTTGAACCCATCTTGCGGAGAAGATCCCTTGATTTATGCAGTACCCACAAATGCTTTCCAATTTCTTCTAAACCTCAAGAACACAAATCGAAGATGGATCTTAATACCGTTCTTGAATCACCCTTAAGAACATGATAAGATCTTGATCTTTACACCATTATTGAATCACCCTCAAGAACACGATCAGATATTAATCTTAAATCCATTCTTGATTTACCTCAAGAACACGATCAGATATAGATCTTAACTCTGTTCTTGAATCACCCAAGAAGTTAACCCTTGAAGTCTTGCTCCAGTACCCTCTGTTCTTGCTTTGATACCCAGTTGTGCAAGCTCCTCCTGCTCTGATACCACTGTTGGAAATCACCTTGACAAGATGCCCAGGTGATGATCTTCCAAACACCCAAGTCTAGAATGACTTATAGAAAGAAATACAGCAATCAAAAGCAAGAAAGAAAAGAAGACAAGCGATTTGTTATCGAGGTTCAGCAATAGCCTACGTCCCCGTGAGTTCCTTTGAACTCTCTGCACTAAATCAATGGTTCTTTAAAATTATAGCAACCCTCTTCAAGAAACCTCAAGTTCTTGAAGGAACAAAGAAAAGAACAAGAAAGACTTTATCACTTTCTATACTTAATCTCTCTTCTTTACAACCAGCCTCTCTACAATGAGTCCATCTTGTATGTCTGTGTCTTTGTACTCTCACATAATTCTCTCTTGTATGTCTATCACACACACACTTATGTCTTGTATCACAATGTGTTTCACATCTTATGTCATGAGATTGAACCTAGGTGACCCTTTATATAGTGCACCAACTTCTTGTCCAATCTTGTGTGTCATTCTCCACCCTTAGATCTTGATGACCAATCAACCATGGCCCTCAATCAATCCTAAATGGTGCTGTGAATTTTAACCTTGCATCCACAGACCTAACAAGAGGCTAAAATAAGCTGTCCATGTGTGCCTCAGTGTGCCTAGCGCCTAGGCGCTGAACAAGGGGCGGTGAGGCGCTATGCAAAGCCCCTTTGCACCACATTCTGGATGGTGCGGTGCTGGTGAAGGGGTAATGCGGTGCTGCCCTTCTTCAAACTACATCCTTGCTAGGTGGTGCAGTGTTGGCGAAGGGGCGGTGTGGTGCACATTGATGCTGCCCTTCACACAGGAGTGCACACTCTTTTGCCTTGTTGATTAGGGGTGTGCACACACACCCAAATGGATGCACACACATGTGTGCACTCCATTAACATGCTGTATTTTAATCTTCCAACCTTGGTTTAGACTTTAACTCTCTTTGAACCATGTTTAGACCATGTTTAAACCTTAGATAAATACCAACAAATATAGGTGACCTTTATATAGTGCACCACTTTTTGAACCTATCTTGAAGTCAATCTCCACCCTTAGATCTTGAGGACTAATCAACCATAGCCTTCGATCAAGTCTAAGTGATCCTATGCATTTTGTACACGTATCCACGCACTTAACAAGAGGCTTGAAAACTTGCCTCAGTGTGCCTTCAGGCCGCGGCCTAAAACAGAGCGTGCTGCGGCCTGGAGCAGGACTGAACAACTTCCTCTTTCCACCTTTCTGGGCGCCGCGGCCTGGGGGAGGCTGAGCCATGGTGCACGCTAGTGCTGAACCTCCTCCATGTTGGGTGCTACAGCCTGGAAAGAGCTGGGTCGCGGTTTGACCTGGTGATGCTCCCTTTTTGTCTTGCTGTGCGCTGAGGCGCACACCTCCAAGGTGCGGCACACACTTGTACCTCAAGCTTGATTTTACTCCATTCTTGTAACCGTTTAATCCTTGGACAAATACCAACATAAACAGTGGGGTTAGTGGGAGTGAGTGGAGGGTTATAGGCCTTTATGGCAATCCGGTGATACATCAATGATGATTGTCTTAGGAATTATTTCGCCATCTTGGTGGCTTATTTAATCTTCTTTGGCTTGTGGTTGGGGAATTTAATGAATTGATATGATTGTATAGGAAAAATAGTTTTAGACCTAGAGTTGAACGTCGTATAAGGGAATTCTAGGAGATTATTTATATTTGTGGTTTGCATGATTTGGGATATTGATAAGTGCTTAAATATTCATATTTAAGCTCCTTAATTTACATTTGTTAAGCTCCTTATTTACATATTTTATTATGTTTTACTTCGTTTTTGTGTTTTTTTTTTGTTTTTATAGGTTCTTGGAGAAAAAGATGGCATTTTGAAACTTCAAGGAAGAAAACTGGAAGTCCTGGAAGCAGCTTGTGCAATCGAGCATAAAAGAGTGTGATCGAGCGCACAAGCATTCGTGTGCACAAGAAGAAGGCTCAAGCGCAACCTTGTGCTCGAGTGCACCAACATGAGATTGAGCACACCAGTGCAGTAAAATGGCAGAGCCAGTTTTGGAAAGAAAAGCTCGGGTCCTGTTTTGGAAATCAGGGTTTCGAGGTGTCCTTAGAACCTTATCAATAGGCTTGTAAAACACAGAAACACTACTTTTTATCTTCCTTCAGTTATAAGCTTTGGAGAGGAATTGACGACTCTTCTCTACAGTATTTTTCAGGTTTTTTATTTTTTACTTAGTTTATGTTATGATGATGTTTAGTATAATCAATATGTGTAACTAGCTTCCTAATAGGGCTCGATTGAAGCCCTAATTATGCTTTTCCATATATGAGTATTGTTGCCTTTGCAAATAGCCATGTTATGATGCTTTAATTGATTGATGCTTGTAGTATTGAATTCCTCATATGTGTTTGTCTGACAAACGTATGCATGTGGTATGGATTAGTTAGTTAGATCAATTTAGATGACCGAGTCCTGGGTCTGACAATAGTAACAAAAGAAATCCACACCGGTTTCTTGGGTTAATCAACATGGGAAACCAGGAGTATACAACATGCCCTAGGTCTCGTGTGATTGTCGATTTCCATAAAACCTGATACTCTTTTAAGGAACAACTCAGTATACACCATGCTGAATCCCTTAAGAGAGAAAAGAGTTAGAGTATACACCATGCCTAACTCGCTGCTTAGGGAGATCAATAGCTTAAGGAGCAGACCAAGCCCTTAGGTTGACAACCATTAGGTATTCATGGTAGGGCTAGAGCATTGACACATTACTTATTGGGAAAATATGATTAGTGGTGGATATCAAAGCCCTATGTTCATATCATTATCAATCTAAACTCAATATTTATTTCTATCATTTTGTATTGTGAAACTGATTCTAAAATGAAATTCACCAATCCCTGCGGAGATGATCTCGCATTTGCACACAATGCTATTGTTGACCTTGTGCACTTGCAAGTAAAACTGTTCGACTATTTGCTTATTAATTTAGGTAGATTATCGCACAACAAGTTTTTGGTGCCGTTGCTAGGGATTACACTAAATTTCTTTTTTAGAATTATTTTTCGTTCAGTTTATTTTTCAGTTTATTTCATTCTGTTTCATCAAAACCTAATCAATTATTTTCTTTTCTGATTTAGGTACGGCAGTAGAAGTTCTCTAAGGCACTGCGATCGAGCGCACTCCTTGGTGCGATCGAGCGCATTTGAGGCAGAGGCTACCCAGGAAGCAGCACTAAAACTACTGCACTGAAGTAGTTTTGCTAATTCATGCAAAAGTTTCGATCCAAGAATCCCACTTTCTTTCCCCTCGACACTGAGCTTAAGTGGACCATTCGAAAAAGGCTTAGAGACAGTATTGAGGAGGTAGAAGAAGAATTCGAGGAAGAAACATCAATGGCGAAATAGCTAGAAAACCAGCAACCACCAGAGCGAAGACCTATGAAGCAATCTTTCATCCCACGGAACCTCGACTAGCCATCTTGCATTGCTTATCAACCAGAGGTGGAAGACAATTATTACATATCTCCGCAGATACTCAGTGCATTGACTCACTTTAGGGGTACACCTGCTGAAGATCCACACTTGCACCTTCAGGAATTTTTTGATCTCTGCAAGTTCCAGCATATCCGAGGCCTAAACCAATAGGGAATCAGGTTAATTCTTTTCCCTTTTTCATTAAAAGATAATGCTAAACTGTGGTACAATTCATTACCTACAGTTTCTATCCACACCTGGGAAGAGTTGGCCAGCAAGTTCTTAAGAAAGTTTTTCCCAGCTCAAAAGACAAGACAAATGAGGAAGGAGATTCAATATTTCAAATAGAAGGATGAAGACCTGTTCTTTGAGGTATGGAGACATTTCAATGAGCTGTTACTCAAATGCCCACATCACAATCTACCTCAGGATGAACTAGTACAAGCTTTCTATGAAGGTTTGAGTGATATTAATAAAAGTATTATGGATTCAGGTTGTGGAGGTGTACTAATGGAGAAGAGCAGCGAAGAAACCATGGAGCTGTTCGAGACATTAAGTGAGCACACCCAACAATTCTCCTCTAGTGGTAGACAAGGATCCAAGAGCAAAGGTATGTATGAGGTGATTCTAAATGGTGGATCTTCTACCCAAATAGTTGCAGTGGAGAGGAAACTATATCTGCTGGTTAAAGCCATGACTGCTCAAAATGCCTCACCTAATCCACCAACTATACCACTCCAGGTATGTGCTATATGTTCTCATTTTGATCATAATACTGAGACATATCCTTTATATTCCTCTGCAGATCCAGAGCACGCAAATTATATAGGACTAAACAACTATCCGCCAAAGAACAACCCATATGCAAACACTTACAATCTTAGATGGCAAAACCACCCCAATTTCTCTTGGATCAACAGTCAGAATGCCCTGAACCATCAAGGGCAGCAAAAGAACTCCTAACAAGCAGCCCACTCAGTTCCCAAATCAAAGAAAAATGACCTAGAGAGTCTTATGAGGCAATTGGCAACCCAGCAACAACAGTTGATGACCTCACAAGATCAGTTCGTGGCAGATGAAAGGTAATTTCGAACTGATCTAAGACAGACAACTGCAAAACATGAACAAGCCATTTAAAGACTAAAGCTATAAATGGGGCAATTGGCTAAAGAACCGAGTGGCAGAAAGCAAGGTGAAGGCTATCAACTCAAACACTACCTAACCTAGGGGGCACCAGCAACTGAAGGATATCACAACTCTCAGAAATGGTAAGGTCATAGGAACCGATGAGTCTGCAAAAGCATATCTAGAGAAACCATCTGCATCAAAGGTAAGTGAGATGGAGAAGATGAATGCACCACCCTTCCTTTATTAGATGCAATTCAACAAATACCTACTTATACTAAATTTTTAAAAGATTGTTGCACTCATAAGAGAACGTTTCAGGAACACGAGACAGTAGCTTTAACAAAAGAGGCAAGTGCTGTGTTATTAAGAAAACTACCACCAAAACTGAAAGATTTGGGTAGTTTTACTATTCCTTAAAAGATAGGTGACCAGCTATTTGAGCCTGCATTACAGAACTTAGGAGCGGGTGTAAATTTGTTGCCATTGATGAGAGTCGAAAAATACATCTTAATTGTATTTATTTGTTAGCATTTTAGGGTTGATTTAAGGCTGAATTACACATTCATGCCTTAATAATGCTAAAGTGTCCTTCTTGGACCATTGATTGATTTTGATGCAATTTTAGGTATCTCGGGTTTAAAAGAGATGGAAAAGTTTTCGTTGCTTAAAGCACGAAGATTCCATGCACATCGGAGTGAAGGAGTGGTTTCAGAACTGTTCCATGCTGCGGCACAGAAAGGCTGAGCTGCGGCCACCAGAAACATTCAGAAGCTGGAAGGATCCAAGGCTACGCTGTGGCCTTGACCAGGGTGTGCCGTAGCCCCTAGAGCCTCCACGAAGTCAGGATCCAAGGCTGCACCATGGCACAGGAAGGCTGAGTCACGGCACAAGCACGGTCCCTTGTTTCTGTTTCACGACCTAAATAGGGCTTTAATGACATTTTTTGATCCGAAAATACCCTTGAACCTTTTGGGGTATTTATAGAATACTTAGGTTTGATTGAAAATGAGGCTGGAATCAAGAGCAAACACATTCTTCTCCATTTTAGGTGATCAAGCATGAGCCTAATATCCAACTAACCTCCAAACAAGGCAAAAGGATGACTTCCTAGGTGTAGTTGTTCTTATTTCTATTCTTGATTCAGTTGTATGGATTCATTGTTAAACATTGTTTATGAGTTACTCTTTGATTAAGTAAGAATGAGATGATTTACTCTTAATCCGGTGATTGTATCTTTCTCCTCCATATAAATCTAGTCAAGGTCTTCTTATGTCAAGTTGTTAGATATGATTGATTTCGGTAGATTCATCTTATAGATTTATCCATTACTGTGGTATTGTTATTGAAATATATTGTCGTTTCTTGACAATCTATAAGATAGGTCATGTGTGCTTGAATCAGAACTAAAGAGTAATTTGTAGTAATTACATTAGGATGTTTATGTGCTTTGATTGAATATTTACTGATTGCTTGTTTAGGATGTGAAGCCACCAATCGAGATAAAACTATTGAGTCAAGATGGGGATAAGGCAATGAACTTAGGAAGGATTCCTAAAACCTTGTTATTACTTTATTGAATCCTTCGTCATATTTTCAAAACTCTCTCATATAACTTCATTCATAAAACAAAGATTTACTCATTTGAATTTCATCGTTTCGTGTTAAGGTTTACACTTTCTCTTGCAGTTTGTTTTTCCTCATGGGATGGACACCTCATCTATACACAATAATTGCATGTTAGTTTGAGCGTAATCAAATTTTGGCGCTGTTGCCGGGGAAACCCGCTTAAGTACAAAGAAGATTGTCAACTTTGAGACAGTATTGTTCTTTGCTCTCTGTTTTGATTTTCTAACTTTTTCTGTTTATTCATTTGCTCTCTAATTCCTTCGGTGTATGCTTAGACTGAGAGATTCGCGAGGTAGATTCATTAAAAGACCCGAAATAGAGTTACTTTCTCCTTCCACGTCCGTTAGTGAAACCTTGCCTAGATCAAACAATAGTGCAAACCCAAATGAGAATTTAGAGGATTTTGTTAACATAGCCGACAATCACAATGAGAATATTGCTAGGACACTTAAGGACTACTTGCATCCTAGCCGAACGACCACACCATCTTGTATCATGTTCCCTCCTAATGACCAACAACCTGAGTTTAAGCTGGGCATGATTGAATTGCTACCAACCTTCCATGGGTTTGAGAATGAAAGCCTCTATGTCCATATTAGTGAATTTGAGGAAGTAGTAGCAACCTTTCAAAGTAAGGCTAATATGGTAGACACCGTCAAACTTTGGTTTTTCCCCTTTTCACTTAAGAAAAAGGCCAAGGTTTGGTTATACTCATTAAGGCCTAGGTCTATATGTAGTTGCGATGAGATGACTCAAGCCTTTTTCCAAAAGCATTTCCCAACCCATAAGACCAATAACCTTAAGAGACAAATCTCAAACTTTGCACAAAAGGAGAGTGAAACCTTATATCAAGTTTGGGAATGTTTCATAGACCTTTTGAATTCTTGTCCACACCATGGGTATGAGAGTTGGCGGGTAGTTAGCTATTTCTATGATGGACTTCTAAGTAGAGAAAGGCAATTCATAGAAATGATGTGTAATGGAGATTTTCTTCAGAAAGATCCCGACCAAGCCATAGATTTTCTAGATGACCTATCGGAAAAAGCCCACACTTGGACATGACCGAATGCCATGGAAAGTACTAGGAGAAATCAAACCGCTGGAATTTATCAACTTAAGGAAGAGGATAGTGTTAAAGCTCGTTTAGAGGTCCTAACTAAGGAAATTGAAGTCTTAAAAACCAAGGATGCTAGAGCCCCCGAACCGGTTGCTAGGGTAGAATCCTATGAACCTTGTTTTATGTGTAATAGGGTAGATCATGTACTTAAGGATTGTCCAGCCTATTTTGAGATGAAGGGAGAGTGTAATCCCTTGGGTATACCCTTTAGGAAACCATACTCACCCTACTCTAACATCTACAATCCTGGTTGGAAGAATCACCCTAATTTTAGTTGGAGATCCGATCTAAAACCTCCTGCCCACTCTAGTACCCAATGGAAACCGAAAGCAACTTCATCTAATGCACCACAACAATTTTTACCTTTGGAAGATGTTTTTAAGTCATTTTTGCAGGTACATGCTAAGAGTGTGGAAGAGTAAGGCAAGATAAATCAACGGTTGTTAGAGGACCAACAAGGGATCAAAGAGGAACAAAAGGTGATAAAGAGTCAACTCACCAAGTTGACTAGTTTCTTGACAATTCAAGAGCAAGGTAGTTTTCTTTCGCAGCCACAACCTAATCCAAGGGGACAACATATAGTGCAAACCTCCGATCTTGACAATCAAAATGTTAAAGAGGTTAATACCATGATTACTCGCAGCGGTAAGAAAATTGATTAGAAATCACCCTTGAGATGCCCAGGTGGTGATCTTCCAAACACCAAGTCTAGAATGACTTGTAATAACACCAAAACAAAACAGGAATCAAACCAATTAAAGAAAGAACACAAACAATTGTTATCGAGGTTCGGTAATGTGCCTACGTCCCCGTGAGCTCCTCTGAGCCCTCTGCACTAAATCAATGAGTTCTTACAAGTTACAGCAACACCTCTTCAAGAAACCTCTAGTTCTTGAAGAATGAAAGAAGAGAAAAGAAAGTGATAAGGACTTGAGTTACCCTGGAATTTTTCCCAAGAAAATTCCACTTACAAGGCCCTTGAATCTCCAATCTATACTACTCTCTCTCTAAACAATCAACCTCTCTTGAATGAGTCTTTCCTGTGTTTAGTGTCTTTGCACTCTCACACAGCCATGTGTTCTATTTCACACATATTCAAATGTCATTCCCTTCACACCTCTCTTGTTGAGATGATTGTCCCTCTTGAATGGCTCCTAGATGACCCTTTATATAGGGCAATGACTTCCTCATCCAATCTTGGAGATCAATCTCCAACCTTAAATCTCAAGAACCAAAGACCCATGGCTTTCTAAGAGTCTAAGTGATCCTGTGCATTTTGATAATGCACAACGCACTAGAAAAGAGTGCTGAAAATTGCCATCAGGTGTGCGTTCGTGCTGCACCTTAGAACAGGGTAAGCCGCACCTTAGAAAGAGAAATTTTGCTGCCTTTCTAGGTGTTGCACCTTGGGGAGGCTGAAGTGCAGTGCAGCCTGGAGAGCTGTCTTCCTGAACTTGCTACAGGGTAAGGCACGGATTGCTTGAGGTGCAGTGCACACCTAGCGTTGAAGCTGAATTTTTTTCCTCTATAGTTCTTAGACAAATCCCAACAAATCTCTTCCTTTTTCTAAGCAACTAAAACCAAACCCATAGTGCAAAGAACTCAGTATCCAAACTCATCTTGAGTCACTATTCATCCGACTCCAATCCTACGAAGTCCAAGGCAATGATTGAACCTTCTTAGATGTAGAACTTTGGTGCCTATATCTGCAGGATTTTCTTCCATTGCGACTTCCTCCACATGAATGCATCCTTTTGTAACAATTTCCCAAGTGAAATGATACCGAACATCCACATGCTTAGTCCTCTCATGGAACACCGGGTTCCTACAAAAGTGCCACACACTTTGGCTATCCGAAGATACCACCACCTGCTCTTTTAGGACCTTCAACTCTTCCAATAACTCTTTGCACAATATAGCCTCCTTAATGGCTTTCGTTGCTACTATGTACTCAGCCTCGGTTGTTGAGAGTGCTACCACCAGTTGCAACCGAGCCTTCACGTACCTCAGCAACCATTTTATCCCAAGCCAAATCTCCTTTTCGGGATTACTCACAAATCTACTGAGAACAGCCATTGCCTGAGAAATATCAGGTCTAGTGCTTACCATCATGACTATAACTGATCTAACCACACTAGAGTAAGGGACCTTTTCCATTTCTTTCTTTTCCTCATCTGTTCCAGGACATTGTTCGCTGGAGAACTTGAAATGACTAGCAAGGGGAACCTTCACTGGTTTACCATCTTCCATAGAAAACTTGTACAACACCTTTTCTATGTTGGAAGATTGAGAAACCTTCAACCTGTTTCTCTCCCTTTCCCGAATTCTTCTTATCCTAAGGATCTTTTGTGCAAGGACAAGATCCTTCCTCTCGAACTCCTTAGTGAGTTGAGATGTCAACCTTTTTATCCTCTCCCTATTGTTCTTAACCGACAGCATATTATCAACATAGATAAGGATCATCACCACTTCCTCCACCTTTCATCCAGATGAGAAGGTTTATGTGTAATCTATGCCGTCTCTTTGCGTGAACCCCTTCGCCACCTAATAAGAGCCATAAAATGCATCTCAACAATGTTTAATTGTTAGCATTTTATGATTCTTCTCGATCTTTATTGCACTTTTATGTGTTGATAACTCTTAAGTAATATTATTGGACCACTAACTTTTTTTAGTGCATTTTTAGGTATTTTGAGCCCAAAGAGAAGAAGAAGCGATCGTTGTTTAAAAGCACCAAGGTTCCATACACGACGAAGCATAGGAATGGCTGCAGAGAGGCAAAGCATGAAGAAAATCAAGCACAGCCTAGCACCGCGGTGCTCCTCAGTCAGCACTGCGGTGCCCAGAAACTCTCATATGGTGAACAATCAGCTAGCACCGCGGTGCCCAAAAGCTTGCCTAGCCAGATTACGCCTAGCACTGCGGTGCTCCTCAAGCAGCACCGCAATGCGCACACGGGATTGCATCTCCGAGTTAGACTTTAATTAGGGTTTTAAACATTAGATTAAAACCCAAGAACACCCCTTGGACCCTTGTACTATAAATAAGACACTTAGGGCTTAAGATAAGAGATCTTGGCTGTGAAGAAAAACCCAGAAAACTAAAGGCAGCAGCTCTCATCCATAAAAGTGTTTAGCCATGAACACCATGGCTAACTAACTTCCAAGCAAGGTGAAGGGATGAATCCCTAGATGTAGTTGTTCCTATCTTCTCTTATTTGATTCAGTTGTAATAAGAATTTATTGTTAAAACATTGCTATGATTTACTTCTTTATCTAATTATAAAATCTTATCTATTCCGGTGATTGTATCTTTTTCCTTGATATAAATTTAGTCATGTTTCTCTTATGTCAAGATTGTTTGGGTATAACTGAGTCCGGTAAATCTAGCCTTTAGGTTTGTCCATTACTGCAATATTCTCAATAAAGATATATTGTCGTTTCTTGATAAACCTATAGGATAGATCATATGTGCATAAATCAAAGAAGTATTCCATAACAATCATATTAGGGTTTATATATGTGCTCATTGAATACTTGCCCGTTGCATGTTTGGGATATGAAACTTGCAACCGAGATAAAAATAACTGAATCAAGTTATGGATAGGGCAACGAACCTAGGGAGGATTCCCGGATCCCTGTTGTCTCCCTGTTATATTTTACAATCTATTTTACACGATTACTTCATTACCAAAAGTTCATATTTTCTCACTTAAATCTTTATCGTTTGTGTTATGGTTCACACATTTTTTTGTAGTTAATTTGTTTCCCTGTGGAATCGACACCCCAAAGCCGTGCTACAACTACCACGTTATACTTTGGGCGTAATCAAATTTTGGTGCCGTTGCCGGGGAAATATGCTTACTTACAAAGAAGTTTGTCAACTCTAAGACAAGATGGTACTATCGTTCTTTCTATTAGTTTTGATTTTCTGATTTTTTTTATTTTATATTTTGTTCTGTTCTGTTTTACTTATCACTTTCAAAAACTCAATTAGTGTATGCTTAGACCAAGAGATTCACGAGGGAGATTCATTAAGGGACCCGAATTAGAAATACCTTTCCCTTCCACGTCCGTTAGTGAGACCTCGCCTAGATCAAACCCTAGTATACACCCAACAGAAAATATAGAAAATTTTGTTAACATGGCTGAAAACCCTAATGAAAATGTTGCTAGGACACTTAGAGATTACGTAAATCCTAGCCGGATAGCCACACCATCATGCATAATGTTTCCAGCCAACACTCGCCATCAAGATTTTAAAACAGAGATGATACAATTACTCCATACTTTTCATGGCTTGGAAAATGAAAACCCCTATGTGCACATTAGAGAATTTGAGGAAGTAGTTGCGACTTTTCATAGTCAAGATGCAACCGATGATATCGTGAGACTTAAGTTTTTTCCTTTCTCCTTAAAGGATAAAGCTAAGAGTTGGTTATACTCGTTGAGACCACGATCAATTGGGTCATGGAATGAGATGACCCAAGTCTTTTTTAACAAGTACTTCCCTCAACATAAGACTAATGCATTAAAAAGACAAATCTCCACCGTTGCACAAAAAGAAAACAAGACTTTGTATCAGTCTTCGGAGCAATTTAAAGAGCTGTTAAGTATGTGTCTACATCATGGGTATGAAAATTGGCATTTAATGAGCTATTTCTATGAGGGTCTTACCTATAGAGAATGTCAATTTGTAGAGATGATGTGTAATGAGCCTTAAATATTGCATATTTTAGACCCTTAACTTATATTTGTTATGCTCTTAGTTAGTAGTATTTCACTTTATTTTACGTATTTCTTGTGTTCTGTGTATTTTTACAGGTTTGTGGAGAAAATAAAGCATTTCAGGAGATGTGAAGCTTCTGGAGACATTGCGATCGATCGCACGAGATATGCGATCGAGCGCACCTGCGCTCGAGCACATGGTCAACATCCCACATCGAAATATTTGAAGTTCAGTGCATCTGCGATCGATCGTAGCAGACATGCGATCGAGCGCACATGAGATCGTGCGCACAAGACATGCAATCGATCGTACCTGCGATCGATCGCACCACACTGCGATTGAGTGCACACGGGCAGTATCTCACATCGAATCTGCAACCCATATTGCTCCGGGTCTTCCCCTATATAAACACCATTTGGCTTCATAATTCAGTGTACAATTCCTGAGCCACTTTGGTGTTTACCGGTGGACGTCCGCCAATATTCTGGTGGATCCCGAAGGCATTGCTACCACGAGGGGAAGCGCCGCCCGTCAGCGAGTGGAATTTCTCCCATGTAAAGTTTTTTATTTATTTCTTTATATTCAGTTGTTTTAGTTTAAATGTTTAGCACTTTTTATTATAGTTTTATAGTTATGAGTGGCTAGACTCTTCAGCTAAGGTTGAAGATGAAGCCCCGCCGTTGTTTGGCGTAGTAGTTCAGATTTGCTTGTACAAATCTGACAATTTTTAGTATAAATGTTCAATCAATTATTTGAGTTAATCTTATAATTGATTGAGTTTAAATTGTCTGTTGGATTTTCTTTGTGTTTCATCTTATGGATACATTGAATGCTTTTCGATTAAATTGGATTCCCTTTGTGATTTGTTAAGAGCGGATACATTGGGTGCTTTTGGTTTAGTTGGGATATTCTTTGTTTTTTGTCTTATAGTTGGATTCATGGAATGTTTTGATAGGCTATATTTTTAGAACATGTATGCTTAACTTCGGTGGGGTGGATTCAGAAACCTTAGTGCTTTTTATTATTAGATTTTAAATCAATTTAATTTAGTTTTAATTTGTTTTGCAAATTATCATTCAAAATTCGGAACTAGGTTAAGATAGAGTTAATTTAGATTAAAAATTATATTTTCACAACGTAATTCCCTGTGGATTCGACCTTGCACTTGCACAACGCTATATTGCAAACGACTCGTGCGCTTGCGAGTAATTTAAAACTCACAACAAGTTTTTGGCGCCGTTGCCGGGGGATTGTTTGGTTTGTGAAAATTTTTTGTTTGAATTGATTTTATTTTTCTACTAGTTAATTTAATTTTAAAAAAATTAATTTAATTAAATTTAAAAAAAATGTGGATGAATCCAGCGCCGGTTTCACAGTCTTTAGAGGACGCCCTCAAGGATTTCATAAAAATGACCGGCCCGTCCCTCAATGCTGCCAGCACATTCAATGTTGATAACTGTTCCATCTGTGCTAGTCCCATGTATCTAGCACAGAATTGTCCATCAATGCCGGCTTGTGCCGAGTATCCCATGGAACAAATGAATGCTTTCAATGAGTGTTGTTGGCAATCAAATGGATCTTACTCTGAAATATACAATCCAAGGTGGTGGGACCACTCTAATGTTTCATGGACGCAGAACCAACTGAGGAATCAGGGAGGAGACCCTTATCATGCTCACAATCAATACCCTCCCGAATTTCCTCCACCAATTCCAAGTTATGGTCACTCAGCTTATCCAGCACCATCACCCGTTTACCAAGCTCCCATTCAAGCGCCAGCGTCGGTTTCACAATCATTGGAGGACGCTCTCAATGATTTCATGAAAATGACTAGCCAATCTATGAGTGAAGTGATGACTGCAACAATAGAAAACACCCAAGCGATTGCCACACTAGAGAGTCAAATTGATCAAATCGCAAGTTATGTGGGTGAAGGAGAGGAAGGAACGTTTCCCTGTCAAACTGATCCTAACCCAAAGGAACAGTTTGCAGTGGGAAATTTATTAACTCCTATGCATTGGCAGGAACAAGTGCAATCAATTGTCCCATTGAGGTCTGGGAGACAAGTGCACAATCAAGTGGAAGATAACCCTGCTATGCACCAAGGGCAAGAAAGTGACAACAATGAGTAGAGAGATGCTGAGCCATCTATAGCCACACCTATTATTAATGATCTCTCTAGGTCGTTTTTACTTAAAGTGCCTTACCCTGAGAAACTACAAGTGCCCAAGAAAGAAGGGAAGTATGAGGATAGTTTGGAGGCATGCTTTGCTCAATTTGAAGATGATTTGGATTTAAATAAGTTGTTTGAGCAAGCAAATGCTACTTTGGAGTCTGCTCCTCAAAAGATCAGTGAGATGGAGGAAACCACAACACTTGAACCCACCAAGAAGGAACTTAAGCCTTTACCGGACAATCTTAAGTATAAGTTCCTAGGTCCAGCAGATTCATTGCCTATAATTATAGCTTTAGATTTGGGTGATGCTCTAGAGGAGAAATTATTGGACGTCTTAAGAGAGCATCAGGAAGCTATAGGTTGGACTATTGAGGATGTCAAAGGAATCAACCCCTCGTTGGTGATACACATGATACAGTTGGAGGAGAATGCCAAGCCATCGAGGGAGCCACAAAGAAGGCTCAACCCTGCTTTGTAAGAGGTTGTGAGGGCGAAAGATATTAAGCTGTTAGAGGCAGGGATCATTTATCCTATCTCTGATAGCAAGTGGGGGAGCCAGATTCCAGTCGTGCCCAAACATACTGAATTTACAGTAGTAAATATAGACAACGAGTTGGTTCCAACTCGAGTGCAGTCAAGATGGAGAAAGTGTCTAGACTACCGTAAATTGAATGCTGCCACTAGACCTGATCATTTTAAATTCCCATTTATTGATCAGATGGTGGAGTGTTTAGTTAGGCATGTTTACTAATGTTGGGTCTGGCTGAAGATGTTAAACTTAGCGCTCATGGGAGGCACCCCACAGCTTATCTTTTATTTTGTTTATTTATTATTTCACATTTTTATGATTAATGTTTGTTTCCAGTATTTTTTGTTTTCCAGTTTTTATTTTTCAGGGACAAAGCATACTTCAGTTCAAGTTTGAGGGTATGCTATGAGCCATACCAGTCAAGATAGTTCTCCATATCTCAGGTCAGCTCTTTCCGTATTAGTCACACATTGGGGTCAATGTGTAATTTAAGTTTGGGGGTATGGGAGACACATCACACACTTTGTCCTAATTTGTTGTCTTTTTGTCATAGAGATAAATGCATGCTCATGTTATTGTGAAATTTTAGTTGATCTAAACATTTTCTGTGATGTGATGTCATTGGTGAGCTTAACATTTTGAACACATGATCTGGTGATAAATTTTAAAATTTAGTTACTTACCTTAGGCATTTGAGAATTCACATGTTTGACATAATCTAACACGAGCACATTAGCACAAATTATGTGAGGTATGACATGTGATTTTAATGTGTATTTTTCCTTATCTTAACTGAAACTGGATGACTTGTTGGATGAACTCTTGGGCATAGGAAAATATTAAAAAAAAAAAATTATCAATAAACTTTTCGCTGAGTAACTGGACCTCTTGCCTCAGTAAGCAGTGAGTGTTCACGTCAAAAGGTAAAATTTTGCTTGGTAATATTAAGGTCGGTTTAATTTCGTAGCCTTTTTGACTCGAGTTAGTAAGTCCTTAGGGGTATCTTTACACCTAATGCCCTAAAACCACCTGGTTTGGGAGTCATTGACTCAACACTCGCTACATGGGTCAATTAGAAAGCTTAAGGGAACTAAACATAGTCGTGCCTTATTATTGTTAAAAAAATAAAAAGAAAAAAAATAAAATAAAAAAACTATGCCTTTTCGTTCATTTTTTATGGGAAATTCGGTGAATCTTGAGACATGGAGACCTTACACATTAGAGTTACTTGGAAGCTTCATTTTTATATGCTAATTCACCTTACACTGATTCAAGCTTGTGATGCCTTATCCTGCCTTTTGTAAGTAATTAGATTTTAACATTTCTATTCATTGCGAAGATGGGTTTACCTTTTTAAGCTTGCTTATGAATGAATATCATGGTGATGTGTGCTCCTTAAATTTTTGGATACCATGAGTGATGACTTTATCTTTATGTTCTTTGTTTTTCATCGAGTCTTTTATTTTGTTTTGCTAAGGGACTAGCAAAATATAAGTTTGGGGGTATTTGATGAGTCTTAAATATTGCATATTTTAGACCCTTAACTTATATTTGTTATGCTCTTAGTTAGTAGTATTTCACTTTATTTTACGTCTTTCTTATTTTTTGTGTATTTTTACAGGTTTGTGGAGAAAATAAAGCATTTCAGGAGATGTGAAGCTTCTGGAGACATTGCGATCAATCGCACGAGATATGCGATCGAGCGCACCTGTGCTCGAGCGCACCTGCCTACGAACGAGCGCATGGTCAACATCCCACATCGAAATATTTGAAGTTCAGTGCATCTGCGATCGATCGTAGCAGATATGCGATCGAGCACACATGAGATCGTGCGCACAAGACATGGGATCGATCGTACCTGCGATCGATCGCACCACACTGCGATCGAGCGCACACGGGCAGTATCCCACATCGAATCTGCAACCCATATTGCTCCGGGTTTTCCCTTATATAAACACCATTTGGCTTCATAATTCAGTGTACAATTCCTGAGCCACTTTGGTGTTTACCGGTGGACGTCCGCCAATATTCTGGTGGATCCCGAAGGCATTGCTACCACGAGGGGAAGCGCCGCCCGTCAGCGAGTGGAATTTCTCCCATGTAAAGTTTTTTATTTATTTGTTTATATTCAGTTGTTTTAGTTTAAATGTTTAGCACTTTTTATTATAGTTTTATAGTTATGAGTGGCTAGACTCTTCAGCTAAGGTTGAAGATGAAGCCCCGCCGTTGTTTGGCGTAGTAGTTCAGATTTGCTTGTACAAATCTGACAATTTTTAGTATAAATGTTCTATCAATTATTTGAGTTAATCTTATAATTGATTGAGTTTAAATTGTCTGTTGGATTTTCTTTGTGTTTCATCTGATGGATACATTGAATGCTTTTTGATTAAATTGGATTCCCTTTGTGATTTGTTAAGAGCGGATACATTGGGTGCTTTTGGTTTAGTTGGGATATTCTTTGTTTTTTGTCTTATAGTTGGATTCATGGAATGTTTTGATAGGCTATATTTTTAGAACATGTATGCTTAACTTCGGTGGGGTGGATTCGGAAACCTTAGCGCTTTTTATTATTAGATTTTAAATCAATTTAATTTAGTTTTAATTTGTTTTGCAAATTATCATTCAAAATTCGGAACTAGGTTAAGATAGAGTTAATTTAGATTAAAAATTATATTTTTGCAACGCAATTCCCTGTGGATTCGACCTCGCACTTGCACAACGCTATATTGCAAACGACTCATGCGCTTGCGAGTAATTTAAAACTCACAACAATGTGCAATGGTGAATTTCTGCAAAAAGACCCTGATGAGGCTATTGAGTACCTCAATGAGCTTGCCGAAAAAGCTCACACATGGACTGGACCTAGTGCTACTGAAAGCACAAATAGGTCACAACCTATAGGAAACCCTAGTGGTGGAGGAATCTACCATCTTAGGGAAGAAGATAATCTTAAGGCCAAGGTTGAGATGCTTACTAGGGAGTTAGAGGCATTAAAAACTAAAAAACTAACACACATGGTTAATCAAGCCGAACCTTTAGAACCATGTTTTGTGTATGGTGGGGTTGATCATCCTACCCAAGATTGCCCCACATTTGTGACATGAGAGGGCTGTATGAGGAATAATGTAATGCCTTAGGCATGTACAAGAAGCCTCCAGCACCCTTCTCTAATACTTACAATCCGGGGTGGCGAAATCATCCCAATTTCAGTTGGAAATCTGAAAATCAGTAGCATGCACAACAACCCCCTAGATCATACCCAGCACCTTATTATGCACCCTTATCCTTTAGGAACTCTTTAGAAGACACCTTACATGCTTTTATAGAAGCACAAGGTAAGACAAATCAAAGGTGTGAGGCTTTAATTACACAAGTGGTTGAGGAAAACAAAGAAATAAGGAGCCAAGTGTCTAAATTAATGGGCTTCTTGAGTGTGACTGAGCGAGGTAAGTTCCTTTCCCAAGCTCAGTCCGTACTTCATGGTCAACATATAGCACAAGAAAATTTGAAAGATGTAAATGCCATTGTGACCCGAAGTGGTAAGTCACTACACATCCCACCAATGAATAAACTCGAGGATGTGAGAAAGGGTCAAACTAGTAATGAAGCAGAGTTGCCTAAAGACCCTGAAGTGACCAAAAGTCCTGTTAAGGCCCCATTCCCTCAAGCTCTAAAATTCGACAAGAAAAATCTGGAAATAAATAATGAAATCCTTGAGAACTTAAGGCAAGTGAAACTTAATCTTCCTCTTTTGCATTTGATTAAACAAGTCCCTACTTATGCAAAAGTTCTCAAGGATTTATGCATAATTAAGAGGAAACACCATGTCAAGAAACCAACATTCCTAACTGAGCAAGTTAGTACGTTAATTGAGCAAAGAATTCCCTCAAAATACAAGATCCGGGCTGTCCTACCATTGCTTGCAGCATTGAAAATCATGAGGTTGGACAAGCTTTGCTAGATTTAGGAGCTAGTGTAAACCTGATGCCATTCTCTATATACTTACAACTGGGGTTAGGAGAAATCAAACCAACCGGTGTGGTATTGTAATTGGCTGACCATTCAGTAAAAGTACCCCGGGGTGTGGTAGAGGATGTCTTGATTCAAATTGATAAATTCTACTATCCTGTTGATTTCTTAATTCTTGATACCATTTCTGCTGTTGACACTAACTCTAAAATCCCTTTGATTTTGGGTAGACCTTTTCTTGCTACTGCGAATGCATTAATAGATTGTAGGAATGGACTTATGAAGCTGTCCTTTGGCAACATGACCCTTGAAGTGAATATTTTCAATGTTGCAAAACAGCCTGAAGATGAGGACGACAACCACCAGCTTTACATGATTGAGTCACTCATCAATGAGGGAGTTTCTTTAGATCATGATTATGATCCTCTTAAGAATTTTCTTGTTAATTCTAAGATAGATTTATTTGATGATAAAACAGATATAATTAATATTTGTGCTATTTTTGACAAATCTCAGGATTATGGCAATCGGGCATGGCAACCAAGGTTTGAGGAGTTGCCCGAAAGAAGCAAGACACAAGTCCCCTCAAATGTGGAAGCACCTAAGGTCGAATTAAAGCCACTACGTAAGGGTTTAAAACATGCCTTTCTTGGTCCAGGTGATACCTTTCCTGTTATTATTTCTTCTGAATTATCCGAGAGCCAAGGTAAGAAATTAATTCAAACTTTAAATGCACACAAATCAGCCATAGGATGGAGCATAGCTGATTTAAAGGGAATTAGTCCCCTAATCTGCTCCCATAAAATAAATTTGGATGAAGGAACTAGTCCTCGTAGAGACCCTCAACGTAGGCTTAACCCCACCATGAAAGAAGTAGTGAAAAATGAGGTACTGAAACTGTTAGATGCGGGTATTATATATCCCATAACTGATAGTAAGTGGGTAAGCCCTACACAAGTCGTCCCTAAAAAGCCCGGAGTCACTGTGGTGAAGAATGACCTAGGAGAGCTAGTCCCTACCAAACTTGTGACCGGGTGGTGTATGTGCATTGATTATAGAAAATTAAATGCTGCCACCCGGAAAGACCATTTCCCACTCCCTTTTATTGATCAAATTCTTGAGTGTGTAGCTGGTCATCCCTTTTATTGTTTTCTAGATGGTTATTTTGGTTATTATCAAATAGAAATTGCATTAGAAGACCAAGAAAAGACCACTTTACTTGTCCCTTTGGCACCTATGCTTTTCGTAGAATGCCATTTGGATTATGTAACGCCCCTGCTACTTTTCAACACTGCATGATGAGTATTTTTAGTGACATGGTTGAAAGTTGCATGGAGGTTTTTATGGATGACCTAACTGTTTTTGGATCTTCATTTGAAGCATGCTTAATGAATTTAGAAAGAGTATTAATTCGCTGTAAAGAGAAAAAATTGGTTTTAAATTGGGAAAAATGCCATTTCATGGTACCATCCGGTATTGTCTTAGGGCATATTGTCTCTTCTAAGGGAATAGAGGTTGATCAATCTAAGATTGAATTAATCTCTAAATTACCTACCCCTAAGACAATAAAGGATGTGAGATCTTTCCTTGGTCATGCTGGTTTTTATAGGAGGTTCATACAGAATTTTTCAAACATCTCTAGACCTCTAAGTGCCCTCCTAGTTAAAGACACTCCCTTTGAATGGACAGAAGCTTGTCAAGAAGCATTCCAAATGCTGATCGGCAATCTTACTTCCGCACCTATAATGCAGTCACCAGATTGGACTTTGCCTTTTGAAATCATGTGTGATGCTAGTGACTACGCTATAGGTGCTGTTCTTGGACAGCGAAGAGAGGGAAAACCTTTTGTCATTTACTATGCTAGTAAGACTTTAAATAGTGCTCAAATGAATTACTCTACAACTGAAAAAGAATTGCTAGCTGTAGTATTTACTTTAGATAAATTTTGTGCTTATTTAATTGGATCTCCTATCCTTATTTTTACAGATCATGCCGCCCTCAAGTATCTTCTCACAAAGAAGGATGCTAAGGCATGACTAATCCAATGGATCCTCCTCTTGCAAGAATTTGATATCACCATCAATGACAAGAAAGGAGTGGAGAACATAGTAGTCGACCACCTCTCGAGACTTACATTCAAGGACACTTGTGATGACTAGCCAATCAAGGACGATTTTCTCGATGAGCAATTACTATCCATTACTTCTCTACCATGGTTTGCTCACATCGTAAATTATTTGGCTACAGGTGAGATACCTATGGATTGGAGTGCTCAAGATAAGAGAAAATTCTTATATGAGGTACATAATTTCTACTGGGATGACCCTTATCTTTTCAAGTACTGCCCTGACCAAATTCTAAGACGTTGTATCCATAATGAAGAGATTGCAAGTGTCTTAGAATTTTGTCACTCCCAAGCTTGTGAAGGCCACTTTTCAATGAAAAAACCCGCTGTAAAAATTTTTCAGTGTGGATTTTATTGGCCTACCTTGTTTAGAGATGCAAACACCTATTGTCGCTTATGTGAAAGGTGTCAAAACTTAGGAGCTGTGTCTCACAGAAATATAATGCCCTTAAACCCTATTTTAGTAATTGAAATCTTTGATTGTTGGGGCATCGATTTCATGGGACCCTTTCCTCCTTCCTTCGGATACCAATATATCATCGTGGCAATAGATTATGTATCTAAGCAGGTAGAAGCAGCAGCTTGTTGAAGCAATGATAATGGAACAGTGATTAAATTTCTTAAAGAAAATGTGTTCTCTCAATTTGGTACACCACGTGCTATAATTAGTGATCGAGGTACACATTTTTGCAACCGTTCTTTTGAAGCTTTGATGAAAAAATATGGGGCATTGCATAAAATCTATACTGCTTACCATCCTCAGACTAGTGGATAAGTGGAGCTTGCTAATAGGGAGATTAAACAAATTTTAGGAAAAAACAGTTAACGCCGATCGCAAGGATTGATCGTTGAGACTAACTGATGCGCTTTGGGCTTACCGTACAGCCTTTAAAACTCCCTTAGGTATGTCACCTTATGGGCTTGTTTTTGGGAAGCCTTGCCATTTACCTGTGGAGCTTGAGCATCGAGCTTATTGGGCCATTAAATCTTTTAACTTTAATATGGCCGAAGCGGGTAAGCTTAGAAAATATCAGTTGACCGAGTTAGAAGAGTTAAGAAACGATGCTTATGAAAATTATAGAATCCATAAGGCTAAGATGAAAGTATTCCATGATAAAAATATTTTGAGGAAAACATTTAAACCCAATGATCGGGTGTTCTTATACGACTCTAGACTTCATAAGCATCCTGGAAAACTTCGGTCAAGATGGACCGACCCTTTTATAGTGAAAAATGTTTTTGAAAATGGGGTGGTAGACATTGAGGATAGTAGAGATGACCGGGTTTTTAAAGTAAATGGACGACACCTTAAGATCTTAATCGATAGGCAAGACCCTGAAGTGGAAGAAATTCCACTTATGGATCCAGTCTATTTCCCTTAACTTCACCACACAGGTACGTTTTCATTTATTTTTCTTTCGATTTGTTTGTTTTATTTTTAATTATGTTTTATTCAATCTCAATTGTTGGTTTTTCTTTTAGTGTGATTTAAATTTTTACGGATTATTTTTTAACTTTAATTTATTTTTCTTTTGGCAACCAACACAGTTTTTTTTACACCAGTGTGCACCGCGGTGCGCCTCAACCAGCACCGCGGTGCATAGAGCCCAGAACGCCAGGCCCAGCACCATAGTGCACAGCGCAGCACACAGAACCAGGCCTAGCACGCCAGGCCCACCACCGCAGCGCACTGCACAGCGCTAGCTCGAGCCCAGCACATAGCTAACCCTAAATTCTGCACTATAAAAGCCATTTTGCAGCCTCCTTCTTCATTTCTTCTTTCACAAAACCAATAGCACACTACCTCCTCTCTCCCCTTTGCAGCAAATCCATACTTGCCCACTCACTTGCACTCAAAACTTTCTTATTTATACCATCATCTCTTACTAAATTGCTCACTCATTTTGCTGATTTTGCTAGCATTCCCTCTCAAAATCTTGGTTATAAGAAGACCACTGGGTTCATCAAGAACACTTCAAGAGGTAGATAGTTTTTCTTCTCACCACCATGGACATCAAGTAAGACCACTTTTTTCCATTTTATTGTGCATTTGTGCTACTTAGTGGTTACATTTTGGCTTAAGTTTATTATTCTAAATCTTTGATTTCCATGGCACCTAAGACCAAGAGACCTAGGGGGAAACCACAACAAGATTATGATGAGACCAAATTTGTGAGTTTTGAAGCAAGTGAGAGATATATTAGTATGTTGCAAAGTCGAAAACCCATTCCCGAAAGAGGATTCAACATCACCGAGAGGGGCAATTCGACCTTATTTAGAATGATTGTAGATAGGAATTGGGGTACATTTACAAGACCATCCTCCCCCTCCCTCCCGAATTTATTTAAAGAGTTTTATGCTAATGCGCCCGAGCATAGGAATGGTAAAGTAAGAGTCAGGGGACGAACAGTTTCTTTTAGCAGCTCAACCATTAATAGCTTCTATGGATTACCTGACATTGAACATAGTGAGTATAGTGCATATGTGTCTACCATTAATTATGAAGAGATTTGCACTACCCTTTGTATTCCGGGCACTACATGGAAAATGACGGGTGATATCCCTGCCACTTTGCTCGATACTTCTCTCAATGCCACTGCTAGGGTTTGGCAATATTTTAATGTCAGCAGATGATGCCTGCTTTACACTATAGTGCCTTAACTATTGAGCAAGCTGTGTTAATCTATGCAATTTTGATGGGCATGACTATCAATGTAGGCCGAGTCATATATGATTCGATCAAACACACTATTAGACAAAAGCTTGGATTATATTTTTCTTCTTTAATAACCCAATTATGCATCCGAGTCGGAGTCCAATACAGTCCTGATGAGGAGACTTAGCCACCTAAAAGACTCATTAATGATATCCTGCTAGCTCAGATTAAAACCTCTAGGCCACTAATTCCGGGAGAGGAGTCAGTATTTTCTGCTCATTCCCCCACCTCTAGTTATTTCATGGTTGCCGAGCAACTTGAGTGGATAGAAAGTCAGCAAACATAATTGCTTGCTAGGTTTGATCATCAAGACCAATTTTTGGCTCGGCAAGCCGATTATCAAGCAGCGGTCAACTCCTCCTTTGGTTAGATGTACCAACACCTTGCCTCCACTACTGGTTGTAATATGGGTCATTTTCCTACTATGCCACCCTATCCGGGTTTGTCTTTTGATCCACTTCCCGAGGAAGGTGAAGAGAGTGAAGGGAATACAAATGATGATGAGATTTAGAGGAATATTTTTGGGTTCTATCTCTTACTTTCCCTTTTCCTTAGTCTATTTTTCGTTATTTTCTTTTTCTCCTTTTAGTGATTTTTCTACATTTCATGTGCTAACCTAACATATGGGGAATGTTCAGGGTACACCATAGTTGCTTTCTTTTTTGTTGTCATGTTCTATGTTGTAGATTGGAATTTCAACAAGAAGAGTGGCATACAATTCACCTGGTGGTACACGTTTTTCAGCACCTATGCACTCGCTCTTACAAAAGGAGTTTTTCTTTACTTTCTCTTTAACATTGAGGACAATACAAATTTTAAGCTGGGGGTGCAGACGCATTTTCTTTAAAATTGCTTGGTGTTACCTTTCCTTACCTTTTGTTTTAAGCATGCTTTGTGTTAGCCTTAGAGTTAATTCACATGTCAATGATATAAACTTAATTGAGATAGCATATAACATTTAGAAGAAGTTAAATTTTGCTTCGGTTTGAAATTAATTTAAGTACTAATCTTCATTTGGTTTGAGACTCTAGCTTGTGGTAAGATTGTATGATTAGTCTTAAACATTTAGAGAAGTTTTATATGTGATTGTTTTGTGAATATTTTTGCGGTCTCGACAAGCTCTAGAACTTACTTGATAACCACTTGAGGCGAATTCCTAGAATACACATTACTTAGGATATGATATAGGCTATTTTTGAACCGTTTGAGCCTATCAAACCTACCATTGCTATATTTACCACTAGTCACCCATTTGAGCCATTTTTCTTTAAAAAGAATTTGAGCCTTATTTCTTTCAATAGCCAATTTACTCACCTTTATGAGCCTAAGAAAATATTTTATCCTTACCTTTCTCTTAAAAGAACTTAGCTATACACATTTGTTGAGGAGCACTTAAAAGTAGTAAGGATGGGAATATGAGAAAATATCACTACCATAACCCAAGTACATTAAAGGAGATAAGTTGGGGGTTGTGGAAAAGAAAAGAATGAAAAAGGACATAAATGATCTTATACCAAAATACAAAAGAAAAGAAAAAAAAAGAAGTGAATTATGGCAAAGAAAGAAGAAAAGAAAGGAAAAGTGGTGATTTGAGAAAAATACTCGAACAATAGTTGAAAAAGTTGGGTGATGAAGTAAGGTTATCTAGTGCTTAAAAGTGGTTGTGTCTAAAGCTAAGAGATTGAGTTCTTTTACTTGTGAATTCTTCCCATTATTTCTTAACCTTTACCTTAGCCTAACGTTACAAGCTTATTAAAGACCTATTGATCCAATGTAATGTGATTTTTCTACAATAGTGGAGAGTCGTTTGAAATGTAAGCCTATGGAGCTTGTTTTTGTGATTGATGTCACAAAATTTATCATGTTTTAGAGGCCAAGACTTGTATTCATGAATCTTATGCATAAAATCATCCGGATGTTCGGATTAATGGATTGTAGTAAGATGGATGTTAAGAGTCAATAACGATTTTAAGATTGATGTTTGGATTACTTTCGAACTTGGGTGAATTTAAATGATTCTATGTGCTGTGTGTTATGTGAAATTTTTGAGGCAAAAGTGAATTACTCTTGGTTAACACTGATATTGCTTTACTTTATTTCGATTCTCACCATTGATTTCATCTCTTATTTTCGCTTGAATTGCTAGAGACTAGCAATAAGCTAGTTGGGGGTTGTGATAAGAGACATAAAATGCATCTCAACGATGTTTAATTGTTAGCATTTTATGATTCTTCTTGGTCTTTATTGCACTTTTATATGTTGATAACTCTTAAGTAATATTATTGGACCACTAACTTATTTCAGTACATTTTTAGTTATTTTGAGCCCAAAGAGAAGAAGAAGTGATCATTGTTTAAAAGCACCAAGGTTCCATGCACGACGAAGCATAGGAGTGGCTGCGAAGAGGCAAAGCATGAAGAAAATCAAGCACAGCCTAGCACTGTGGTGCTCCTCAGTCAGCACCGCCGTGCCCAGAAACTCCCATATGGTGAACAATCAGCCAGCACCACGGTACTCAGCACCGCGGGAGCACCTCAGTGCCCAGAAGCTCGCCCAGCTAGATAATGCCTAGCACCGCGGTGCTCCTCAAGCAGCACCACAGCGGGCACATGGGATTGCATCTCCGAGTTAGACTTTAATTAGGGTTTTAAACATTAGATTAAAACCCAAGAACACCCCTTAGACCCTTGTACTATAAATAGGACACTTAGGGCTTAAGAGAAGAGATCTTGGTTGTGAAGAAAAACCCAGAAAACTAAAGACAGCAGCTCTCATCCATAAAAGTGTTTAGCCATGAACACCATGGCTAACTAACTTCCAAGCAAAGCGAAGGGATGAATCCCTAGGTGTAGTTGTTCCTATCTTCTCTTATTTGATTCAGTTGTAATAAGAATTTATTGTTAAAACATTGCTATGATTTATTTCTTTATCTAATTATAAAATTTTATCTATTCTGGTGATTGTATCTTTTTCCTTGATATAAATTTAGTCATGCTTCTCTTATGTCAAGATTGTTTGGGTATAATTGAGTCTAGTAAATCTAGCCTTTATGTTTGTCCATTACTGTAATATTGTCAATAAAGATATATTTTTGTTTCTTGATAAACCTCTAGGATAGATCATATGTGCATAAATCAAAGAAGTATTTCATAACAATTATATTAGGGTTTATATATGTGCTAATTGAATACTTGCCAATTGCATGTTTGGGATGTGAAACTTGCAACCGAGATAAAAATAACTGAATCAAGTTAGGGATAAGGCAACGAACCTAAGGAGGATTCCCAGATCCTTATTGTCTCCCTATTATATTTTACAATCTATTTTACACGATTACTTCATTACCAAAAGTTCATATTTTCTCACTTAAATCTTTATCGTTTGTGTTATGGTTCACACCTTTTTTTGTAGTTAATTTGTTTCCCTGTGGAATCAACACCCCAAAGCTGTGCTATAACTACCGCATTATATTTTAGATGTAATCACCACCAGCCTAGCCTTGTTTCGGACTTCATCCCCTAGAGGATTCCCTTCTTTGATCTTGTAAATCCACTTACAAACCACAACTCTCTGTCTTCCTGGAATGTGCGCCAATTCATAAGAGTTGTTCTTCCTCAAAGAATCCATTTCTTCCTCCATAGCTAGCTCCCACTTTGATGAATCCTTACATTCTATGGCATCCATGTAAGTTTCTGGTTCACTTATCCCTCCTTCTGTCCAAGAAGCTGCTGCATCCGCAGCATCCGTAAAACCATGTCTTGAAGGTGGTCCGACCAGCCTTCTTTCCTGGTCCCTTGTGAGCTGATAGTCTTTCTGACTTGCTGCATCATCCTCTTCTAGTTCAGCCTCCTCTTGAGTGTCCTAAGCATGGCCTTCATTAATGGGCTCTACCTGGTCCGAACCCTCTTGTCATCCTTGCTCTACCTGAACTGAATTTTCCTTGAGGCTATGCTCCACAAATTTCAGACTGGTTTGCTCACTATCCCCTGCAGGGTTAGTTTTCTCCAAATAGGGAAATAATAATTCATTACAAATGACATCCCTACTTATTATGAGTTTCATTCTTTTTTTCTCTAAATACCACAACCTATATGATGAGTCTTAAATATTGCATATTTTAGACCCTTAACTTATATTTGTTATGCTCTTAGTTAGTAGTATTTCACTTTATTTTACATCTTTCTTGTGTTTTGTGTATTTTTATAGGTTTGTGGAGGAATTTAAGCATTTCAGGAGATGTGAAGCTTCTGGAGACATTGCGATCGATCGCACGAGATATGCGATCGAGTGCACATGCGCTCGAGCGCACCTGCCTACGAACGAGCGCATGGTCAACATCCCACATCGAAATATTTGAAGTTCAGTGCATCTGCGATCGATCGTAGCAGACATGCGATCGATCGCACATGAGATCGTGCGCACAAGACATGCGATCGATCGTACTTGCAATCGATCGCACCACACTGCGATCGAGCGCACACGGGCAGTATCCCACATCGAATCTGCAACCCATATTGCTCCGGGTCTTCCCCTATATAAACACCATTTGGCTTCATAATTCAGTGTACAATTCCTGAGCCATTTTGGTGTTTACCGGTGGACGTCCGCTAACATTCTGGTGGATCCCGAAGGCATTGCAACCACGAGGGGAAGCGCCGCCCGTCAGCGAGTGAAATTTCTCCCATGTAAAGTTTTTTATTTATTTATTTTTATTCAGTTGTTGTAGTTTAATGTTTAGCACTTTTTATTATAGTTTTATAGTTATGAGTGGCTAGACTCTTCAGCTAAGGTTGAAGATGAAGCCCCGCCGTTGTTTGGCGTAGTAGCTCAGATTTGCTTGTACAAATCTGACAATTTTTAGTACAAATGTTCTGTCAATTATTTGAGTTAATCTTATAATTGATTGATTTTAAATTGTCTGTTAGATTTTCTTTGTGTTTCATTTTATGGATACATTGAATGCTTTTCGATTAAATTGGATTCCCTTTGTGATTTGTTAAGAGCGGATACATTGGGTGCTTTTGGTTTAGTTGGGATATTCTTTGTTTTTTGTCTTATAGTTGGATTCATTGAATGTTTTGATAGGCTATATTTTTAGAACATGTATGCTTAACTTCGGTGGGGTGGATTCGGAAACCTTAGTGCTTTTTATTATTAGTTTTAAAATCAACTTAGTTTAATTTATATTTCTTTTGCAATATCATTCACAATTCGGAACTAGGTTAAGATAAAGTTAGTTTAGATTAAAAAATTATATTTTCACAACACAATTCCCTGTGGATTCGACCTCGCACTTGCACAACACTATACTGCAAATGACTCGTGCACTTGCGAGTAATTTAAAACTCACAACACTATACTCCTTAGCCCTTTCCCCATATCCTAGAAACACACATTTTCTAGATCCTGGGCTAAGTCTATCATCCTTTTGATAGTTTTAAGGTTTTCCAACTCAGGGGGTTTACCACTCCACATCATTAATGGAGTCTTAAGGTCCATAACCTTAGAGGGTGATCTATTAACCAAATACGCAGCAGTAGACACCTCTTCCCCCAAAAAACATTTGTGTAATCTGGATCCTATTAACATGCACCTAACCTTTTCCCTAATTGTCTTATTCATCCTCTCATAAACTTTATTTTGCTGAGGGGTTTTCACAACCATTCTATGTCTTAGAATCCTATTTAACATGTAGAATTGATCAAGTTCCTTGTTAAAAACTTCTAAGCCATTATCGGTTCTTAACACCTTAACTACTCTGCCCGTTTGAGTTTCCTCCAGCTTTTTCCACACTATTAACTTATTCAAAGCATCTGATTTATTCTTAAGCAAATAAACCCTAACCTTTCTTGAATAATCATCAATTAAAGACGGAAAGTAAATATTACCTCCCTGTGTTGGTGTTCTTGCTGGCCCCCAAAGATCCACATGAATGTAATTAAGAATGCCCTTAGACTTGTGCACTTCATTGTTGAAGCTGACCCGATGTTGTTTCCCAAGAACACAACATTCGCAGAAATCAAGTTCCTCTACTTTGTCACCATTAAGTAGACCATCCTTGCTGAGAATTTGTAGGCCCTTTTCGCTCATATATCCTAAGCAATTGTGCCAAAAGATTGCCTTATCCATCTCAGCCATCAAGCTTGCTGCTTGACCCTTGATCTTCGTGTCTCCGATCATCTCACAGAGACCATCCTTCATTGCTTCTTTGATCACTATCAAAGATCCTTGGTTACCTTGATCTTTCCTCCCTCTACCTTGTATGTGTACCCCATGGAATCTAGCTGCCCCAATGAGATCAAATTCCTTTTTCAATCTGAAAGATACCTCACGTTCCTCAGTAGCCTTGTTATTCCATCAAGCATCCTCAACCGGATGTCTCTCGTGCCCCTCACTTGATAAGAAGTATCATTCCCTCGGAAAACCTTTTCATCATCGGTTTTCTTGAATTTCTTGAACCAATCTATATGAGGACACATATGATGAGTGCACCCGGAATCCAAGATCCATTTACCGCTGCCTTCTTGCCCCTTGCTCACACTTGAGCATAGAACAAGAACATCATCATCTTGTTATTCTCCCTTGGAAACCGATGCCTCTCCATTCTTGGTATGGCTTCCTCCCTCATCCCTCATCATCTTCTTGTAATCTTTCTTGAAATTACCCTCCTTATGGCAGTGGAAGCATCTCTTCCCTCTAAATCTCAGTTTGGAGTGTGCTCTCCCATGGCTTTCTCCTCTACCTCTGTCCTGGTAGTAGCCATGTATGTTACTATGAGCTTTCCCATGGCTTTCTCCTCTACCTCTGTCTCGGTAGTAGCCATGTATATTATTGTGTGCTCTCCCATGGCTTTCTCCTCTACCTCTACCCCAGTAGTAACATATGCGCTCTCCCATGGCTTTCTCCTTTACCTTTGTCCCGGTAGTAGCCATGTATGTTGCAGCCATACCGAGTTGCTAGCCTTCTTCTAACGAACAACCCTTCTCCACTTGATGCTTCTCTCATCTTGGCATCAAGATTATATTGCAACTCTTTATTAGGATCCATTTTAAAATCAAAGATTTGTTTACGAAGATATCGCTTATTAGGGAGAGTCTTGGTACGAAACAACTATCTAGTTTCTTCCAAATTGCAGTTGGATCTTCCAAGTCTCCGCACTCCCTTGTGACATTATCCGACATGTGCAGAAAGATGGTGCTGTACGCCATCTTCTTCATCTCATTTCGCTGGACCTCCGTGATACTTGCTGGAAAAGCGTCATCTTCTCCAATAGCCAAGTCCACCTTTTGTTGCATAAGAACAGCCTTGATTTTCCGCTTCCAAAGGGCAAAGTCTCCCTTTCCATCAAACTTCTCAACAATGAAGTTTGAACTCATCTTGCAGAGAATATCCCAGATTTATGCAGTACCCATAATCGATTTCCAACTTCTTCTAAATCTCAAGAACACGATCGAAGATTGATCTCAATACCGTTCTTGAATCACCCTCAAGAACACGATCAGATCTTGATCTCTACTCCGTTCTTGAATCACCTCAAGAACACGATTAGATATAGATCTCTACTCTGTTCTTGAATCACCTAAGAAGATGACCTTTGATTCTTGGAGTCTTGCTTCGATAAACCCCTATTCTTGCTCTGATACCAGCTATCCAAAGCTCTGATACCACTGTTGAGAAACCACCCTTGAGATGCCCAGGTGGTGATCTTCTAAACACCCAAGTCTAGAATGACTTGTAATAACACCGAAACAAAATATGAATTAAACCAATCAAAGAAAAAACAAAAGTAATTGTTATTGAGGTTCGGTAATGTGCCTACGTCCCCGTGACCTCCTTTGAGCTCTCTGCACTAAATCAATGAGTTCTTACAAGTTACAGCAACACCTCTTCAAGAATTCTATAGTTCTTGAAGAGCGAAAGAAGAGAAGAGAAAGTGATAAGGACTTGAGTTAACCTGGAATTTTCCCCAAGAAAATTCCACTTACATGGCCCTTGAATCCCCAATCTATACTACTCTCTCTAAACAACTAGCCTCTTTTGAATGATTCTCTCCTATGTTTAATGTATTTGCACTTTCACACACCCATGTATTCTATTTTACACACATTCACATGTCATTCTCATCACACCTTTCTTGTTGAGATGATTGTCACCCTCTTGAATGGCTCTTAGATGACCCTTTATATAGGGCGATGACTTCCTCATCCAATCTTGGAGATCAATCTCCACCCTTAGATCTCAAGAACCAAAGACCTATAGCTCTCTAAAAGTCTAGGTGATCCTGTGCATTTTGATTATGCACTACACACTAGAAAAGAGTGCTGAAAATTGCCATCAGATGTGCCTTCTCACTGCACCTTGGAACAGGGCAAGCTGTACCTTGGAAGGAGAACTTTTTTTTCCTTTTTGGGTGCCACACCTTAGGGAGGCTAAGGTGCAGCATAGCCTGGAGAACTGTCTTCTTGAACTTGCTGTAGGGTGAGGCGCGGACTGCTTGAGGTGTGGTGCACACCTAGGGCTGAAGCTGAATTTTTTTCCTCTTTAGTTCTTAGACAAATCTCAACAAAATTAATGAGGCCAATCTACCATAAAACTTGATTCCTAACACCATGAGCAATAAGGATGAAGCCCCCAAGGAACAAGATGCCTATAGTGATTCTTTACCTGTGCCTTTCCCTCAAGCACTCCTTAAACCTAAGGAGAGAAATTCAACATTGAAATGTGAGATTCTTGAACAACTTCAGCATGTTAAAATTAACCTCCCTCTTCTTCATGTCATAAAACAGGTTCTCAACTATGCTAAAGTCATTAAGGATCTATGCACACTTAAGAGGAGGCACAATGTGAAGGAGACGACATTCTTAACGGAGTAAGCAAGTGTAGTAATTGATAGCACGACACTGATAGACGCTTAAATATACATATTTAAGCCCCCTTATTTACACTTGTTAGATCCTTTATTATGTTAATTTGGTATCTTTTACTCCATTTGTGTGTTTTACATGTTTTTATAGGGTCTTGGAAAAAAAGAAGCAGTTTAGGAACTTTAAGGAAGAAATCTAGAAGCCCTGGAGCACTTTCTGGATAAAGTGCGATCGAGCGCACATGCAATGCGATCGAGCGCACATACGATCGTGCGCACATACGATCGAGCACACACTGCGATCGAGCGCAAGGACACATGCGATCGAGCGCACATGTACAGGCGTGAACAGTAAACTGCAGAACCTTATTTTGGAAAGTATAAGATTTTCGTTTTAGGAAAGTTTAGGATTGTCGTTTTAGGAAGGTTTAGGACTCATGGGTCTATTAGGACTTCTCAAAGACCTATAAATACACTTGTAACTCACACACAAAAACACACCTTAGATAGAAAACACTTTTCTCTTTTCTTTTACTTGGAGTGGAGAGCTTGGGAGAGAATTGACGCCTCTTCTCTCGAGTTTATTCTTCTCCCTTATGTTTTGTTTAATTATGTTTACTTCAGTTAGTATGTATAACTAACTCTCTTATAGGGCTCGATTGAAGCCCTAGTTATGCATTCCCATATTTTTATTCATTGATTAAATCTTTGCATAGCTTATTATGTTACTTAACTTGATTAACGCCTATGCTTATTTAAATTCCTCATATGTATGTGTAAGGCCAACGTATGCATGTGGTATGGATGGGTTAGTTAGATCAATTTGGATGACCGAGTCCTGGGTCTAACATCAGTAACAAGGGACCATCTTATCCGGATACCCGAGTTAATCAACATGGGAAACCGGGAGTAGATATCATGCCCTAGGTCTCATGTGGTTGTCGATTTCCACAGTACCTATGTTTTCTTAAGGAACAACTCAAGCAGATACCATGCTGAATCCCTTAAGGAAGAAAAGAGTTAGAGTAGATACCATGCCTAACTCGTTGCTTAGGGAAATCAATAGCTTAAGGAGTAGATACCATGCCCTTAGGTTGGCAACCAGTAGGTACACATAATAAGGCTAGAGCACTGATACCTTATACAAAATCAGGAATGTATTACTAGTGGTGGATATCAAAGCCCTATATCTTTATTATTATCGAATCACCTTTCAGTTTATTATTTCTATCTTTTTTACATTGCAAATATAATTCTAAAAGCAACTTTACCAATTCCTGTGGAGATGATCTTGCATTCGCACACTATGCTACACTATTGACCTTATGCACTTACAAGTAAAACAAAGTCCAATCATTCACCTATTTATTTAGGTATATTATCGCACAACAAGTTTTTGGCGCCGTTGTCGGGGATTGCGCTAAAAGTTCATTTTAGGATTACTTTCATTATTTTATTTTTACCATCTTTTATCAAAACTTAATCAAAGTTGTTTTATCTTTCAGGTACTTCACGAAACCCTACTTGCACTTTTTGTGGAATTTGTGATTGATCGCAAGCTCCTGTGCGATCGAGCGCATTTAGGGCAGAGAGTACCCGAGCAGCAGAGTTGCACTGCTGCACTAAAACTGGTTTTTCTGCTTTATGCACGGACTTCGATCCCGACATTCAGAATTCTTTTCCCTCGATCCCGAGCTTGAACGGACCATCCGACAAAGGCTTAGGGACAATTTTGAGGAGAACGAAGGAGAAATCGAGAACGAAACACAAATGGCGGAATAACTCGAAAACCAGCAACCACCTGAACGAGTTCCAATGAAGCAATCCTTCATCCCTCGGAACATCGATCAACCATCATGCATCGCATATCAACCTGAGGCAGCGGGAAATTATTACATATCTCCGCAAATCTTGAATGCCTTGACGCATTTTAGGGGAACTCCTAATGAAGATCCACACTTACATCTCCGAGAATTTTTTGATCTTTGCAAGTTCCAGCACATACAAGGACTAGACCAAGAAGGAATAAGGTTAATTCTATTCCCTTTTTCCTTGAAAGATAATGCTAAACTTTGGTATAATTCCTTGCCTGCAGTTTCCATCCACACTTGGGAGGAGTTAGCAAGCAAATTCTTGAGGAAATTCTTCCCAGCCCAAAAGACAAGACAAATGAGGAAGGAGATCCAATCCTTCCAACAAAAGGATGGGGACCTTTTCTTCGAAGCATGGGGACACTTCAATGAATTGCTACTCAAATGTCCACATCACAACCTACCTCAAGATGAACTGGTACAAGCATTCTACGAAGGTTTAAATGATACTAATAAATGTATTATTGATTCAGGTTGTGGAGGAGTCCTTATGGAGAAAAGCAGCGAAGAGGCAATGGAACTGTTTGAAACCCTCAACGAACACACTCAGCAATTCTCCTCTCGAGGTAGACATATGACCAAAGGTAAAGGTGTGTATGAGGTAAATACAAATGGAGGATCTTCCCCTCAAATGGCTGCAATGGAAAGAAAACTAGATTTATTGGTAAAAGCCATGGCTGCTCAAACTACCTCAGCTACACCACTACAGGTATGTGCGATATGCTCTCAATATGATCACAATACTAATGCTTGTCCGTTATCTGCAGATCCGGAGCAAGCAAATTATGTGGGACCCAACAACTATCCGCCAAAGAATAACCCATATGCAAACACCTACAACCCTGGATGGCGGAATCACCCAAATTTCTCATGGAGCAACAATCAAAACAACCAAGGACAGTAACGAAATCAGCAGCCCACTACCCATGCTAATTCTGAACCAAAAAGAAACGACCTCGAAAGTCTAGTAAGACAACTGGTGACGTCGCAAGAACAGTTCATGACTCAGTAAAAACAAACCAATGCGGCACATGAGCAAGCAATTCAAAGACTAGAGGTACAAATGGGACAATTAGCTAAAGAGCTCAGTAGCAGAAAGCAAGGAGAGCTCCCAGCTCAAACACTACCCAACCCTGGTGGGCATCAACAACTAAAAGCTGTCACAACCTTAAGAAATGGCAAGGTGATTGGATCCAAGGATTCAGCAGTAGCATCCAAAGAAACATCATCAAGGGTAAGTGAGACGGAGAAGGTGAATGCACCACCCTTCCCGCAAAGGTTAGTAAAACAAAAGAAAGACAATAAACTGCTTGATATTTTTGAGACCTTGTGGAAAGTTGAAATTAATATTCCATTATTAGATGCAATTCACCAAATACCTGCTTATGCTAAATTCCTAAAAGATTGTTGCACTCATAAAAGAAAATTTCAAGAACATGAGACTGTAGCATTAACTGAGGAGGTAAGTGCTGTACTACTTAGGAAACTCCCATCAAAACTGACAGACCCGGGTAGTTTTACCATACCCTGTAGGATAGGTGATCAACTATTTGACAAGGCATTACTAGACTTAGGAGCAGGGGTAAACTTACTACCTTACACAGTATTCGAAACCCTAGGTTTGGGGGAGCTACAGCCGACTTCTATTACCTTACAGTTGGCAGATAAGAGTATTAAAAGACCTCGAGGTATTCTCGAGGATGTCTTAGTGAAAGTTGGCGAGTTCATTCTACCTGCAGATTTTATTGTATTAGGCATGGAAGAATGCCCTATGCCATTACCTTTACCTATCATACTAGGGAGACCTTTCATGAGGACTGCCGACACTAAAATCTGTGTGAAAAAAGGTATAGTAAGTATGAAAATTAATGGTGAGAAGATAGAATTTAAAATATTTGATGCAATGAAGTTTCCTCAAGATGACTTTGACTGCTTTAATGTTTGTATGATACAAAACTTTGTTGAGCAAGCATTTCAGGTCCAACACATTGATTCATTGGAGACTACTCTCACCAATAGCTTCACTAAGATGGATATTGAGCAAGAATATGAAAATATTACTGATGACATCGTCACAGCTGTGCACCATCTTGCAACCTCTCCTAAATACTCCAGTATGTATCCTCCTCCATTTGAAATTCTCATACCTACTAACACTACTCTTCTTCCATCCATTGTGCAGGCACCAACATTGGAACTCAAGCAGCTACCTGAGCATCTAACATACGCCTATTTGGGAGAACATGAGACTTTACCTGTGATAATTGCTGCCAACTTGAGTAGTGGAGAAGAAGGGAAGCTATTAAGAGTTCTTAGGGAGCATAAAACTGCTATTGGGTGGACCATTGCTGACATTAAGGGGATAAGTCCAGCAAAGTGCATGCATAACATCTACCTTGAAGAGGAAGCACGACCCACTCGAGATGCTCAAAGAAGACTTAACCCACACATGAAGGAGGTAGTAAAGGCCGAGATACTAAAGCTACTAGATGTCGGCATCATCTACCCTATATCGGATAGTAAATGGGTGAGTCCAGTCCAAGTCGTTCCTAAAAAGAGTGGGATTACTGTGGTAAAGAATGAAGATGAAGAGCTTATACCTACACGAAAAACAACGGGTTGGAGAGTATGCATTGATTACCGGAGGTTAAACAAAGTAACCAGAAAAGATCATTTTCCCTTGCCATTCATTGATCAAATGCCAGAAAGGTTAGCCGGTCATAGTTATTACTGTTTCTTGGATGGATATAGTGGATACAATCAAATCACCATAGCACCTGAGGATCAAGAAAAGACTACATTCACATGTCCTTTCGGTACATTTGCTTATAGAAGAATGCCATTCGGTTTATGGAACGCACCAGCCACTTTTCAAAGATGTATGATGAGCATTTTTTCCGATATGGTAGAGAAATATATGGAGGTATTCATGGATAATTTTAGTGTCTTTGGATCTACTTTTGATGAGTGCCTAAATCATTTGGAAAATATCCTAAGGAGATGTGAAGAAACTAATTTAGTACTGAATTGGGAGAAATGTCACTTCATGGTTCAACAAGGTATTGTGTTGGGTCACTCCATCTCAAACAAAGGTATTGAGGTAGACAAGGCTAAGGTTGACATCATTTCAAAGCTACCTCCCCCTCTCACGGTCAAGGGCATTAGAAGTTTCCTTGGACATGCGGGATTTTATAGAAGATTCATAAAGGACTTCTCCAAAATCTCGAGACCCCTTTGTGCACTTTTGACTAAAGATACCAAGTTCGAATGGAGTGAAGATTGTATGCAAGCTTTCAACACCTTGAAGAACGTTCTCACCTCTGCCCCAATAATGATGGCACCAGATTGGAATCTACCTTTCGAATTAATGTGTGATGCCAGTGACTTCGCCTTGGGAGCTGTCTTGGGTCAAAGAAACAATAAGGTACCTCATGCTATTTACTATGCTTCTAAAACACTAAATGATGCTCAGCTCAACTATTCTACTACTAAAAAAGAATTGTTAGCTGTTATTTTTGCTTTAGAGAAGTTTAGATCGTATCTTATTGGTTCTAAAGTTATTGTATTCACTGACCATGCTACTTTGAGATATTTGTTTTCTAAGAAAGATGCAAAGTCTAGGCTAATCAGATGGATACTCTTACTCCAAGAATTTGACTTAGAAATCAAGGACAAGAAGGGCAGTGAGAATGCAGTTGCGGATCATTTGTCAAGACTCCCATATGAAAGTGATGATAAAAAGTTTACCTTAAATGAGAACTTTCCCGATGAACAACTATTTGCACTTGAGGTAAAACTTCCATGGTATGCTGATATAGTTAATTATCTAACTGTTAAAATTTTTCCCCCAGGTATGACCACTCAAGAAAAGAAACGACTAATATCTCTATCAAGGCACTACATATGGGATGACCCATACCTTTTCAAGGTCTGCCCTGATCAAATCATCAGAAGATGTGTCCCAGAAGAGGAACATTCGAGCTTGTTGCAACATTGCCATCAGTTGGCTTGTGGAGGTCATTTTGGAGCAAAACAAACAGCTCTTAAGGTACTCCAATCTAGTTTCTATTGGCCAAAGTTATTTAAAGATGCTTTCTCCTTTTGCAGCTCATGTGATAGATGCCAGCGGACGGGTAACATCTCTTCCCGAAATCAAATGCCCTTACAAAATATTCATATAGTAGAACTCTTTGATGTATGGGGCATTGATTTCATGGGACCTTTTCCTAATTCATTTGGCTATTTATATATTCTTGTGGGTGTGGATTATGTGTCTAAACGGGTCGAGGCTGTCCCCTCAAGGACTAATGATCACAAAGTGGTTATCAAGTTTCTACAGGCTAATATTTTTACTAGGTTTGGAACTCCAAGAGCGATCATCAGTGATGAGGGCAGCCACTTCCATCATCATTCTTTCTCCGCACTACTCCTAAAGTATGGGATTACTCATAGAGTTGGCACTCCTTATCATCCTCAAACCAGTGGCCAAGTAGAAATAAGCAACCGAGAAATCAAGGGAATCCTAGAACGAACAGTAAAGCCAAAATGGAAGGATTGGTCTCTATGCTTAAACGACGCTCTATGGGCATATAGAACAGCTTATAAGACTCCAATTGGCATATCTCCCTACCGCCTCATCTTTGGAAAATCATGCCACCTCCCGGTGGAATTAGAACATCGAGCATATTAGGCCATTAAGCAGTTCAACTTTGACATGAAGCAAGCGGGTGAGAAAAGGAAACTGTATCTAAATGAGCTTGAAGAATTGAGGTATGAGGCCTATGAGAATGCAAAGTTATACAAAGAACGGACGAAAGTTTATCATGACAAACAACTATTCCGGAAAGAGTTCCATGTAGGACAAAAAGTGTTGCTATATGACTCACGATTAAGGCTGTTCCCAGGCAAGCTGAAATCCAGATGGTATGGTTCGTACATGGTCACCAAGGTCTTCCCTCATGGGGCATTAGAAGTCTGTGGTCCCAACAGAAATCAACCTTTTACAATCAATGGACACAGAGCCAAGCCATACCTTGACACTAAATTCCTTCCAAGAAATGAAGACTTGGCACTTGAATCAGTCCAGGATACAGCTGAAACACAGGTAATAGAGCTCCACGAGGTGGGCTCTAGGTGCTTCCCTCCAAACAACTAGCACGGTCGCAAGAGAGTGCTTGAGCAAAGTAAAAATTTGATCATCTATTAAGCTCAAGCACCTCTGGTAAGGTTAGTGGTACTGAAGCCATTAACAACTGGTAAGGTTGTGTTGTTTCAATTAGTCATTCTTTTTGCTAAGGTAAGTTTTTAATTATACTTATATGCCACACTTGCGATCGAGCGCAAGAGTGCGATCGAACGTGTCCTAAAAACATAAGCGAGCGCACGAGTGCGATCGAGCGCACCCCGTGTGCGATCGAGCGCACTCGAGGCAGAGACATTTATAAAATTGAACTCACTCACTCACTCACTCACTTCCCTCACTCACTTCACTCGCCCCCTGCACATTTGCTCTCACTCTCACTCGCACACAACACCCCTACCCACATCACCCTACCTCACACCCAACCACTACAACACCTCATCATCACCTTACCCTCACCACCGTCCTCCACCAGCACCGCCGTCAACTCCCCTCCCTATTCACATTCCGTCATACATTGCACAAGGTATTGTACACATACATGAATTTTAAATAGAAACTGTGAATTCATTTTACATATACATTACTGTGTGTTTGATTGAATGGTTGTTTGGTTGCAGGAGGGGTAGGAACGAGTTCCACATTGAAAAACCATAGCTTGCCTGTTTGGTGCACATAAGCTATTCGACGTAAATCCTGACCGTGTGCGATCAAGCGCAAGGTAGTTGCGATCGAGTGCATAGATAGTGTGCGATCGAGCGCACACCACTGAGATCGATCGCAAATAAGCCAGAAGCCAAGCACCAGCATGTCTCGACCATCTGTTTCCACGTCTGGCGCCTCCAGCAGTCGTGCCTCCTCATCTCGGCCCAGCATCGAGCAACGAGAGTTGTTGTTCGAGACCGCTTTCGCCATCGACGACATATTCCCGCACATGGATGCCACACAATGGGCCGTCCAAGCACTCTGACTCCGAGCGTTGAAGAGGCTGTTTAAGCCGGTGTGCTCCACTGCCTACTCCCAGCTCGTAGTGCAGTTTTATGAGCATTTATCTTTCGACTGCAGCAGACCGGGGGTCCTCACCTCTTCAGTTAGGGGCACGCCCATCGAGGTGACTGGTACCGATATTGTCACTGCTCTTCATTGCACGGATGAGTCCCCTCCTGATGGCACTGATATTGAGGAGCAGCCGGAGTCCTTTGCCTTGACCGAGATCATCATGGATATGTGCGCTGGCCAGTATGCCAACAGGCATAACAATGCGGCCGGCCGATCCAAGCTACCCCCCAGACTATGGCTCATCGATACGATCCTCCAGCGTAATGTGTGTCCGTTGGGGCACAAGACACAGTGGCCAGACCAGTTTCTTCAGACATTATACGCCTTCCATAGAGGCCACTGGTACTCCATCCCGTCTGTCATTTGGAGCCAGCCGCACAAGTTCTGGGATCACGTACATGGCCGTCAGACTACCATGGTCAATGCTTGGGGACTCCCTTTCCCGTTCCTACTCACCTCCATCCTCAAGAAAAAGGGGATTAAGGGGACCCACAGTGATGGGCCAGTACGAGAGCATCCTATCTTTGGGCGGGCTCAGTGGACACAGAGCATATCACACATGCCACGAGGTCCCCCAGTTTCTGCTCCAGCAGCTGAACGAGTAGAGAAGGATCACATGGAGACCGAGGCCCCTGTCATGAGCCTGGTACGGGAGGAGGACCATTCAGATATGGGACCCACCGAGTCCCAGCACTTTTTAGCTGAGCTATCCTCCTTCCGAGGCGAGGTCACTGCCGCCACCACTCTTGTACATCAGCGCATCGACAGTTTGGAGGCACGATTTACACGCTAGGAGGCCATGCTGCAGGCCATACTTGATCGCCTACCTCCAGCACCCGGTACCTCTCCGACTGCACCACCTGATGATCAGTAGTGAGGGAGTACCACGTCTGGCTGAAGACGTAAAACTTAGCGCTCATGGGAGGCACCCCACTGCATATCCTTTTTATAGTTATTAGTATTTTACTTGTTTATTATTTTGTTATTAGTACTTGTTTTCCATTTTATGTTTACTTTTCTTTCTTTTTCAAGGACAGTGTTAGTGCATCCAGTTGAAGTTTGGGGGCGTGCTATAAGCCATGCCAGCCATATAGCTCTCCATCTCCCAGGTCAGATCTTTCCATGCTATTTACACATTGGGGACAATGTGCATTTTAAGTTTGGGGGTATGGGGACACATTCACACACTACACTATGTCCTACATTTTTAGTTTTGTCACTATTTTCATAGATAAATGCATGTTCATTCTGTCCAATAAACTTTTTTTTGTGACCTAAACAAAATGTTATGATTCGACTTCATCAGTGAGCTTAACACTTTGAACATATAGGCCAATAAACAAGTTTTGAACCTAGATCACTGCCCTTTTGGCATTTAAGAATTCACAAGTTTAACTTGAACTATCACGAGCACATTAGCACATAGCTGTGTGGGGTATGACATGATATTTGGATTGGTACGTTTCTTTTGCTTGACTGTGAACTAGATGACCTATTAGATTGACATTTTGGCTTATAAAAATAGAAAAAGATTAATTAAGTGCTCAAAAAGAAAAATGCTCCTAATGATCAATAAAAACGAATCTTTCGCTGAGTAACTGGCCCTCTTGCCTCAGTAAGTATTGAGTGTCACGTCAAAAGGTGGAAAATTCTAAAAAGTGATCATTAAAAAAAAAAGAGAATTTTTTCGCTGAGTAACTGGCTCTCTTGCCTCAGTAAGCATTGAGTGTCACGTCAAAAGGTGAAAAATTCTAAATGGTAACATAAAAATCAGTTAGTTTCATAGCCTTGTTGACTCGAGCTAGTAAGTCCTTAGGGGTGTCTTTACACCTAATGCCATAAAACCATCTGGTTTGGGAGTCATTGGCCAAACACTCGTTACACGAGTCATCAAGAAAGCTTAAGGGAACTAACTTAGCAAAAATCTCGCAAATAAAAGTCTATGCCATATTTGTTGACTCTAATAGGAAGTTTGGTGAATCTTGAGTCATCGAAACACTACTTGTTTGAATTTCTTGAAAACCCAACCTTTTATGTGCTGATCACCACACACCAAAGTCAAACTTGTGATATCTTAAGATACCTAGTGAATATGATTTACGTTCAAAACTCTTATTCATTGCAGATATATGTTTACACTTGTTAAGCTTGCTATGCGCATCATAGTTCTGTGTAAGATCTAGATTTTTGATTGACACTATGAACATTGAATTTATCTATATTTTTATTTTAGTTTTTAATTTAGTATTGCTAAGGGTCTAGCAATATGTAAGTTTGGGGGTGTGATAGACGCTTAAATATACATATTTAAGCCCCCTTATTTACACTTGATAGATCATTTATTACATTAATTTGGTATCTTTTACTCTATTTGTGTGTTTTACATGTTTTTATAGGGTCTTGGAGAAAAAGAAGCAGTTTTGGCACTTTAAGGAAGAAATCTAGAAGCTCTGGAGCACTTTCTGGACAAAGTGCGATCGAGCGCACATACGATCGTGCGCACACTTATAGGATCGAGCGCACACTACGATCGAGTGCAAGGACACATGCGACCGAGCGCAAGGACACATGCGATCAAGCGCACATGTACGGGCGTGAACAGTAAACTGCAGAACCTTATTTTGGAAAGTATAAGATTTTCGTTTTAGGAAAGTTTAGGATTGTCGTTTTAGGAAGGTTTAGGACTCATGGGTCTATTAAGACTTCTCAAAGACCTATAAATACACTTGTAACTCACACACAAAAACACACCTTAGATAGAAAACACTTTTCTCTTTTCTTTTACTTGGAGTGGAGAGCTTGGGAGAGAATTGACGCATCTTCTCTCGGGTTTATTCTTCTCCCTTATGTTTTGTTTAATTATGTTTACTTTAGTTAGTATGTGTAACTAACTCTCTTATAGGGCTTGATTGAAGCCCTAGTTATGCATTCCCATATTTTTATTCATTGATTAAATCTTTGCATAGCTTATTATGTTACTTAACTTGATTAACGCCTATGCTTATTTAAAATCCTCATATGTAAGTGTAAGGCCAACGTATGCATGTGGTATGGATGGGTTAGTTAGATCAATTTAGATGACCGAGTCCTGGGTCTAACATCAGTAACAAGGGACCATCTTATCCGGATACCCGGGTTAATCAACATGGGAAACCGGGAGTAGATACCATGCCCTAGATCTTATGTGGTTGTCGATTTTCACAGTACCTATGTTTTCTTAAGGAACAACTCAAGCAGATACCATGCTGAATCCCTTAAGGAAGAAAAGAGTTAGAGTAGATACCATGCCTAACTCGTTGCTTAGGGAAATCAATAGCTTAAGGAGTAGATACCATGCCCTTAGGTTGGCAACTAGTAGGTACACATAATAAGGCTAGAGCACTGATACCTTATACAAAATCGGGAATGTATGACTAGTGGTGAATATCAAAGCCTTATGTTTTTATTATTATCGAATCACCCTTCAGTTTATTATTTCTATCTTTTGTACATTGCAAATATAATTCTAAAAGCAACTTTACCAATCCCTGTGGAGATGATCTTGCATTCGCACACTACGCTACACTATTGACTTTGTGCACTTGCAAGTAAAACAAAGTCCGATCATTCACCTATTTATTTAGGTATATTATCGCACAACAGACACCAGCCAAATATAAAGATCCGAGCTGTCCAACAATGGCTTGCCAAATTGGAAACAAATCTTGTGGCCAAGCATTGCTAGATTTAAGGACTAGTGTGAACCTCATACCATACTCTATTTACTTGTAACTCAATCTAGGTGAGATCAAACCCACTTTCGTGGTACTTCAACTAGCGGATCGATCAGTAAGAAAACCAAGAGGTATTGTGGAAGATGTTTTATTGCAAATTGATAAATTCTATTATCCCCTTGACTTTTTGGTTTTAGATACCATTTCTATTGTGAATACGGAGTCAAAAATTCTTTTGATACTTGGAAGACCATTCCTTGCCACCGCCAATGCCCTCATTAATTGTAGAAATGGCCTAATGACATTATCATTTGGAAATATGACTCTAGAGGTGAATGTTTTTCGAGTCTCAAGGCAGCCACATGAACAAGATGAGTGTTTCTCCACTTACATGATTGATAAGCTTATTTTGGAGGATGAGTACATTAAAAATAATTCTAACTCTTTGAAATTTCTTCTTAATAATTTTGATTTTGATGATTCTTCCATTTATCCCCATACCATTAATGTTGTTGATGTTTTTGATAAGTCACAAGGATTTATGAAGAAGTCATGACAACCATGCTTTGAGGAGTTGCCTAAAGAAAGGAAGGCACCCAAACCCTATTCCAAGGAGACACCAACGCTTAATTTAGCTCCACTACCCAAAGGACTCAAACATATCTTTTTAGGCCCAGGTGATACCTTTCCGATTATTATTTCTTCCGAACTTAGTGATGAGCAATGTGATCAATTGTTGAATTTGTTAAGAGAAGATAAATCTACACTAGGTTGGACCATAGCCGACATAAAAGGTGTTAGCCCCTTAGTTTGTTCCCATAAGATTTTTCTAGAAGAATGAGCTAACCCTCGTAGAGACCCACAAAGAAGACTAAATCCAATTATGAAAGAGGTAGTTAAGAAAGAAGTCTTAAAACTGTTGGATGCGGGAATTATATATCCAATATCGGATAGTAAGTGGGTTGGTCCAACCCAAGTAGTTCCTAAAAAAGCCGGGATGATCGTGATAGAAAATGAAAAGGGAGTGCTAGTACCAACTAAGGTAATGACCGGGTGGCAAATGTGCATAGATTATAGGAAACTTAATTTGGCTACTCGAAAAGACCATTTTCCCCTTCCATTCATAGATCAAATTCTAGAGAGGGTGGTTGGCCATCCTTTCTATTGTTTTTTGGATGGCTATTCAGGATACTACCAAATAGGAATTGCCTTAGAGGATCAAGAGAAGACCACATTTACTTGTCCTTTTAGTACTATAGCTTTTTGAAGAATGCCTTTCAGTTTGTGTAATGCACCGGCTACTTTTCAAAGATGCGTGATGAGTATTTTCAGTGACATGGTTGAAAAATGTGTGGAAGTGTATATGGATGATTTAACCATGTTTGGAAATTCTTTTAATTCATGCTTATCTAATTTAAAAAATGTTTTGTGCAGGTGTGAAGAGAAGGGGTTTGTGCTTAATTGGGAGAAATGCCATTTTATGGTGTCTTCCGAAATAGTCTTGGAGCATATAGTGTCCGAAAAGGGGATAGAAGTGGATAAATCAAAAATCGAATTGATCTCTAAACTACCTACTCCTAAGAATATCAAAGATATTAGGTCTCTCTTAGGGTGTGTCAGGTTTTATAGAAGGTTTATTCAAAATTTTAGTGCTACCTCTAGACCCTTATGTAACCTTTTGATGAAGGATACTGAGTTTAAGTAGAGCCCTGAATGTGAGCAAACCTTTCGAACACTTATCTCTAAGCTCACAACCGCTCTTATTATACAATCACCAGACTTTACTCTGCCTCTTGAGATTATGTGTGATGCTAGTGACTATGCTGTAGGGGCTATTCTAGGACAAAGAAGGGAGGGAAAACCATTTGTTGTTTATTATGCTAGTAGAACCTTGAATCATTCTCAAATGATGTACACCACAACCGAGAAAGAATTACTAGCAGTAGTATTCACATTGGATAAATTTCACTCTTACTTAATTGGTTCACCTATCACTATATTCACATATCATTCCGCTCTTAAATTTCTTTTGTTAAAAACGGATGCCAAGGCCCGTTTGATACGTTGGATTTTGCTTCTGCAGGAGTTTGACTTTATCATCAAAGACAAGAAAAGGGTAGAAAATGTTGTAGCAGACCATCTATCTCGCTTGGAATTCAAGAATGAGACTGGCATTTTGCCCATTGGGGAAGCCTTTTCGGATGAAAACTTATTTTTTGTCCTTGGTCACACACCATGGTATGCCGACATTGCAAACTACTTGGTGTCCTGCCAAGTTCTATCTACATGGAGTGCACAAAATAAGTGTAAGTTTTTGGTTGAGGTAAAAAACTTCTATTAGAATGATCCTTATCTTTTTAAATATTTCCCTAATCAAATAATAAGAAGATGCATTCCGGATATGGAAGTTGATAGTGTTTAACTTTTTGTTATACCTATGCTTGTGGTGGCCACTTCTCTATTAAAAAGAGAGCTGCAAAAATTTTGCAATGCGGTTTTTATTGGCCTACTTTATTCAAGGATGCTAATGAGTTTTGTCGATCATGTGAAAGATGTCAAAGGTTAGGTTCATTGGCTCGCCGTTATATGATGCCTCTCAACCCGATCTTAGTGGTGGAAATCTTTGATTGTTGGGGGATAGATTTTATGGGACCATTCCCACCTTCTTTTGGGTATCTATACATTTTGCTTGCTGTTGATTATGTTTCTAAATGGATTGAAGCCATACCTTGCCGAACTAATGATAATATAGTTGTTAAATTTCTTAAAGATCATATCCTATCTAGGTATGGTACTCCATGTGCTATCATTAGTGATCAAGGGTCACATTTTTGTAACCGTTCTTTTGAGGCTTTAATGCACAGGTATGGAGTCACCCATAGAGTTTCTACAGCATATCATCCACAAACTAATGGCTAAGCAGAACTAGCAAATAGGGAGATTAAGCAAATTCTTGAGAAAACAGTGAATCCGAACCGAAAAGATTGGTCCTTGCGCCTATCGGATGCACTTTAGGCGTACCAGACAGCATACAAGACGGTTCTTGGAGCATCTCCTTATCGCTTAGTATTCGGCTAAGCATGTCACTTGCCCGTAGAACTTAAGCACAGAGCATATTGGGCTATTCGAAAATTTAACTATGACTTGAAGTTGTCCGGTGAAGAGAGGAAAATGCAACTTTGTGAACTTGCAGAGTTACAGGATGATGCATATGACAATGCTAAGGACTTAAAGTCAAAAATGAAAGCAGTGCATGATCAGAAAATACTTCGAAATTTTTTTGAACAAGGTAACAAAGTTTTCCTTTATGACTCGCGGTTACACTTCCATCCGGGAAAATTGAGATCACGATGGAAGGGACCTTATATTGTGAAGAGTGTTTTTCCCAATGGAGTAGTTGAGGTTGAAGACCTTTTCGAAGGTCGTGCATTTCGAGTTAATGGCCAAAGGTTGAAGCTCTACTTGGAACATGAACGTGTTAAAGATAGCCCCGAAGAGATCTCTTTGGTTGCCCCGGTTTATGCTTCTTAATCGGGAACTTTCATTCCATTGTACATTAGTTTTAATTTTGTTAAGTCTTTGTTGATTTTCTAATTTTTGTTTTTAGTTGAGTCTATTTTAGTTTTAAGTTTAATTTTCATTTTGATTTAATTTAATTTGTAGTCTTAGGTTAATTGTTAGTAATTTTAATTTACACACACACACATATATATATATATACCATTTTTTTTTATTTGCACAGCCAAGTCCACAAACATTTTCAGCCCAACGCCCCTCACCCTACAACACCCACACAATTTTCCAGCCCAGCGCGCCTCGGCCCACAGCAACCATCAAATGTTCAGCCCAGCATGTTGTGGCCCAGCCCATCTCGCACCGCAGGACACATCAAAAAGGATTTGGGGGTTTAGGTCATGAGCCACAGCGCGAGTAAGTGTGTGCCGCGGTGCCAGCTCACGCACAATCCTTTAAAAGCCCATTTCACAACTTTCTTCTTCACTTTCCTTTGAGAACAAAGCAGCCCCTCTTCTCTCTCTCTCATCCTCTCTCCAAACCGTCCCTTACCCGTCTCTTTTTTCTCACTATTTCTTGATTTTAACACAATTTCTTGAAGAATTGCTCACTTATATTGCAGATTTTGCTGAAAATTTCTCCAAAAAGCTTGGTTCTAAGAGAATTTTGGGTTTTTCAAGAGGATTTCAAGTTTGTGGGTCTTCTCTCCAACTTTGGGCATAAAGTAAGATCAATTTCCTTCTCTTTGTTGTAAACTTGTGATATTTGTGTGGTTGCATTTGTTTTAGTTCTTTTGTCTTGGAAATTAGTTCAAATGGCACCTAAAGCTAAGATGCAAAGGGGGAAACAACCTCAAGAGTATGATGAGAGTAAATTTGTTAGTTACAATGCCCATGAGAGGTATGTTAGTTTGATGCATGCTAGGAGACTCATTCCTGAAAAAGGTTTCACTATCACAGATAGGGGAAACCCAACTTTGTTTAGGATGATTATGGATAGGAATTGGGGTGAATTTGGGAGATAACCACCTAATTCCCTTATTAATGTGGTTAGAGAGTTTTATGCCAATGCAAAAGAGCATAAAACTGGCAAAGTGATGGTTAGAGGAAAAATAGTTTCTTTTGACAGTGCATCTATCAATAGATTTTATGGGCTACCCGACATAGAGAAAAGCGAATATTCTGCTTATTTGTCTAATATTGACTATGATGCGGTCTGTAATACACTCTGTATTCCGGGCACGACATGGAAGATGTCAGGTGGTAATCCTAAGACCTTGCCTGGTACTTCTCTGACTGTAAATGCTTGGGTCTCACAATATTTTGTGTGTTAGAGGATGATGCCTGCTACGCATTATAGTGATGTTACTGTTGAGAGAGTTGTTCTTATATATGCCATTTTGATGGGTATGACGATTGATGTGGGTCAAATAATGTTTAATTCTATCATCCATATTGTGAGACAAAAGCTTGGTCTATCTTTCTCCTCTTTGATTACCCAATTATGTATCTGAGTTGGCGTCCAGTACAGTACCGATGAGGAAGCACAGCACCCAAAGAAAGCTATCGATGATGGAATGCTCAATGTGATCAAGGCATCAAGGTCGCAAGCTCTGGGAGAAGGAGCGGCGGTTGCTGCCCCCCCTCCACCTCCTAGGACTCTAATTGTTGGAGAGTGCCTTGAGTGTTTAGAGATTCAATTTGATGAGCATCAAAAATTCTTGCATGATAGGTTTGATCGTCGGGAACGATTCTTGGCCAGGCAAGCAGATTATCAAGCGGGGGTTTACTCTTCTTTTGGTCAGATGTACCAACACCATGCCTCTGCCACCGGTTGTGATATGGATCATTTTCCCACCTTGCCACCCTATCTGGGTTCATCTTTTGATCCAGCTCCAAAGGAGGGTGAAGAGAATGAAGAGAATGAAGAGGAAGAAGAAGAGGACGATGACATGGAGGATCAACTTTTGGGTTGTCTTTTATTTGTTTCGTTTTATTTTATTTTATTTTATTATCAGATGACTGTATTAACTCTTATATTGGATTAACTTTTTGTTATTTTTATTTTTCGCACTTCATCTTTCATTTTTTAGTTATCTATTTAGTTTTGATGTGTTAACCTAACATTCGGTGGGAATCTTCATGTTACACCATAGTTTCCTTCTTTTTGTTTGTTTTGATTCTATTTTAGCGATTGAAATTTCACAAAGAGGAGCGATATGGAGTTCAAATGGTTGTGCACAATTTTCGGCTTCCTCGCATTTTTGGTTAAAAAGGGATTTTCCTTTACTTTTTCTTTCACATTGAGGACAATGCTTATCTTAAGTTGGGGGTGGAGGAAACACATTTCTTTTTCCATACCATTAAATTGCTTAGTTTCATTTTCCCTTTGTAGTTTTAATTCGTTTGTTAGGATATATATTAAATATATATTTATTTTGTGTTAGCTTTGGAGTTAATTTACATGTCAATGATATGAGTTTAATTGATATAGCATATAACTTTTAGAAGAAGTTAAATCTTACTTCGGTTTGAGAATAATCTTGAGTGTCGATCTTCATTTGGTTTGAGACTCCGGTTTGCGATAAGATTGCATGATGAGTCTAAAACATTTAGAGAAGTTTTATGTGCGACTATTTTGTGAATACGTTTGCGGTCTCGACAAGCTCTATAACTTATTTGATAATCGCTTGAGGCGAAATCCTAGAATGCACACTAATTAGGATATGATGTAGGCCATCTTTGGACCGTTTGAGCCCTTCAACCTTACCCTTATTATATTTATCACGAGTCACCTGTCTGAGCCTTTTTCTTAAAAAAAATTGAGCCTTGTTTCTTTCAATAGCCCATTTACTTACCCTTATGAGCCAAAAAAGAAATATTTTATCCTTACCTTTCTCTTAAGAAAACTTAGTTATACACATTTGTTGAGAAGCACTTAAGAGGAGTAAGGATGGAAATATTAAAAAATATATATATCACTACCATAACCCAAGTACATTAAAGGAGATAGGTTAGGGGTTGTGGAAAAGAGTAAAAAAATGAAAACGGAGGTGAATGATTATGTGCTAAAAATATATATATAAAGAAGAGAAGTTTTGGCAAAGAAAAAAAATGGTGAATTATTAAGAGAAATGCTCGAAAAATGGTTGAATGAGTTAGGTGTTGAAGTAAGGCTGTCTAGTGCTTAAAGTGGTTGTGTTTAAATTAAGAGACTGAGTTCTTTTACTTGTTTAATCCTTCCTATTCTTTCTTGACCTTTACCATAGCATAACGTTACAAGCCTATTAAAGACCTAGTGATCCGATGTAGTGTGATTTTTCAACAATTAGTGGGGAATGATTTGAAAAGTAAGCCTATGGAGTTTGATTTGTGATTGATGTCACGCAATTTAATATGTTTTTAGAGGCCAAGACTTGTATTCATGAATGTTGTGCATAAAATCATTCGTGGGTTTGGATTAATGGTTTGTGGTAAGATGGATGTTAAGAGTCGATAACGATTTTGAGGTTGATGTTTGGATTGTTTTTAGACTTGGGTGGTATTTAATGATTCTATGTGTTGTGTGTTATGTGCGATTTTTTAGACAAAAAGTTGAATTACTCTTGGATTAACACTAACATTGTTTATTTTGTTTTGATTTCTAATTTAGAATTCATCTCATATCTTTTTAGCTTGAATTGCTAGGGACTAGCAATAAGCTAATTGGGGGTTATGATGAGAGTCGTAAAATGCATCTTAATAGTATTTATTTGTTAGCATTTAAGGGTTGCTTTAAGGTTGAATTACACATCCATGCCTTAATAATGCTAAAGTGTCATTCTTGGACCATTGATTGATTTTGATGCATTTTTAGGTATCTCGGGTTTAAAAGAGATGGAAAAGCTATCGTTGCTTACAACACGAAGATTCCATGCACATCGGAGTGAAGGAGTGGTTTCGGAACTGTTCCATGTTGGCCACCAAAAACATTCAGAAGCTGGAAGGATCCAAGGCTGCGCCGCGGCATGGATCAGGGTGCGCCATGGCCCCCAGAGCCTCCACAAAGTCAGGATCCAAGGCTGTGCTGCGGCACAGAAAGACTGAGCCGTGGCGCAAGCACAATCCCTTATTTCTATTTCACGACCTAAATAGGGCTTTAATGACATTTTTGGACCCGAAAATACCCTTGAACCTTTTGGGGTATTTATAGAACACTTAGGTTTGATTGAAAAGGAGGCTGGAATCAAGAGCAAACACATTCTTCTCCATTTTAGGTGATTAAGCATGAGCCTAATGTCCAACTAACCTCCAAGCAAGGCAAAAGGATGAGTTCCTAGGTGTAGTTGTTCTTATTTCTATTCTTGATTCAATTGTATGGATTCATTGTTAAACATTGTTTATGATTTACTCTTTGATTAAGTAAGAATGAGATGATTTACTCTTAATCCGGTGATTGCGTCTTTATCCTCCATATAAGTCTAGTCAAGGACTTCTTATGTCAAATTGTTAGATGTGATTGATTTTGGTAGATTCATCTTATAAATTTGTCCATTATTGCGGTATTGTTATTGAAATATATTGTCGTTTCTTGACAATCTATAAGATAGGTCATGTGTGCTTGAATCAGAACTAAAGAGTAATTTGTAGCAATTACATTAGGATGTTTATGTGCTTTGATCGAATATTTACTGATTGCTTGTTTCGGATGTGAAACCAGCATTCGAGATAAAACTATTGAGTCAAGATAGGGATAAGGCAACGAACTTAGGAGGGATTCCTAGAACCTTGTTATTACTTTATTGAATCCTTCGTCATATTTTCACAACTCTCTCATATAGCTTCATTCATAAAACAAAGATTTACTCATTTGAATTTCATCGTTTCGTGTTAAGGTTTACACTTTCTCTTGTAGTTCGCTTTTCCTCGTGGGATCGACACCTCATCTATACACAATAATCTGTTGTGCGAATATCTACCTAAATAAATAGGTGAATAATCGTACTAGTTATACTTGCAAGTGCACAAGGTCATCAGTGTAGTCTAGTGTGCAAAAAGCAAGGTCATCTCCATAGAGATTGGTAAAGTTGCTTTTAGAATCAGTTTCTTTAAAGTAAAAAAAGATAAATAACTGTTGGAAGGTGATTTGATAATAATAAAGACATAGGGCTTTGATATCCACCACTAGTCATACTTTCCCAATTTGTATAAGGTATCAGTGCACTAGCTTTATTATGTATACCTACTGGTTGCCAACCTAAGGGCATGGTATCTACTCCTTAAGCTATTGATTTCCCTAAGCAACGAGTTAGGCATGGTATCTACTCTAACTCTTTTCTTCCTTAAGGGATTCAGCATGGTATCTGCTTGAGTTGTTCCTTAAGAAAACATAAGTACTATGGAAATCGACAAGTATCTACTCCCGGTTTCCAATGTTGCTTAACCCGGGTATCCAGATAAGATATCTCTTGTTACTAATGTTAGACCCAGGACTCGGTCATCCAAATTGATCTAACTAACCTATCCATACCACATGCATACGTTGGCCTTACACATACATATGAGGAATTTAAATAAGCACAGGCATTAATCAAGTTAAGTAACATAATAAAAGCTATTGGCAAAGATTTTATCAATGAATATAAATATGGGAATGCATAACTAGGGCTTCAATCGAGCCCTATAAGAAAGTTAGTTACACATACTATCTGAAATAAACATTATAAATAAACTAAACATTAAGGGAGAAGAATAAACCCGAGAGAAGAGGTGTCAATTCTCTCCCAAGCTCTCAACTCCAAGTAAAAGAAAAGAGAAAAGTGTTTTCTATCTCCGGTCTGTTATGTGTGTGAGTTACAAGTGTATTTATAGGTCTTTGAGAAGTCCTAAGAGACCCATGAGTTCCTAAACCTTTCTAAAACGAAAATTCTCTTTATTTCCAAAATAGGGTTCTGCAATTTACTGTTCACGCCCATACATGTGCGTTCGATCGCATATGTCTTGCGCTCGATCGCAGTGTGCGCTCGATCCTTCATGTGTGCGCACGATCGCAATGTGCGCTCGATCGCATTGCATGGCGCGATCGATCGTAATTTGTCCAGAGAATGCTCCAGGGATTCTAGATTTCTTCCTTTAAGTGCCAAAACTGCTTCTTTTTCTCCAAAACCCTATAAAAACATGTAAAAAACACAAATGGAGTAAAAGAGACCAAATTAACGTAATTAAGGACCTAATAAATGTAAATAAGGGGGCTTAAATATGAATATTTAAGCACTTATCACACCCCCAAACTTACATATTGCTAGTCCCTTAGCAATACTAAATTAAAAACTAAAACGAAAAACATAGATAAATCCAATGTTCATAGTGTCAATCAAAAGTTTAGATTTTTCACAAAACTATGATGCGCATTCATGAACAAGTTTAACAAGTGTAAAAATATTTTTGCAAAGAATAAGAGTTTTGAACGTAAATCATTTTCATGAGGTAGTTTAAGACATCACAAGTTTGACTTTAGTGTGTGGTGACTAGCACACAAAAGATTGGGTTTCCAAGAAATTCAAACGTGTATTGTTTCGATGACTCAAGATTCACCAAACTTCTTATTAGAGTCAACAAATATGGCATAGACTTTTATTTGTGAGATTTTTGCCAAGTTAGTTCCTTTAAGCTTTCTTGTTGACTCGTGTAATGAACGTTTAGCCAATGACTCCCAAACCAGATGGTTTTAGGGCATTAGGTGTAAAGATACCCCTAAGGACTTACTAGCTCGAGTCAACAAGGCTACAAAACTTAACTGGTTTTAATGCTACCACTTAGAATTTTCCACCTTTTGACGTGACATTCAATACTTACTGAGGCAAGAGGGCCAGTTACTTAGCGAAAAGTTCCTTTTAATGATCATTTAAAATTTTTCACCTTTTGACGTGACCCTCAATGCTTACTGAGGCAAGAGGGCCAGTTACTCAGCGGAAGATTTGTTTTTATTGATCATTAGGAGCATTTTTTTTTTCTTTTTGAGCACGAATCAATCTTTTCTATTTTTATATGCCAAAATGTCAATCTAATAGGTCATCTAGTTCATAGTCAAGCAAAAGAAACATACAAATCCAAATAACATGTCATACCCCATACAATTATGTGCTAATATGCTCGTGATAATTTAAGTTAAACTTGTGAATTCTTAAATGCCTAAAGGGCAGTGATCTAGGTTCAAAACTTAATTATTGGCCTATATGTTCAAAGTGTTAAGCTCACTGATGAAGTCGAATCATAAAGTTCTGTTTAGATCTAAAAAAAGAAGTTTATTGGACAAAATGAACATGCATTTATCTACGAAAATAGCAACAAAACAAAAAAAACTGTGGGACAAGTGAGTGTGTGAATGTGTCCCCATGCCCCCAAACTTAAATTGCACATTGTCCCTAATGTGTGAGTAGCATGGAAGGATCTGACCTGGGAGATGGAGAGCTATATGGCTGACATGACTTGGAGCACGCCCCCAAACTTCAACTGGATGCACTGACATTGTCCTTGAAAAAGAAAGAAAAACTAAGATAAAATGAAAAACAAGTAATAGACAATAATATAAAAGTATAAAATACGAATAATAACATAAACTATAAAAAGGATATGCATTGGGGTGCCTCCCATGAGCACTAAGTTTAATGTCTTCAGCCAGACGTGGTATCCTCTCACTGCTGATTATCAGGTGGTGCAGTCGAAGAGGTACCGGGTTTCGAAGGTAGGCGATTAAGAATGGCCTGCAGCATAGCCTCCTAGCGTGCTAACCGTGCCTCTAAACTATCCATACGCTGATGCACGAGTGTGGTAGCAGCAGAGACCTCACCTCAGAAAGAAGATAGCTCAGCTAAAAAGTGCTGGGACTCGGTGGGTCCCATGCCCGAATGGTCCTCCTCACGTACTAGGCTAATGACTGGGGTCTCGGTCTCCATGGGATCCTCCTCAACTCTTTCAGCTGCTGGAGCGGGTGCCGGGAGCCCTCGTGGCATATGCGAGATGTTGTGTGTCCACTGAGCTCTCTCGAAGAAGGGATGCTCTCGTACTGGTCCATCACTATGGGTCCCCTTAATCCCCTTCTTCTTGAGGATGGAGGAGAGTAGGAATGGGAATGGGAGGCCCCAAGCATTGGCCGTGGTGGTCTGATGGCCATGCATGTGATCCCAAAACTTGTGCAGCTGGCTCCAAATGACAGCCGGGATGGAGTACCAGTGGCCTCTATGGAAGGCATATATAGTCTGGAGAAACTGGTCTTGTCGCTGTGTCTTGTGCCCCAATGGACACACGTTACGCTGTAGGATCGTATCAACAAGCCACAGTGGGGGAGGCAGCTTGGACCGGCTGGCCGCATTGTTATGCCTGTCGGCATACTGGCCAGCACACATGTCCGTGATGATCTCGGCCAGGGCAAAGGACTCCAGTTGCTCCTCGATATTAGTGTCCTCAGGAGGGGACTCATCGGTGCAATGAAGAGCAGCAGCGATATCGACACTAGTCACCTCGATGGGCGTGCCCCAGACTGAAGGGGTGAGGACTCCCGGTCTGCTGCAGTCGAAAGATAGATGCTCATAAAATTGGACTACGAGCTGGGAGTAAGCAGTGGAGCACACTGGCTTAAACAGCCTCTTCAACCCTCGATGTCAAAATTCTTGGACGGCCCATTGAATGGTGTCCATATGCCGGAATACATCATCGATGGTGAATGAGGTCTCAAATAAAAGCTCGCGCTGCTCGACGCTAGGCCGAGATGACGAAGCACGGCTACTGGATGCACCGGAGGTGGAAACTGATGGTCTTGACATGCTGTGTTCTATGTTCTGCCTGATTTACGATCGATCTCAATGATGTGCACTTGATCGCACACTGGACTATGCGCTCGATCGCACACGGTCAGGTTTTTCGTCGAACAGTTTATGTGCACCAAAAAGATAAGCTATGGTTTGCAAGTGTGGAACTCGTTCCTAACCCCTTGCAAACGAACAATCACACAATCATTCACAAAATAACATATATGTAGAATGTATTGCACAGTTTCTATTATTAAAATTTGTGTGTGTGTGTAGAGTACCTTGTGAATTAATGGGGATGGGAATGGAGGTAATGGTGGTTAACATTGATGGAGGCAATGGATGGTGACAGAGGATGGTGGAGATCGAAGTGGTGATGAATAATGCTGTGTGGTAATGGTGAGAGGGAGTGGTGCGAGTGAAAACGAGAGTTTCTGAGGGCGAGTGCGCAAGTGATTAGGGATGAGGGAGTGAGTGAGTGTGAGTGAATTTTCAGACTTATAGCTAAATCACTGTCTGCCGCGGGGTGCGCTAGATTGCATCTGTGCACTCGAACATGTTTGAAGGACACCCTCGATCGCACACCTACGCTTGATCGCACTGGAGGATGCGATCGATCGCAAGCAGGGCACATGGGCACAACTAAAAACTTACCCTAGCTGAAAAAATGATAAATTATTGAAACAATACAACCTTACCATGTGTCAGTGGCCTCAGTACCACTAACCTCCGTAGAGTTGCTTGAGCTTATGAGTAATTAAATTTGCGCTTGCTCAAGCACTCTCGTGTCACCATGCTATTTGTTTGGAGGGGGGCACTTAGAGCCCACCTCAGGTGGTTCAAGTGCTTTTGATAGTTTCTTCATCTCCCATCTTGACGCCTGGTCAATAAAATAAGGAAAAATAGTATGAGTAAGTGCAGAAGGTTCAATTTGAAGATCACACTTACTTGAAGGTTTTGGTGTGTTCTTGAAAAGATGCACGTCTTTAATCACATTGTCCTCCTCTAGCCTAATGTCCATTCTTGGGTCCTCATGGTTGGGGATAGTCTCCAATGTAGTGGTGCGATGGACCTGAGAAGCTTTCTCAACAACACTTTGCATGAAATTCATATTAGAATATTCATTATCATTATTGGTTGATTGTAATGTATTAAATATTTGAAATTCTATCTCCTCATCATTTACCCTCATTGTGAGAATGCCCCGTTTTACACTAATATTAGTGTCAGCAGTTATCATAAAGGGGTGTCCTAGGATTATGGGGAGAGGCAATGACAAAGTACACTCTTCCATATCTAATACTATAAAATCAGCAGGTATAATGAATTTTCCTACTCTTACTAACACATCCTCAAGGATACCTCTTGGTCTTTTGATGCTTCTATCAGCCAATTGTAAAGTGACGGAGGTTGGTTGAAGCTCCCCCAAACCTAGTGTCTCGTATACACTGTATGGCAGCAAGTTGACACTCGCTCCTAGATCCAATAGTGCATGTTCGAACAGCTGGTCACCTAGCCTACAAGGAATAGTAAAACTACCCGGGTCTTTTAGTTTAGGTGGTAATTTTCTTAAAAGTACAGCACTTACCTCTTCAGTTAAGGCTACTGTCTCATGCTCCTGGAACTTCCTTTTGTTAGTGCAATAATCTTTTAAAAACTTAGCATATGCAGGAATTTGTTTAATGGCATCTAACAAAGGAATATTAATTTCTACTTTCCGCAAGGTTTCAAAAATATTAATTAGTTTATTGACTTTCTTCTGTTTTACTAACCTTTGCGGGAAGGGTGGAGCATTCACCTTCTCTACTTCACTTACCCTTGATGCTGATGGTGTCTCTTTGGATGCTTTTGCAGATTCATTGGACCCTATTACTTTGCCATTTCTCAAGGTTGTCAGAGCATTTAGTTGTTGATGCCCCCCGGGTTGGGCGATGTTTGAGTTGGGAGCTCTCCTTGCTTTCTGTCACTGAGCTCCTTAGCTAGTTGTCCCATTTGTACCTCTAATCTTTGAATTGCTTGCGCATGTGCCGCATTAGTTTGTTTTTGCTGAGTCATGAACTGTTATTGTGATGTCACCAGTTGTCTTACTAGACTTTCGAGGTCGTTCTTCTTTGGTTCGGGAATAGCATGAGCAGTGGGCTGGGGGTTTCATTGCTGTCCTTGATTGTTTTGATTGTTGCTCCATGAGAAATTCGGGTGATTTCGCCATCCGGGGTTGTACGTGTTTGCATACGGTTTGTTCTTCGGTGGATAGTTATTTGGTCCCACGTAATTTGCTTGTTCTATATCTGCAGGTGAATACAAAGGACAAGTATCAGTATTATGGTCATACTAGGAACATATTGCGCATACCTGGCATGGGGTGGATGGTAAGCTGGATGAGGCATTTTGCGTAGTCATGGCTTTTACAATCATATCTAATTTCCTCTCCATTGCTGCCATTTGAGGGGAAGATCCTCCATTTATATTTACCTCATACATACCTTTATCCTTGGTCACATGTCTACCTCGAGAGGAGAATTGTTGGGTGTGCTCGCTGAGGGTTTCGAAGAGCTCCATTGCTTCTTCACTGCTTTTCTCCATCAGGACTCCTCCACAACCTGAATCAACAATACATTTGTAAGTATCATTTAAACCTTCATAAAAGGCTTGTACCAGTTCATTTTGAGGCAGGTTATGGTGTGGGCATTTGAGTAGCAAGTCATTGAAATGTCCCCATGCTTCGAAGAAGAGGTCCCCATCCTTTTGTTGGAAGGACTAGATCTCCTTCCTTATTTGCCTTGTCTTTTGGGCTGGAAAGAACTTCTTTAGGAACTTGCTTGCCAACTCCTCCCAAGTGTGGATGGAAACTGTAGGCAAAGAATTATACCAAAGTTTAGCATTATCTTTCAAAGAAAAAGGAAACATAATCAACCTTATTCCTTCTTGGTCTAGTCCTTGTATGTGCTGGAACTTGCAAAGATCGAAAAATTCTCGAAGGTGTAAGTGTGGATCTTCGTTAGGAGTGCCTCTAAAATGAGTCAAAGCATTCAAGATTTGTGGAGATATGTAATAATTTCCCGCCACCTCAGGTTGATATGCAGTGCATGATGGTTGATCAATGTTCCGAGGGATGAAGGAGTGCTTCATCGTTACTCATGCAGGTGGTTGCTAGTTCTCGAGTTGTTCCACCATTTATGTTTCGTTCTCGACTTCTTCTTCGTTCTCCTCGAAGTTGTTCCTTAGCTTTTGTCGGATAGTCCGCTCAAGCTCGGGATCGAGGGGAAAGAATTTTGGATGTCGGGATCATAGTCCGTGCATAAATCAGAATAAACAGCTTCAGTGCAGCAGTTCAACTCTGCTGCTCGGATACTTTCTGCTCTAAATGCGCTCGATCGCACAGGAGGTTGCGATCGATCGCAAGTACCACAGAAAGTGTGAGTTAGGGTTTGATGTGCCTAAAACAGAAAACAATTTAATTAGGTTTGATGAAAAATAAAGATAGTAAACAATACTAGCGTAATAATAATGAAAGTAATTCTAAAAATAACTTTAGTGCAATCCCCAGCAACGGCGCCAAAAACTTGTTGTGCGAATATCTACCTAAATAAATAGGTGAATAATCGTACTAGTTATACTTGCAAGTGCACAAGGTCATCAGTGTAGTCTAGTGTTCAAAAAGCAAGGTCATCTCCACAGGGATTGATAAAGTTGCTTTTAGAATCAGTTTCTCTAAAGTAAAAAGAGATAAATAACTGTTGGAAGGTGATTTGATAATAATAAAGACATAGGGCTTTGATATCCACCACTAGTCATACTTTCCCAATTTGTATAAGGTATCAGTGCACTAGCTTTATTATGTATACCTACTGGTTTCCAACCTAAGGGCATGGTATCTACTCCTTAAGCTATTGATTTCCCTAAGCAACGAGTTAGGCATGGTATCTACTCTAACTTTTTTCTTCCTTAAGGGATTCAGCATTGTATCTGCTTGAGTTGTTCCTTAAGAAAACATACGTACTATGGAAATCGACAACCACATGAGACCTAGGGCATGGTATCTACTCTCGGTTTCCCATGTTTATTAACCCGGGTATCCAGATAAGATATCCCTTGTTACTAATGTTAGACCCAGGACTCGGTCATCCAAATTGATCTAACTAACCTATCCATACCACATGCATACATTGGCCTTACACATACATATGAGGAATTTAAATAAGCACAGGCATTAATCAAGTTAAGTAACATAATAAAAGCTATTGGCAAAGATTTTATCAATGAATATAAATATGGGAATGCATAACTAGGGCTTCAATCGAGCCCTATAAGAAAGTTAGTTACACATACTATCTGAAGTAAACATTATAAATAAACTAAACATTAAGGGAGAAGAATAAACCCGAGAGAAGAGGCGTCAATTCTCTCCCAAGCTCTCAACTCCAAGTAAAAGAAAAGAGAAAAGTGTTTTCTATCCTCGGTCTGTTATGTGTGTGAGTTACAAGTGTATTTATAGGTCTTTGAGAAGTCCTAAGAGACCCATGAGTTCCTAAACCTTCCTAAAACAAAAATTCTCTTTATTTCCAAAATAGGGTTCTGCAGTTTACTGTTCATGCTCGTACATGTGCGCTCGATCGCATACGTCTTGCGCTCGATCGCAGTGTATGCTCGATCCTTCATGTGTGCGCACGATCGGAATGTGCGCTCGATCGCATTGCATGGCGCGATCGATCGCAATTTGTCCAGAGAATGCTCTAGAGATTCCAGATTTCTTCATTTTAGTGCCAAAATTGCTTCTTTTTCTCCAAAACCCTATAAAAACATGTAAAACACACAAATGGAGTAAAAGAGACCAAATTAACGTAATTAAGGACCTAACAAATGTAAATAAGGGGACTTAAATATGAATATTTAAGCACTTATCATAATCACATGTTAGTTTAAGCATAATCAGCCGTACACAGTATTCGAAACACTAGGGTTGGGGGAGTTTCAACCAACCTCCATCACCTTGCAATTGGCAGACAGAAGCATCAAGAGACTAAGAGGTATTCTTTAGGATGTTCTAGTAAAGGTAGGCGAGTTTATTTTACCTGCTGATTTTATTGTGTTAGATATGGAAGAATGCCCTATGCCATTACCTCTGCCCATCATCTTAGCAAGACCCTTCATGAGAACTGCTAATACAAAGATTTGTGTGAAAAAGGCTATAGTAAGTATGAAGGTAAATGGTGAGAAAATAGAGTTCAAAATATTTGATGCATTAAAATTACCTCAAGATGATATGGAATGCTTTAATGTATGTATAATGCAAAGTTTTGTTGAGAAAGCTTTTTAGGTCTAGCACATTGATCCATTGGATACCACCCTTACCCATGGCTTCACAAAATTGGATATTGAGCAAGAACCTAAAGATGTTACTGATGACATCATTAAAGTCGTGCACCTCCTTGAGGCCTCTCCAAAACATCCAAGTAAGTATGCCCCTCCATTTAAATCTCTTGTACATACTAATACTACTCTTCTCCTGTCTATTGTCCAGGCACCAAACTCGGAGTTGAAGCAGCTACCAAAACATTTAACTTATGCATATTTGGGAGAGAATAGGACATTTCTTGTAATTGTTATTGCTAATTTAAGTGTTGGAGAATAAGAGAAACTATTGAGAGTTCTTAGGGAGCATAGATCTGCTATTGGATGGACCATTGCTGACATCAAAGGGATAAGTCCAGCCAAATGCATGCATCATATCTACCTTGAGGATAAAGCAAAACCCATTCAGGATGCTCAAAGAAAACTTAATCCATATATGAAAGAGGTAGTAAAAGCAGAGGTATTAAAACTACTAGATGTTGGCATTATCTACCCCATCTCAGATAGCAAATGAGTAAGTCTGGTCCAAGTTATTCCGAAAAAGAGTGGGATCACAATTGTGAAGAATGAGGATGAGGAGCTCATACGTACAAGAAAAACAACTGGTTGGAGGGTATGTATTGATTACAGAAGATTAAACAAGGTGACCAGAAAATATCACTTTCCCTTGTCCTTCATTGATCAGATGTTAGAGAGATTAGCTGGCCATAGCTATTATTTCTTCTTGGATGGATATAGTGGGTATAACCAGATTGCCATAGCACCTGACGACCAAGAAAAGACTACTTTCACAAGCCCTTTCGGTACATTTGCTTACAGAAGGATGCCATTCGGTTTATGCAATGCTCCAGCCACTTTCCAAAGATGTATGATGAGCATTTTCTCCGACATGTTGGAAAAATTTATTGAGGTATTTATGGATGATTTTAGTTATTTGGTTCTAATTTTGATGAATGCCTCAATCATCTGGAGATTTTCCTAAAGAGATGTGAAGAGAGCAACTTAGTCCTAAATTGGGAGAAATGGGGAGAAATGTCACTTTATGGTTCAACAAGGCATTGTGTTGGGTCATTCCATCTCCAACAAAAGTATTGAGGTAGACAAGGCTAAAATAGACATCGTTTCAAAGTTACCTCCTCCTCTAACAGTCAAGAGAATCAGAAGTTTTCTTGGATATGCTGGATTCTACAAACGATTCATCAATGATTTCTCCAAGATCTCTAGACCTCTATGTGCATTGTTAGCTAAAGATACCAAGTTTGATTGGCTTGATGACTGTACGAAAGCTTTCAACACATTGAAGAATGTGCTCACCTCCGCACTAATAATGATGGCACCTGATTGGAGTCTTCCATTCGAGCTGATGTGCGATGCCAGTGACTTCGCCTTGGGAGCTGTCTTAGGCCAGAGAGTCAATAAGGTACCTCATGCTATTATTATGCTTCTAGAACTTTAAATGATGCTCAACTAAACTATTCTACCACTGAAAAGGAGTTGTTAGCTGTTATTTTTGCTTTAGAGAAGTTTAGATCATACCTAATTGGCTCTAAGGTTATTGTATTTACTGATCATGCTACTTTGAGATATTTGTTTTCTAAGAAAGATGCAAAGCCTAGGTTAATCAGATGGGTACTCCTATTGCAAGAGTTTGACTTAGAGATCAAAGACAAGAAGGGCAGTGAAAATGTGGTTGTAGATCACTTATCAAGGCTACCTTATGAGTATGACAAAAATTAGCTACTTTTAAATGAGAACTTCCCCGATGAATAATTGTTCGCACTAGAGGTACCAATTCCATGGTATGCTGATATTGTCAATTATCTAACTGCTAAGGTTTTTCCTCCAGGTATAACCAGTCAAGAAAAGAAGCGGTTGAAATCTTTGTCTAGACACTACCATTGGGATGATCCCTACCTATCCAAATTCTGTCCTGATCAAATCATCAGAAGGTGTGTCTCAGAAGAGGAGCACTTGAGCTTTTTATAACATTGCCATCAGTTTGCTTATAGAGGACATTTTTGGGCTAAGAGAATTGCTCTTAAGGAATTACAATCTGGTTTTTATGCGCCTAATATGTTTAAAGATGCCTTCTCATTTTACAGCTCATGTGATAGATGCCAACGGACAAGTAACATCTCATCCCGAAATCATATGCCCCTACAAAATATTCATATAGTGGAACTTTTTGATGTATGGGGCATTGATTTCATAGGTCCATTTCCTAACTCCTTTAGTTATTTATATATTCTTATGGGTGTGGATTATGTGTCCAAATGGGTCGAGGTTGTGCCCTCAAAGACTAATGATCACAAAGTGGTTGTGAAGTTTCTACAAGATAACATGTTTACCCGGTTTGGGAGTCCAAGAGCAATCATCAATGATGGTAGCAGCCACTTTCATAATCATTCTTTTGCCGCACTCATTAGAAAATATGGGATCACCCATAAAGTTGGCACTCCATATTATCCTCAAGCTAGTGGCCAAGTGGAGATAAGTAACCAAGAAATCAAAGGCATCCTGGAGAGGACCGTGAATCCTAACCGAAAAGATTGGTCTCTGTGACTGAATGATGCTCTATGGGCATATAGGATAGCCTACAAGACACCAATTGACATGTCTCTATACCGCTTAGCCTTTGGGAAAGCATGCCATTTGCCAATAGAGTTAAAACACCGAGCATATTACGTCATTAAACAATTCAATTTTGACATAAAACAAGCGGGTGAGAAGAGGAGGCTGCCCTTAAATGAGTTGGAAGAATTAAGGTATGATGCATATGAGAATGCCAATCTCTACAAAGAAAGGACAAAATCCTATCATGATAGATAACTCGTAAGGAAAGGGTTTCATGTGGGACAAAAGGTGTTGCTCTACAACTCGAGATTAAGACTATTCCCAGGCAAACTAAAGTCCTGATGGCCTAGCCCTTATATGATTATCAAGGTCTTTCCCCATGGTGCTTTGGATATTCATGGTTCAAATGACAATCAGACATTCACGGTAAATGGACACAGAGTCAAGCCATACCTTGAAATCAACAAGCCACCTAGAGATGAAGATTTAGCAGTGTAGTCTATCCAGTATGCAGCAGAACCAAGAGCACTTGAGTCATATGAGGTGGACTCTAAGTGCCCCCTTCCAAGAGAGTAGCATTGAAGCTACTATAGAGAGTGCTTGAGCAGCTCAGACTTTGATAACCATGTAGCTCAAGCGCCTCTATTGAGTTCAGTGGTACTAAGGCCTGATAAATGCTTAAATATTCATATCTAAGCCCCTTAATTTATAGTTGTTAGACTCTTTATTTATATATTTTAGTAGATTCTACTTTATTTTTGTGTTTTTTGTGTTTTTCAAAGGTCTTTGAAGAAAAGATGACATTTTGGAACTATAAGGAAGAAAAACTGAATATCTAGAACCAGCCAAGTGCGCTCGAGCGCACTCCCCTGAGATCGAGCACACAAGCACTCGTGCACACACCTAGAAGGCTCGAGCGCACCCATGCACTCGAGCGCAGAGGCATGTGATCGAGCGCACACGTACAGAGAAGCGGCAAAGCCAGTTTTGGAAAGATGTCTTCGGGTCTTATTTTGGAAATTAGGGCTTCGAGGTGTCCTTAGAACCCTATATATAGTCTTGTAAAACACATAAACTATACTTTGGATTTGGCTTTTAAGTTGTAACCTTTGGAGAGGAATTGATGACTCGTCTCCACAATATTCTTCGGGTTTTATTTTTCTATTTAGTTTATGTTATGATGATGTTTATCATAGATAGCAAGTGTAACTAACTACTTAATAGGGCTTGATTGAAGCCCTAGTTATGCTTTTCTATATATAATTATTGTTGCCTATGCAAATAGCCATGTTATGATGCTTTAATTCATTAATGCATGTTTTATTGAATTCCTCATATGTGTGTGTCTGATCAACGTATGCATGTGGTATGGATTAGTTAGTTAGATCGATTTGGATGACCAAGTCCTGGGTCTGATAATAATAACAAAAGAAATCCACATCAGATTCTTGGGTTAATCAACATGGGAAATCGGGAGTATACATCAGGCCCTAGATCTCGTGTGGTTGTCGATTTCCACAAAACTTATGCTCTCTTAAGGAACAACTCAGTATACACCATGTTGAATCCCTTAAGAAAGAAAAGAGTTAGAGTATACACCATGCCTAACTCATTGCTGAGGGAACTCAATAGCTTAAAGAGCGGACCAAGCCCTTAGGTTGACAACCATTAGGTATTCATGGTAGGGCTAGAGCATTGGCACATTACTTATTGGGAAAGTATGATTAGTGGTGGTTATCAAAGCCCTATGTTCTTATCATTATCAATATAGACTCAATATTTATTTCTATTAATTTTTACATTGTGAAACTGGTTCTAAAACAAAATACACCAATCCTTGTGGAGATGATCTCGCACTTGCACACTATGCTACTGTAGGCCTTGTGCACTTGCAAGAAAAAAAGTTTGATTATTTGCTTTTTAATTTAGGTAGATACACACTCAACAAGTTTTTGGCGTCGTTGTCGGGGAATGCGCTAAATTTCTTTTTAGAATTGTTTTCGTTTAGTTTAGTCATTTTTAGTTTATTTTAATCAAAAATCTAAAAAATTTAAGTTTATTTTTTTCACTTTATTTCATCAAAAACCTAATCCATTTTCTTTTCGTTTTCTATTTCAGGCACTATAGCAGAAACTCTTTGTGACACTACGATCGAGCACAACTTGTGCGATCGAGCGCATCCCCTTGTGCGATCGAGCTCATTTGAGGCAAAGGCTAACCGAGCAGCAGTACTGAACTACTGCACTGAAGTGGTTTTTACTGGTTTATGCAAGGGCTTCAATCCAGGCATCCCACTTTCTTTCCCCTCGATACAGAGCTTGAGCGGACCATTCGATGAAGACTTAGAGACAACTCTGAAGAGGTAGAAGAAAAATTCGAGGAAGAAGCATCAATGGCAGAACAGCTAGAAAACCATCAACCACCTGAGCAAAGACCGATGAAGCAATCCTTCATCCCAAGAAACATCAACCAGCCATCTTGCATTGCTTATCAACTAGAGGCAGAAGGCAACATATCTCCGCAGATACTTAGTGCATTGACTCACTTTAGGGGTACACCTAATGAGGATCCACACTTGCACCTTCAAGAATTTTTCGACCTCTGCAAGTTCCAGCACATCCGGGGCCTAGATCAAGAAGGAATCAGGTTAATTCTTTTCTCTTTTCCCTTAAAAGATAATGCTAAACTGTGGTAAAATTCATTTCCTGTAGTTTCTATCCATACTTGGGAGGAGTTGACCAGCAAGTTCCTAAGGAAGTTTTTCCCAGCCCAAAAGACGAGGCAGATGAGGAAGGAGATTCAGTCTTTCCAACAGAAGGATGGAGACTTGTTCTTTGAGGCATGGGGACATTTCAATGAGCTGCTACTCAAATGCCGACATCACAATCTACCTCAGGATGAACTGGTACAAGCTTTCTATGAAGGTTTAAGTGATACTAATAAAAGTATTGTGGATTCAAGTTGTGGTGGAGTTCTGATGGAGAAATGCAGCGAAGAAGCCATAGAGCTATGATAAATGCTTAAATAGTTATATTTAAGCCCCTTAATTTACACTTGTTATGCTCTTTGTTTATCTATTTTAGTAGATTCTATTTCATTTTCATGTTTTATGTGTTTTCCACAGGGCTTTGACAAAAAAATGATATTTTGGAGCTTTTAGGAGTAAAAAGTCAAGTTCTTCCATCTAGTAAGGTGCACTCGAGCGCACCTCCCTTGTGATCGAGCATATAGGCACACGAGTGCACTTGTAGAAGGCTCGAGCGCAACCTGCATACGATCGAGCGCAAACACTCTAGAGGTGGTAGAGTCAGATATGGAAAGAAGTCTCTGGATCTCAAATAGGAAATTAGGGTTTCGGGACACCCTGAGAGCCCTATATATAGCCTTGTAAAACACATAAACCATACCTTTTGTTTTAGACTTGAAGTTGCAAGCTTAGGAGAGGAATTGACGACTCGTCTCCCAAGTCCTCTTTAGGTTTTATTTTTCTATTTTTGTTTCATTATGGTTAGAATGTTTAGTTTAACTAGCATGTGTAACTAAACTTTTATAGGGCTCGATTGAAGCCCTAGTTATGCTTTTCCACACATTTATTCATTGATTACCTTTGCCAATAGCCTTGTTAGAATGTTTAACTTGATTAATACCTGTTTGTATTTAAATTCCTCATATGTGTGTGTCTGATCAACGTATGCATGTAGTATGGATTAGTTAGTTGAATCAATTTGGATGACTGAGTCCTGGGTTCAATAATAGTAACAACAGATATCCACACTGGATTCTTGAGTTAATCAACACAGGAAACCGGGAGCGGACCAAGCTCTAGGTCCCGTGTGGTTGCCGATCTCCACAGCCCTTATGCTCTCTTAAGGAACAACTCAGTATACACCCATGCTGAATCCCTTAATAGAGATACACCATGCCTAACTCATTGCATAGGGAGATCAATAGCCTAAGGTGTAGACCAAGCCATTAGGTTGCCAACCATTAAATATTCATAATAAGGCTAGAGCATTGGCACCTTACTTAGTGGGAAAGTATAATTAGTGGTGGATATCGTAGTCCTATGTTCTCATTATTATTCACTCACACTCAACAATTATTTCTCTTTTTACTTTGAAGAAACTAATTCTAAATCGAAATTGACCAATCCCTGTGGAAATGATATCGCACTTGCACACTATGCTACCATTGACCTTGTGCACTTACAAGTAAACCAAGTACGATTATTTGCATATTTATTTAGGTAGATAATCGTCCAACAAGTTTTTGGCGCCGTTGCCAGGGATTACGCTTAAATTTCTTTTTAGAATTATTTTAATCATTGTTATTTCTTTTTCATTCTATTCTATTCTTATCTCAAGAAATTTTTAAGTTTTTGTCTTTATTTTATTTTTGTTTCATTAAAACCCTAATCAAATTCTTTTTGTTTTCTATTTCAGGCACTCCAGGAGAGCTTTTTGTGCCACTTGCGATCGAGCGCACCCCCCTGTGCGATCGAGCGCAATTGAGGCAGAGAGTTACCCGAGCAGCAGTGTTTGACTACTGCACTTACGTGAGTGCCACCGATTCATGCACGGGCGTCGATCCAAGCATCCAGCATTCTTTCCCCTTGATATCGAGCTTGAGTGGACTATCCAAAAAAGGCTTAGAGATAACTCGGAAAAGGTAGAAGAAGGAATTGAGGAAGAAGTACCAATGGCGGAACAGATCTCCGAGCAGCAACCACCTGAGCGAAGGCCGATGAAGCAATCCTTCATCCCACAGAACCTCGGTCAGCCATCATGCATTGCGTATCAACCTAAGGTGGAAGGCAACTACTACATATCTCTGCAAATACTCAGTGCACTGACTCATTTTAGGGGTACACCTAATAAAGATCCACACTTGCACCTTCGAGAGTTCTTCAATCTTTACAAATTCCAGCACATTCGAGGCTTAGACCAAGAAGAAATAAGGTTAATTCTTTTTCCTTTTTCCTTAATAGATAATGCTAAACTATGGTACAATTCTTTGTCTGTAGTTTTTATCCACACTTGGGGAGGAGTTGGCTAGCAAATTCCTAAGGAAGTTTTTCCCAGCCCAAAAGATGAGGCAAATGAGGAAGGAAATTCAATCCTTCCAATAAAAAAGATGGAGATCTATTCTTCGAGGCCTGGGAACACTTCAACGAGCTGCTACTCAAATGCCCACATCACAACCTACCTCAATACGAACTGGTACAAGCTTTTTATGAAGGTTTAAGTGATACTAACAAAAATATTGTGGATTCAAGTTGTGGAGGAGTGCTAATGGAGAAAAGCAGCGAAGAAGCTATGGAGCTCTTCGAAACCCTAAGTGAAAACACTCAGCAGTTCTCCTCTCGAGGTAGACATGTAACCAAGAGTAAAGGTATGTATGAGGTAAACTTAAATGGAGGATCATCTCCTCAAATAGCTGCTATGGAGAGGAAACTAGACCTATTGGTTAAAGCTATGGCTGCCCAGAACATCTCACCTAACCCACCAGCCACACCACTCTAGGTATATGCTATTTGCTCCCAATTTGATCATAATACTGATACATGTCCCTTGTATTCATCTACAGATCATGAGCAAGCAAACTTTGTGGGACCAAACAATTATCCACCGAAGAACAATCCTTATGCAAACACATACAACCCTAGATGGCGGAATCACCCAAATTTTTCTTGGAGTAATAATCAAAACAGTCAAGGACTCAAAGAAATTTCCAACCAGCAGCCCAATATGTTCTCGAACCAAAGAAGAATGACCTTGAAAGTCTTGTAAGGCAATTGGCATCTCAGGAGCAACAACTAATGACTTCACACGAACAGTTCATGGAAGAAACTAGACAATTTCAGATTGAGATGAGATAAATCACTACAAAACATGATCAAGCCATTCAAGGACTAGAGGTACAAATGGGGCAATTGGCCAAAGAACTGAGTACCAAAAAGCAAGGAGAGCTTCTAGCCCAGCCACTACCTAATCCAATAGGACATCAACAATTGAATGTTGTGACAACCTTAAGAAGTGGCAAGATCATCAGCAGTGATAAGCCTGCACAAACATCTCCAGACCAAGCATCCACATCTAAGGTAAGTGAGATGGAAAAGGTAACTGCACCTCCACCCTTCCCTCAAAGGTTAGTAAAACATAAGAAAGAGACTAAATTGATTGATATTTTTGAAATTTTGAGAAAAGTAGAAGTCAACATTCCTTTATTAGAAGCAATTAAACAAATTCCTGCATATGCTAAATTCTTGAAAGATTGTTGTACTAATAAAAGAAAGTTTCAAGAGCGTGAGATAGTTGCACTGACTGAAGAGGTAAGTGTTGTGCTATTAAGAAAATTACCACCAAAACTAAAAGATCCGGGTAGTTTTACCATTCCTTGCAGGCTAGGTGACCAGCTTTTCGAGCATGCATTATTAGATCTACGAGCGAGTGTCAATCTGCTGCCATACAGTGTATTCGAGACCCTAGGTGTAGGGGAGCTCAAACCAACTCCATTACTTTGTAATTGGCTGACAGAAGCATCAAACAACCGAGAGGTATCCTCGAGGATGTTTTGGTAAGAGTAGGTAAATTTATTTTACCTGCTGATTTTATTGTGTTGGACATGGAAGAATGCCATATGCCATTACCACTCCCTATCATCTTAGGAAGACCATTTATGATCACTGCTGACATAAATATTAGTGTAAAAAAGGGCATTGTCACTATGAAAGTAAATAATGAGGAGATGGAATTCAAAATATTTAATACATTAGAATCAACCAAAAATGATAATGAGTGTTATAATGTAAGCTTAATGCAAAATGTTGTTGAGAAAGTTTCTCAGATCCATCACACTGCTCCATTGGAGACCATCCCCAACCATGATGACACAAGATTGGACATTAGCGCAGAGGATGACAATGTGATTAAAGATATCAATGGAGCCATGCATCCCATCAAGAACACACCAATGCCTTCAAGCAAGTATAATCCTCGAGTTGAAAACCTTGAACTTACTATTACTACTTCTCCCTATTTTACTGACCAGGCACCAAAATTGGAGATAAAGCATCTGTCGATGGCACTGGAACCACCTAATGTGGGCTCTAAGTGCCTCCTTCAAAGAAAGTAGCACTGAAGCTACTATAGAGAGTGTTTGAGCAAATTCCACTTGCATAACATATAGCTTAAGCGCCTCTATCGAGGTTAGTGGTACTGAGGCCACTACAATATGTTATGGTTGTATCGTTACCAATTCTTCCCCTTGTTCACTTCATTATTTTAATACTTTAATATTTCATTACTATTAGCATTTTCTGCACTGCGATCGAGCGCACTACATAGTGTGCTCGAGGGCACACTTGCCATACACTCGAGTGCGCGTGAGCGTAACACCCGACACACTTGCGCACTATGCGATCGAGCGCACTTCACTATGCACTTAAGCGCACTCGAGGTAGAAAAGGAACGTGAGGATTTTTATTCACCTACACTCATAAACCTATTTTTTTTCACTTACACTCCAGCGCAATTTCTATCCCCGTCTGTCGCAACTACTCTCACCCAACTAAAATGGTTTGTTTCCAACCGCCCTCTCACATACGGCACTCCGAACCAACACCACCTCGCCACATAATCAAGCCCACTACCAAGCCAACACATTTTCTTTCTCCCTTGCATGCCCACTATCATCCTAAGCACATAAGGTACACATATTTTTTGTTTTTAGATACTTATACACACAAAAATGATAGAAACTATACTATTTTTTTCTCAGCACATGGCCTCCACTTCCCGAGCTTCCGGCAGCCGCTCCCAGTTCACTCGGCCTAGTTTTGAGCAGCGTGAAATACTGTTCGAAACTACATTCAACGTAGATGAGGACTTCAAGAGTTTGGACACCACAAGATGGGCAGTCCAAGAGTTCAAAGCTCGAGGTGTCAAGCGGCTGTTCAAGCCGGTCTGTTCAACGGCTTACATCAGATTTGTGGTCAGCTTCTACGAGAACCTGGCCTACAACTGCACCAGACCAGAGATCTTATCTTCTTTAGTCTAAGGAAGATTCATAGAGCTGACCACCACCGACATAGCCGGTTCTTTACATTACTGTGATGAGTCCCCGCCAGAGGATAACTACATGGAGGAGCAGCCTAACCTGTTTCTTCTACCACACATCATAGAGGACATATGTGCAGGCCAGTATGCAGACCGCCATAACAATGCGGGGAGCCGGTCGAGGTTGCCTCCCCACTTATGGTTCGTAGACTCCGTCCTCCAGCGTAATGTGTATCCTTTGGGGCACAAGACATAGAGGCGGGATCAGTTTTTATAGGCTCTCTACGCTTTTCACCGGGGTCACTGGTACTTTATCCCAGCGTATGGAATTAGATACACAAGTTTTGGGACAGTGTACATAGTCGTCAGACTACCATAGCTAATGCATGGGGCCTCCCTTTCCCCTTCTTGCTCAGTCACATCTTCAAAAAGAAGAGGATTAGAGGCTCCTCTATAAACAGCCCGGTTAGTGATCATCCTTTCTTTGGGAGAGCCCAGTGGAGCCTCAGCCAGTCCCACATGCCCCGAGGACCCCAAGTGCAGATTCCTATTATCAAGCCTGTGGAAAATGATCTGATGGAGGCTGAGCATCCACCAGTGAGCCCTATATGGGAGAAGGACCAGCCCGACATGGGGTCCATAGAGTATTAGCATCTTCTAGATGAGTTGCCTTCTTTTCGCTGTGAGCTGTCCGACATCCGTCGGGAGGATCATGAGGCAACTCGTTTGATCCATCAATGGATCGATGGTTTAGAGGCGTAGTTTGCACGGTAGGATGCGATACTATAGGCTATCCTTGATCGCCTACCTCCTACACCCGGTACCTCTTCGACTGCACCACCCGATGATTAGGAGTGAGAGGATACCCCGTCTGGCTGAAGACGTAAAACTTAGCGCTCATGGGAGGCACCCCAAAGCATATCCTTTTCATTGTAATATTTTTTTATGTTTATATTTACATGTTTAGTATACATATTTCCTGTTTTCCGGCACAACGTTTATTTTTCTTTGTCATAAGCTTAGTGCGTGCTACCAGTTCAAGTTTGGGGGCATGTTACGAGCAATGCAAGCAATTTAGTTCTCCATCTCCCAGGTCAGATCTTTCCATGCCACACACACATTGGGGACAATGTGTATATTAAGTTTGGGGGTAGTGGGAGATACACACTGACAAATGCACACAATTGAACGCATGCACACACTAGGTCCTAGTTTTTTTTTAGAAAAGATAAATGCATGTTCATTTGGTGATAAAATTTTTGGTTGATTTAAAAATATTATAAAACTTCATTAGTAAGCTTAAAATCTAGAACATATAGTCTTGTAATAGGAATTTTACAAAGTTTAGTTACCTACCTCAAGGCACTTAAGAATTCACGAGTTTGATCCAGTTTTGCACGAGCACATTAGCACGCATTTGTGTGGGGTATGACATATAATTATTTTGTATATGTTTCCACGACCTAACTATAATCAGATAACTTGTTAAAAGAACACTTTGGCATAAGAAAAAATAAAGAAAAATGTTCATCATGCAAAAAGAAAATAAACAGCTTCTAATGATCATTAAAAACAACTTTCCACTGAGTAACTGGACCTCTTGCCTTAGTAAGCAATGAGTGTTCATGTCAAAAGGTGGGAATTAAGCCTTTAATGATCATAATAAAAATTTCCACTGAGTAACTGGGCCTCTTACCTCAGTAAGCAGTGAGTGTTCACATCAAAAGGTGGGAATTTCACTAGGAAGCATTGAAACCTATTAGTTCTGTAGCCTTTTTTACTCGAGTTAGTAAGTCCTTAGGAGTGTCTTTACACCTAATGCCCTAAAACCAGCTGGTTTGGGAGTCATTGGCTAAACACTCATTACAAGGGTCAATTAGAAAGCTTAATGGAACTCAACATGGCAAAAATTGCATGATAAAAGAAAAAGAAAAGAAGCAAGCATTAAGTCGTTGTTGTTCTTTTTGATAAGGAATTCGATGTAGGTTTAGACACCAAAACACTATACGCTAAAATTATTTGGAAGCCCCATCTTATTCATGCTAATTCATCACACACAAATCAAACTTGTGATGCCTTAAGCCAACCTTAGGTAAGTAACATGAGCTTTTAAAAATCTTTTTTCAATATAAAAAAAATATGTTTTTATTATAAGCTTACTCATGAACGATTATCATGGTTTATCCACAACTCAAATTTTTGAATATCGTGAAAATGAATTTATCTTTAATTTTGTTTTAACATAGTCTTTTGTTTTGTATTGCTAAGGGACTAGCAATATGTAAGTTTAGGGGTGTGATAAGTGCTTAAATAGTCATATTTAAGCCCCTTAATTTACGCTTGTTAGGCTCTTTGTTTATCTATTTTAGTAGATTCTATTTCATTTTCGTGTTTTATGGACAAAAAGATGATATTTTGGAGCTTTTAGGAGTAAAAAGTCAAGTTCTGCCATCCAGCAAGGTGCGCTCGAGCAGCGCCAGATATGGAAAGAAGTCTTCGGATCTCAAATAGAAAATTAGGGTTTCGGGACATCCTGAGAGCCCTATATATAGCCTTGTAAAACACATAAACCATACCTTTTTTTTTAGACTTGAAGTTGCAAGCTTAGGAGAGGAATTGACGACTCGTCTCCCGAGTCCTCTTCGAGTTTTATTTTTTTGTTTTTGTTTCATTATGGTTAGAATTTTTAGTTTAACTAGCATGTGTAACTAAACTTTTATAGGGCTCGATTGAAGCCCTAGTTATGCTTTTTCACACATTTATTCATTGATTACCTTTGCTTATAGCCTTGTTAGAATGTTTAACTTGATTAATACCTGTTTGTATTTAAATTCCTCATATGTGTGTGTCTGATCAACGTATGCATGTGGTATGGATTAGTTAGTTGAATCAATTTGGATGACCAAGTCCTGGGTTCGACAATAGTAACAAGATATATCCACACCGGATTCTCGGGTTGATCAACACGGGAAACCGGGAGCGGACCAAGCCCTAGGTCCCGTGTGGTTGCCGATCTCCACAGCCCTTATGCTCTCTTAAGGAACAACTCAGTATACACCCATGTTGAATCCCTTAAGAGAGAAAAGAGTTAGAGTATACACCATGCCTAACTCATTGCGTAAGGAGATCAATAGCCTAAGGTGTGGACCAAGCCCTTAGGTTGGCAACCATTAAATATTCATAATAAGGCTAGAGCATTGGCACCTTACTTAGTGGGAAAGTATAATTAGTGGTGGATATCGTAGTCCTATATTCTCATTACTATTCACTCACACTCAACAGTTATTTATCTTTTTACTTTGAAGGAACTAATTCTAAATCAAAATTGACCAATCCCTGTGGAAATGATCTCGCACTTGCACATTATGCTACCATTGACCTTGTGCACTTGCAAGTAAAACAAGTACGAGTATTTGCATATTTATTTAGGTAGATAATTGTCCAACAAGCTATTCGAGACCTTAAGTGAGCACACCCAGCAATTCTCCTCTAGAGGTAGACATAGAGCCAAGAGCAAAGGTATGTATGAGGTGACCCTAAATGGTGGATCCTCTACCCAAATAGCTATTGTGGAGAGGAAACTAGATCTGCTTGTTAAAGCCATGACTGCTCAGAATGCCTCACCTAATCCACCAGCTATCGCACTCCAAGTATGTGCTATATGTTCTCAAGTTGATCATAATACTGAGACATTTCCTTTGTATTCATCTGCTGACCCATTGTAAGCAAATTATGTGGGACAAAACAACTATCCGCCAAAGAACAATCCGTATGCAAACATCTACAACCCTGGATGGCGAAATCACCCCAAATTCTCTTAGAGCAACAATCAGAACAGTCAAGGGCAGCAAAGAAACTCCCAACTAGCAGCCCACTCAGTTCCCGAAACAAAGAAAAATGACCTAGAGAGTCTTGTGAGGCAACTGGCAACTCAGTAATAACAGTTGGTATCCCAACAACAACAGTTGATGACTTCACAAGATCAATTCATAGCAGATGAAAGGAAATTTCGAACTGAGTTAAGACAGACCACTGCCAAACACAAACAAGCCATTCAAAGGCTAGAGGTACAAATGGGGCAACTGGCTAAAGAATTGAGTGACAAAAAGCAAGGTGAGCTTCCGGTTCAAACACTACCTAACCCCGGGGGGGCACTAGCAAATGAAGGCTGTCACAACCCTCAGAAATGGTAAGGTCATAGGAACCGATAAGAAAATATGAGATAACATCTTTACCCGGTTTGGGACCCCAAGAGCGATCATCAGTGATGGTGGAAGCCACTTTCATCATCATTCGTTTGCCACACTCATTAGAAAATATGGGATCACCCATAAGGTTGGCACTCCATATCACCCTCAAACTAGTGGCCAAGTGGAGATAAGTAACTGAGAAATCAAAAGTATCCTAGAAATGACCGTGAATCCTAATCGGAAGGATTGATCTTTACAACTAAATGATGCTCTATGGGCATATAGGACAGTTTACAAAACACCAATTGGGATGTCCCCATACCGCTTAGTCTTTGGTAAAGCATGCCATTTTCCAGTGGAGTTAGAACATCAAGCATATTGGGCCATTAAACAGTTCAATTTTGATATGAAACAAGCAGGTGAAAAGAGGAAGCTGCACTTAAATGAGCTAGAAGAATTGAGGTATGATGCGTATGAGAATGCCAAGCTCTACAAAGAAAGGACAAAAGCATATCATGATAGAAAACTGATAAGGAAAGAGTTCCATGTGGGACAAAGGGTGTTGTTATACAACTAAAGATTAAGACTGTTCCCAGGCAAACTAAAGTCTCGATGGTCTGGTCTTTATGTGGTCACCAAGGTCTTTTCCTATGGTGCTTTAGAGATTCATGGTTCCAATGGCAATCGGACATTCACAGTCAATGGACACAGAGTCAAACCATACCTTGATCTCAATATGCCTCCTAGAGATGAAGACTTGGCACTTCAATCTATTCAATATGTAGCTGATCTAGGGGCACTTGAACCACATGAGGTGGGCTCTAAGTGCCCCTTTAAAAGATAGTAGCACTAAAGCTGCTATAGAGAGCACTTGAGCAATTTCCACTTTGATAACCATATAGCTCAAGCACCTCTATTGAGGTTAGTGGTTCTGAGGCCACTAAAATACAGTATGGTTGTATTGTTCTGAACTCATGCTCATTATTTTATCCTCTTAATCCTGGTAAGATTTATTTTTTATATACTTGCTGCCTTGCGATCGAGTGCACCACACAGTGTGCTCAAGCGCACCCTCGCCCTGCACTCCATAGCGCATGAGCACACATACCACACACTTGCACACAAGTGTGATCGAGCACAGTTCACAATGCACTCGAGTGCACTCGAGGCAGAACTCACGTGCTCACTTTAATAACAAATTGTATCTCCCTCAACATATACATTCAAGCGCACACACTGTCTCTCTCCCTCTTACATAACTTGCCCTCAGCACTCACACTTTCTCTCACACTCTAACTCTCCCCATCCCAATCCTCACCACCACAATCATCACCTCACAGAACAGTACATAAACCTGTATGCCACTGTCCTCACTCCCTCTCTAAAACAAAGTACATTCTGGTTCAAAAAACCAACCCCCTTCCCCACGTCCTTTCAATTATTGATTTTTAGCTATTGTGTTTAAATAATGCTCATGTACTACTTTCTTCGTAATGATTGAGTTGCTATTTTTCTGCAAGAGGTTGAAGATTGTGTTTATGTGCTTCCCATAGCTTTCAGCTTATGTCGCCCATAACCTGTTCGATCTATTGCCTGAACCACTGCGCTCGAGTGCAAGGACCCTATGATCGAGCACAAGTCACCCTGTGCGATCGAGCGTAAACTTGATAGCAACTATACCACAATGCCTAAACAAGTTGCCTCCACTTCTCGAGCCTCCAACAGCCGGCCCCAATCATCCCGGCCTAGTTTCGAACAACGAGAAATCTTATTTGAGACTACATTCAACATCAAGGTAGATTTCGAGAGCTTGGACACCACTCGATGGGCGGTTCAAGAATTCAGGACTCGGGGACTAAAGCGACTATTCAAGCTTGTTTGCTCGATGGCCTACACCTAATTTGTGGTCAGCTTCAATGAGAACTTATCCTACAACTGCACCAGACTAGAGGTCTTATCTTTCTTTGTCCAGGGCAAGTTCATCGAGCTGACCACTGCAGACATCGATGCTGCCCTTCACTGCTGCGATGAGTCCTCTCCAGAGGACACCCATATGGAGGAGCAGCCAGAGTCGTTTCTCCTGCCTTACATCATCGAGGATATGTGTGCAGGCTAGTATGCTGACAGGCACAACAACGCAGGGAGCTGGTCGAGGTTGCCTCCACGACTCTGGCTCATGGACTCCATCCTCCAGCGCAATGTGTGCCCCTTGGGGCACAAGACTCAAAAGAGGGACCAGTTTATACAAGCCCTGTATGCATTTCACTGAGGACACTGGGATTCCATCCTATCGGTCATATGAAGCTAGATCCATAAGTTTTGGGACCAAGTGCACTGCTGTCAGACCACTACGGCGAATGCATGAGGGCTCCCCTTCCCGTTCCTCCTCAGCCATATCTTCAAGAAGAAGGGGATCAAGGGCTCCTCTTTAGATTGACCGGTGAGTAACCATCCTTTCTTTGGGAGGAGCTAATGGAGCTTGAGCCAGTCCCATATGCCCCGAGAACCCCGAGAGCCTATACCTGCTGATGAGCCTATAGAGGATGACCCTATGGACATAGAGCACACCGCAACAAGCCCTACTTGGGAGGAAGACTAGCCAGACATAGGGTCTATCGAGTATCAACACCTTCTAGAAGAGCTGTCCTCTTTTCGCTGTGAGCTCTCTGACATCCGCAAGGAGGATAGGGAGGTGACCTTATTGATACATCAGCGGATAGATGGTTTGGAGGCACAGTTTGCGTGACAGGAGGCGATGCTATAGACCATCCTCGATCGACTACCTCCCACACTCGGTACCTCATTGACTGCACCACTTGGAGACTAGCAGTGAGAGGATATCACGTCTGGCTGAAGACGTAAAACTTAGCGCTCATGGGAGGCACCCCACAACATATCCTTTTCATTCTAGTATTTCCTTTTATTATTAGTATTTACTTTTATTTAACTATTTATTATTAGTGTTTCTTGTTTTTCGGCACAACGTTTGTTTTTTTTCTTTTTCAGGAACATAGTGCGTGCATCCAGTTCAAGTTTGGGGGTGTACTACAAGCGATACCAGCCATTTAATTCTCCATCTCCCAGGTTAGATCTTTCCATGTCACTCACACATTGGGGACAATGTGTACATTAAGTTTGGGGGTATGGGAGACACATTTCACACACTCTGTCCTAGTTTTGACACATTTCACAAACTCTGTCCCGGTTTTTTCTTTAGCATTTAAATTTTTTGTAGATAAATGCATACTCATTTTATTCCAAAAATTTTGGTTGATTTAAAACAAATATTATGATACAAACTTCATCAGTAAGCTTAAAATCTAGAACACATAACCTAGTGATAAAAGTTTTAAAAGTTTAATTACCTACCTCAAGGCAGTTAAGAACTCACAAGTTTGATCTAAATCTGACACGAGCACATTAGCACATAGTTATGTGAGGTATGACATATAATTTTGATGTATATGTTTCCATGACCTAACTATAATCAGATAACTTGTTAGAAGAACACTTTGGCATAGAAAAATAGAAAAAAAATGATGATTACACAAAAAATGAAAATAAAATGCTCCTAATGATAATTAAATGAACTTTCCACTGAGTAACTGGACCTCTTGCCTCAATAAGCAATGAGTGTTCACGTCAAAAGATGGGAATTATGCATATAATGATCATTAAAATTTCCACTGAGTAACTGGACCTCTTACCTCAGTAAGCAGTGAGTGTTCACGTTAAAAGGTGAGAATTTCGCTTGGCTGCATTAAGACCAGTTAGTTTCGTAGCCCTTTTTACTCGAGTTAGTAAGTTCTTAGGGGTGTATTTACACCTAATGCCCTAAAACCATCTGGTTTGGGAGTCATTGGCTAAACACTCGCTACATGGGTCAATTAGAAAGCTTAATGGAACTCAACGTGGCAAAATTCTCATGATGAAAGAAAAAGAAAGAAATAAAACTATGCCATTGTTGTTCATTCTGATAAGAAATTCGATGAATGTTAGAACACCAAACACTATGAATTAGAGTTATTTGGAAGCCTCAACTTTATTTGCTAATTCACCACACATTAAGTCACAATTACGATGCCTTAAACCAGCCTTGTGTAAGTAATTAGAATTTAAAACCCTTATTCATTGCAAAGATGTGTTCTTATTATAAACTTACTCATGAACAGACATCAAGGTTTTATGTGCAACTCAAATTTTTAGATGTCATGAATCATGAATTTATCTTTGATTTTGCTTTTCAAATAGTTTTTCATTTTGTATTGCTAAGAGACTAGCAATATATAAGTTTGGGGGTGTGATAAGTGCTTAAATATTCATATTTAAGCCCCTTAATTTATAATTGTTAGACACTTTGTTTATGTATTTTAGTAGATTCTACTTCATTTTTGTGTTTTCTGTGTTTTTCATAGGTCTTTGAAGAAAAGATGACATTTTGGAGCCCTAAGGAAGAAAAACTAAGGATCTGGAACCAGCCAAGTGCTCTCGAGCACACCTCCCTTGAGATCGAGCGCACAAGCACTCGTGCGCACACCTAGAAGGCTCGAGCGCACCCATGTGCTCGAGCGCAAAGGCATGTGATCAAGCGCACACGCATAGAAAGGCGACAGAGCCAACTTTAAAAAGATGTCTTCTGGTCTTATTTTGGAAATTAAAGTTTCGAGGCATCCTTAGAACCCTATATATAGTCTTGTAAAACACATAAACTATACTTTGGATTTGGCTTTTAAGTTGTAAGCTTTGGAGAGGAATTGATGACTCATCTCCATAGTATTCTTCGGGTTTTATTTTTCTATTTAGTTTATGTTATGATGATGTTTATCATAGACAACATGTGTAACTAACTTCTTAATAGGGCTTGATTGAAGCCCTAGTTATGCTTTTCTTTATATAAGTATTGTTGCCTTTGCAAATAGCCATGTTATGATGCTTTAATTGATTGATACTTATTTTATTGAATTCCTCATATGTGTGTGTCTGATCAACGTATGCATGTGGTATGGATTAGTTAGTTAGATCAATTTGGATGACCAATTCCTGGGTCTGACAATAGTAATAAAAGAAATCCACATTGGATTCTTGGGTTAATCAACATGGGAAACTGGGAGTATACAACATGCCTTAGGTCTCGTGTGGTTATCGATTTCCACAGCCCTTATGCTCTCTTAAGGAACAACTCTGTATACACCATGCTGAATCCCTTAAGAGATAAAAAAGTTAGAGTATACAGCATGCCTAACTCGTTGCTTAGGAAAATCAATAGCTTAAGGAGCGGACCAAGTCCTTAGGTTGACAACCATTAGGTATTCATGGTAGGGCTAGAGCATTGGCACATTACTTATTGGGAAAGTATGATTAGTGGTGGATATCAAAGCCCTATGTTCTTATCATTATCAATCTAGACTCAATATTTATTTCTATCAATTTTTGCATTGTGAAACTGGTTCTAAAACGAAATTCACTAATCCCTGTGGAGATGATCTCGCACTTGCACATTATGCTACTGTAGACCTTGTGCCCTTGTAAATAAAACAAGTTCGATTATTTGCTTATTAATTTAGGTAGATAAACGCTCAATAAGGCCACTGAGTACGGTACGGTTTTATTAATTCTTGTCATTATTTAGTCCTGTCTAATAGTTTATTAAGTTGTTAGTACTTTTTGCCCTTACGATCGAGCGTACTACACAGTGTGCTCGAGCGCACTCTTACCCTGTGCTCAAAGGCGTGCGAGCGCAACACATCAACGCACACACTTGCACACAAGTGCGATCGAGCGCACTTCTCATTGCACTCGAGCATACTCGGGGCAGAGAGTCACGTGCTTGTTTAAAATCACCTAATTCTGTTAAACCCTTTTTACTCTCACTCTCACTCACATACTCTCTCTCTCTCTCTCTCTCTCTCTCTCGCACAGCACCCTCACTCTCCCTCTATCTCGTTTTCAATCATAATAATCCTCCTCCATCCCACATTAAACTCACTCATCACCATCATCATCTCCCCATTTCACCAAAACATTGAACCAATCCGTTCCTCCAAGTATACACTTATTTATTTCTAAACTAACACACAAAATCACACAATCACACGCGTTTCTAATTTTTTTGTTAAACTAATTGCATATACATGTTTTGTTTGCTTGTATGGTTGTATTTTTGGTTTTTCAGGAGGTCGAGACCCTTGTAGGGTGCTGCCCATAGCTTCGTACCTTTATCACCCATAACCTGTTTGAAAGATTGCTTGCTCCAGTGTGCTCGAGTGCAGGGAGTCCATGATCAAGCGCAGAACATAGTTGCAATCAAGCGCGCTGCATTGTGATCGAGCGCAAATACTACAGAAACTTGCCCAGGATACCTAAACAGATAGCATCCACCTCCCGTGCCTCCGGTAACCGTACCCAGTCATCCCAGTCCAGTTTTGAACAACGAGAGATCTTGTTCAAAACTAAATTCAACATTGATGAGGACTTTAAGAGCTTGGAAGCCACTCAATGGGCGATCCAAGAATTCAAGCACCGGGGACTGAAAAGGCTGCTCAAGCCTATTTGTTCTGCTGCCTACACCCGGTTTGTGGTCTAGTTCTACGAGAACTTATCATTCGACTGCAATAGACTGGGGGTCTTATCTACATCGGTTCAGGGCAACTTTATAGAGGTGACCTCTGCTGACATAGCTTCTACTATTCACTGTTGAGATGAGTCCCTTCCCAAGGACACCCAAATAGAGGAGCAGCCAGAGTCTTTTCCTTTATCCTCCATCATTGAGGACATGTGGGCTGGCCAGTACGCCAATCGGTATAACAATACTAGGAGCCAATCCAAGTTACCTCCATGACTCTGGCTCGTGGATTTCATCCTCCAGTGGAATGTGTGCCCATTGGGGCACAAGACCCAGAGGAGGACCAGTTCCTACAGGCCTTATATGCATTCCACCATGGCCATTGGTATTCCATTCCGACTGTCATATGGAGCCAGCTCCATAAGTTCTGGGACTACGTCCATGGCCATCAAACCACCACAGCTAATGTATGGGGGCTCCCTTTCCCGTTCCTCCTCAGCTATATATTTAAGAAGAAGGGGATCAAGGGCTCCTCCATTGATGGATCGGTGAGTGACCACCCATTCTTTAGGAAGAGCCAGTGGAGCCCGAGCCAGTCCCACATGCCCAGAAGACCCCGAGGGCATGCATTTGCTGATGAATGAATAGAGGATGATCCCATGGAGACTGAGGACCCCACAGCGAGCTATACTTGGGAGGAGGATCATTCTGATATGGGACCTATAGGGTACCAGCATATTCTTGACAAGATGTCCTCTCTCTGGTTAAAGCTCTTTGACATTCGCCGAGAGGATAAATAGGCGACATTATTAGTACAGCAACGCATCAATGGCTTGGAGGCTCGTTTTACGAGACAAGAGATGATGCACTAGGTCATCCTGGATCGACTACCTCCCACACTCGGTACCTCATTGATTGCACCACCTGGAGACCAGTAGTGAGAGAGGTGCCCCATCTGGCTGAAGACATAAAACTTAGCGCTCATGGGAGGCACCCTACAGTATATCCTTTTATTTTTAGCATTTTTTCACATTTATTGTTAGTATTTACTTTTATAACTGTTTATTATTAGTATCTCTTATTTTTCAATATTACATTTGTTTTCCATTTCAGGGACAATGTGTGTGTAACAGTTCAAGTTTGGGGGTGTGCTACGAGCCATGCCAGCCATCTAGTTCTCCTTCTCCCAAGTCAGATCTTTCCATGTAACTCACACATTGGGGACAATGTGTATATTAAGTTTGGGGGTATGAGAGACACATTCACACACTTTTTCCCAGTTTTTTTTTTTTTAGTATTATTGAAAGATAAATGCATGTTCATATTGTTTTGCAAATTTTGGTTGATTTAAACAAATATGATAATAAGATTTCATGAGCAAGCTTAAAAACTAGAACACATGGTCTAATAATAAAGTTTTAAAAGTTTAATTACTTATTTCAAGGCATTTAAGAATTCACAAGTTTGATCTAAATCTAACACGAGCACATTAGCACCTAATTGTTTTGGGTATGACATATAATTTTGATATGTATGTTTCAATGGCCTAACTGTAATCGGATGACTTGTTAGAAGAACACTTTGGCATACAAACAAAATTTTATTGCACAAAAAGAGAAAATAAAATGCTTCTAATGATCATTAAATAAACTTTCCACTGAGTAACTGGACCTCTTGCCTCAGTAAGCAGTGAGTGTTCATGTCAAAATGTGGGAATTTTGCTTATAATAATCATTAAATAAAGTTTCCACTGAGTAACTGGACCTCTTGCCTCAGTAAGTAGTGAGTGTTCATGTCAAAAGTGGGAATTTTGCTTGGCAGCATTAAGACCAGTTAGTTTCGTAGCCTTTTTGACTCGAGTTAGTAAGTCCTTAGGGGTGTCTTTACACCTAATGCCCTAAAACCATCTGGTTTGGGAGTCATTGGCTAAACACTCGCTACATGAGTCAATTAGAAAGCTTAAGGGAACTCAACATGCCAAAAATCTCATAAAAAGAAAAAGAAAGAAATAAAACTATGCCATTATTGTTCATTATGATAGGAAATTCAATGAATGTTGAGACACCGAAACACTACATATTGGAGTTTTTTGGAAGCTTCATCTTTTATGTGTTAATTCGCCACGCACTAAGTCAGACTTGTGAGGCTTTATCCAGCCTCGAATAAGTAAGTAGATTTTTAAAAAAAAAATTATTCATTATGAAGATGTGTTTATATTTTAAGCCTACTCATGAATAAATATCATGGTTTTGTGTGCAACCCAAATTTGTAGATATCATAAATGATGAATTTATCTTTGATATGATTTTTCAGTTAGTTTTTCATTTTGTATTGCTAAGGGACTAGCAATATGTAAGTTTGGGGGTGTGATAAGTGCTTAAATATTCATATTTAAGCTCCTTAATTTACATTTGTTAAGCTCTTTGTTTACATATTTTATTATGTTTTACTTCATTTTTGTGTTTTCTGTGTTTTTATAGGTTCTTGGAGAAAAAGATGGCATTTTGGAACTCCAAGAAAGAAAACTGGAAGTCCTGGAAGCAGTATGTGCGATCGAGCATAGAAGAGTGTGATTGAGCGAACAAGCACTCGTGCGCACAAGAAGAAGGCTTGAGCGCACCCGTATAGTAAAACAGCAGAGCTAGTTTTGGAAAGAAAAGTTCGGGTCCTATTTTAGAAATTAGGGTTTCGAGGGGTTCTTAGAACCTTATAAATAGGCTTATAAAACACGGAAACACTACTTTTTATCTTCCTTCAGTTGTAAGCTTTGGAGAGGAATTGACGACTCTTCTCCACAGTATTTTTCGAGTTTATTCTTTTCTACTTAGTTTATGTTCTGATGATGTTTAGCATAATCAGCATGTGTAACTAACTTCCTAATAGGGCTTGATTGAAGCCCGAATTATGATTTTCCATATATAAGTATTGTTGTCTTTACAAATAGCCATGTTATGATGCTTTAATTGATTAATGCTTGTTTTATTGAATTCCTCATATGTGTTTGTCTGATTAACGTATGCATGTGGTATGGATTAGTTAGTTAGATCAATTTGGATGACCAAGTCCTGGGTCTGACAATAGTAACAAAAGAAATCCACACCGGGTTCTTGGGTTAATCAACATGGGAAACTGGAAGTATACAACATGCCCTAGGTCTCGTGTGGTTGTCGATTTCCATAAAACCTTATGATCTCTTAAGGAATAACTCAGTATACACCATGTTGAATCCATTAAGAGAGAAAAGAGTTAGAGTATACACCATGCCTAACTCGTTGCTTAGGGAGATCAATAGCTTAAAGAGTGGACCAAGCCCTTAGGTTGGCAACCATTAGGTATTCGTGGTAGGGCTAGAGCATTGGCACATTACTTATTAGGAAAATATGATTAGTTGTGGATATCAGAGCCCTATTTTCTTATCATTATCAATCTAAACTCAATATTTATTTCTATCATTTTGTATTGTGAAACTGATTCTAAAACAAAATTCACTAATCCTTGTGGAGATGATCTCGCATTTGCACACTATGCTACTGTTGATCTTGTGCACTTGCAAGTAAAATTGTTTGACTATTTTCTTATTAATTTAGGTAGATTATCGCACAACAAATATGTAGGGTAACCTTTCACCTGGGTTAATTGGAGAAAAGGACGTGATTTTGTGGAACAAAGACTTGATCAAGTTGTGGCTACTACCATTTGGTTTGATCGGTTTCCTACAATGTGGTTTAGAATTGAGTTATTACTAATTTGAACCATGTTGTGATTCTTTTGGAATTTGAAAGGAGATGAGTTAGACACTCTACTTCTCCAAAGCTATTTAGGTTTGAAGCAATGTGGTTACAAAATGAGCGATGTGAGGAGGAGGTAGCAAATGCTTGAAATGAGGGTCTTTGGATGGAGGGTGGTAGTAATATTTGTTTAAAGCTTCGGTAATGTCAAAATAGGTTATCTTTATGGATCACAAATTCTTTTGGGCATGTGTTACGTGATTTGAAAAGATTGTATCTTAAGTTCGAAAGGCTGCGGTTTAATGGGAGCCTTATAGAGCTAGGGAGGAGGCACGAGCAACAAAGAGTGAGATAATAGGTTGCTTAATAAAGGAAGAGGTCATGTGGAAACAATGCTTTTGGCTATTATGGTTATAGGGAGGGAATATGAATACTGCATGTTTTCACTCAAATGTTTCAAATAGGCAAAATTAGAATTGTATTAGTATGAGGAATTCTAGAAAGGAATAGTTATTAGATGAGAATGATTTGGATTATTTCATTACTTTTTTCTCATCTAGGGGGAGTGTAGTACGAATTCAATTATGAATGATGTTCAAAGAGGTGATGGAGGTCATGAATCATGAGCTTCTTCAAAAGGTGACTGATAAGGAAAATCATGAAGCTCTTTTCCAAGGCATCCAACAAAGGCTCTAGATCTGGATGCGATGCCTACTCTCTTTTTCTAAACTTTTTGGCATATTGTAAGTTCAAACATTATTGATACTGTTATTTTTTTTTTTTGTTTCTAGATGCTATATCTTAGGTGCTTTTGAGTTAATTAATTAATTGAAAAACAAACGAAAAGGAAATCAGGGTCATATGGCATTTAAGTTAGATATGAGTAAGGCATATAACTGTGTCGAATGCAAGTTTGTTTGTCAAATAAGGCTAAAGCTGGGTTTTCATGAAAAATGGGTGGAGTAAATTATGACTTGTACATCAACAAATTTTTATTCAGTCTTGATTAATGAGGAAGAAAAGGTCCATATTGTGCCTCATCAAAGTCTCTGTCAAGGGGATCCATTGTCTCCCTTTCTCTTTGTCCTCTGTGATGAAGACTTTTTCGGAATTGTTAAAGCATACGAAGATGGTGTGAAATATTCATAGTTTTTCCATTTGTCATGGGTGTCCTAGAGTCTCACACATCTTTTTTGCATATGATAGTTTATCATTCTCCAATGCTTTTGAGGAGGAGGCAAAAAATATTGTTAAGGTGTTGACTCTTTATGAGATAGTCTTTGGCTAGAAGATAATGTGGCTAAATCCTCCATTTTCTTTAGTAATGTGAGTTATGTGATGTGTAACTCAATATTGAGCATCTTGGGTGTCACTAATACTTGTTTGAATGATAAATATTTCGGCATTCTCTCTTTGATTGGAAGATCTAATAAACAAAATTTTCAATCCGTTATTAAGAGAGTTTGGTGGAAAATCAAGGGGTGGAAGGAAAATTTTCTTTCTAGGACGAGGCATGAAGTGCTTCTGAAATTTGTGGTGCAATCTATACCAACCTATGCCACGAGTTATTTTCATCTCTCAATTTCTTTTTGTAATGTAATTTTAAAGCTAATGAGACGGTTTTGGTGGGGCCATAAGAGTGAGGAGCACAAATTCCCTTGGTTGAGGTGAGAGGAGTTGTGCAAAGCAAAGGATGAAGGGGGTTTGGGTTTCAGGAATATACAATGTTTCAGCCTTGCCATGCTTGCAAAGCAAGGTTGGCGGCTTTTTATGGCTCCTGATTCTTTATTGTATAGAGTTTTAAGGGCTAAATATCCCAATAGGAATTTTTTTGGAGTTTGGGTTCAATTCTTCCCATTTTTTCACTTAAAAAAGCATTAAGGAAACAAAGTGGGTGTTGAATTTGGGGTTGTGATGGTGCATTGGAAATGAAAATTTTGTTCGCATTTGGGAGGATCATTGGTTGTTTATACCCTCCACGTTCAAAGTGGTTTCCCCAAGGAGTGATGGATGCAAATATTTCTATAGTATCGAAACTTATTAATAGGGAAGAGGGTTGGTTGAATGAGCCGCTGGTTCGGGAGTTGTTTCTTTCTCATGAGGCAACCTTGATCTTAACTATTCCTGTTAGCTCGTGTGTAGATCATTTAATTTGGCACTATAATAGTTCAGGTCATTTCACGATGCACAGTACTTATAAGTTGGCGGTGGAAAATGTTGCTTCTCAAAGTATAGGTCCGGTCTCTTATAGAAACCCCCAAGTGTGGAGGTCAATTTGGAAAGTTGTTTTCACTAACAAAAGTATAATTTTTATTTGGTTTGTGATACAGCCAATAAATACACCCAATAGTAAGATGACACGTGGATAGCCCTAGGTCCGTAACAAGACGACACGTGGACAGTCTTAGGTCCAGTAACAAGACGACACGTGGACATTCCCATGTCCAATAGTGAGACGACACATAGACAACCCTAGGTCTAATGATAAGACAACACATGGACAGCCCTAGGTCGAATAACAAGATGACACATGGACATTCCCATGTCCAATGGTGAGATGACACATAGACAAGCTATTGACAACCCCACTACCGTTCCCAAACACCCCCGCACAGACCTGTAAGCATAATTGCAGGGAGTACCATTCCCAGACACCCCCGTACAGACCTGCAAGCTTGATTCCAAGGATCACGACCCTCCTTGGGCACCCGGCCATACCTACTGACTGAGGGACGGAATCTCCAGGATTGTCCCATCTCAACCACATTGGCAATCTCTCCTCCAAAACACTATAAAAAGATCAATGTATGCAAGCACAAACCCATCCTCATTTTTTCAAGCTCATTTACTGAAAACACTAGTATCATAATTCTCTCCATTTCTCCAAAAACTTATACTGACAAAAGAGTCGGAGTTTCCTCGAAGGCATCACTCCCCTCTCCTCTGGTGACTCTCCAGTTCACCCCTATTTCCTTGTGCAAGCCCCCCTGAAGCACCGACCTCCAACTGAGCAACACATTTTCAGCATCAACAGATTGGTGCCGTCTGTGACCATACACGACAGCCAGTCTTCCCTCTGCTGGGGGCTCTATTTTGGCATGGTTCTAAGGGTGACTCGGATCCCACATCATTGAGTAAAGGGAAACTAACATCCTTATAAGGGTGGGAGTCCTCACTCTCTTACGAGGACTTTTAAACCTGTGCGGGCTCAAGCCCAAAGCGAACAATATAGTGAGACATGTTGACCTTGACCTCAATAAAAATGATGTCGTCTATGGGAAAATCACCATCTCTTGCTAACAGTAAAAGTGAAGAATAAGAACTCATTTGTTTCCATGCCTCCTAAAAACATCACGAAGAATACCGGCAAGGGAATTTCCAGGCCCGGCACCATACATACACAAAACAGCACCTATAGCTAGCGGTCTGGGTCAAAACCTCTTGTGGTATTCTAATGAAGGTCCTCTGGCAACAACTCACAGCCCCTTCCAGGAACATAGCACCCCTATTGCACAGAAATTAGCCCACCCCAAAATCTCCAAGAGGCCCCTGCAGCACATCCCACTATGCCTATGCTCTAAGCAGAGTTCGTGGAACTCTCCCGACTGGTGACCGACCTCATCGCTGAGGTCCGCAGAGGAACTTTCCAGCCCTCCCCCATACCTCCTCGATAGAATCCTAGACTCGCAAGCTCCACCAGTCATGGACTCCCCATCGACAACCGTTCACGACAGAGTCTTCACTACCCCACACCATCAAATCCAACGGAAGCCTTTCTTCCAAGAGCAACCTCGGTCTCGACAGGCGGATCAAATAAATGGAGGAAAGAATCAACGAAGCAGTGAAGTGTCGAAACCACGGCATCTTGGACGAGCTCAACATTCAGAACCCGCTCTTCACTCAAGAAGTCCTCAAAGCCCCACTCTCGCCAAACTTTCGAATTCCCTAAACCAAACCCTACAACGGTTCTGCAAACTCCTTGGATCATCTCCGGCACTATAAGACCACAATGACGTTGCATCAGCATTCCAATCCCGTAATGTATTTAGCATTCTCCCTGACGTTCGAGAAGGAGGCCGGATTATGGTAATCTCGTTTGAAACCAGGAAGCATTGGCACATTCAAGGAACTCAGCTATGCCTTCGCGTCTCATTTCCTTAGCAGCAAGTGACCCAAGAAGACTTCAAAGTCTCTGTTCAACATCATCCAACTCTGGGGAGAGAGACTCTGAGCCTACATCTCGAGGTTCAATGTTGTCTCTTGGGAAATCCTTGACCTTGACCCCAACGTCCAGATGCTAGCATTCAAAAATGGGCTAAAATCAGGAATCTTCTGCTCTAAGCTGACCAAGCGACCACCTAGCAACATGAACGAGATCTTGGCCTGAGCTAAGAAGTACATGCTGGCAAAAGATGACCAGGCCTTCCGGATAGAGCGAAAAGGGAATGTAGAGAAGAAGATGAGAGGCCCTGCCAGTCCTCACCATGTACCAACCAGGCGACCTTTCCACAAAAAGAGGTACAAGACCCCCAGTCACTTCAAGAGCTTTACTCTCCTCGACGCATCCAGGACCAACGTCTTAATGTAACTCTAAGACAGGGCAATTCTCCAGTGGCCTCCGAAATCGTTACGCCTCAACGAAGATTAAAGCAAATGGTGCTGATTCCACAGAAACAATTGGCATGACATAGAGGACTGCCTGAACCTAAAACACCAAATAGAAGCCCTTATCAACAGAGGGCAGTTGAAAGAATTCACCAGACCATGACAGGAGAAAGCACCTGAACGACCCCGAAGAAGCTCCTGAGCGCCCGTCCAGTCTAAACGGGATGAACAAAATCCCTCAGAGAAGTCCAAGGCCAAACCAGGAAAGGCCTAGCCAAAAAAACCTAAAAGCCACCACAACCAAGATCATCAAGACTATCTGTGAGGCCCCGCTGCCGGAGGTACCTCGAGACTCAAGGGAAAGGCCTACGCTAGGTCTGTAGCCTAGGTCAGTGGGCCTCACAAACGCAAGAAAATGGACCAGGTAATCTCCTTCACAGACGAAGATCTGGAGAGGGTCCAGACCCCACACGAAGATGTCGTGGTTGTCTCTCTTCTCATGGCCAACCACGATGTCAAGTGCATCCTAGTCAACAACGAAAGTTTAGCTGACATCTAATTCTGTGACGTATTCCAGTAGATACAGCTGGAAGATGCTAAGCTAAAACCAGTCTCCACCCCACTCTACGGTTTCTTAGGGGGTCCAGTGTTTGCTAAAGGTAGCATAATTCTCCCAATCACCGCAAGAACAGCTCCACAAACGACCACCGTACAGACTACTTTCCTGGTGGTTAGACAACTGTCGTCTTACAATATGATCCTCGGCAAATCCGCCCTTAACAAACTCAAAGCGGTCGTGTCCACGTGCCACTTGAAAATGAAGTTCCCCACCGAAGATGGGGTGGGTGAAGTCTAGGAAAACCAACAAATCTCTAGATCTTGCTATCTAAACGCTGTAAGGGGAGGAAGAAAGACAGAGGCCCTCCATCTCGAGTTGGAAGACCTCAAAGATGAATGGAAGACTCCGAGGGGTTAGCCCATGGAAGAATTGACCACGATCCCCCTCGACGACGATACATCCCGAACAGTTCAGATCGGCTCCAACCTCCCCGAAGACCCCAAAAGATTCTTACTCACCTTCATTCAAAAGAATCAGGATCTCTTCACCTGGTCGGCCTCAAACATGCCCAAAATCAGTTCAAAAGTGATCATGTACCTATTAAACGTGAATCAAGCCACAAACAAGTCATCCAAAAGAAAAGGTCATTCACTTTCGAGCGGCAAGCCGCTATCAAAGTCGAAGTGGACAAGCTACTCGCAGTGAATTTTGTCTGGGAAACAGACTACCCAAACTGGGTGGCTAACATTGTGATGGTCAAGAAAGCCAATTGTAAGTGACGAATTTGTATCGATTTCAAGGACCTAAACAAAGCTTGTCCGAAGGATGGCTTTCCATTGCCACGGATCGACCAGCTCGTCGATGCGACGTCAGGGCACGGACTTCTGACCTTCATGGATGTCTACTCTAGTTACAATCAGATCCTCATGCACATATTCAACCAAGAGAATATGGCCTTCATCACTAGCCAGGGATTGTAATATTGCAAGGTCTTGCCCTTCGGCCTCAAAAATGCTGGGAAACTTATTAAAGATTGGTAAATAAGATGTTTTGCGGGCAGATCAGAAAGAACATGAAAGTCTACGTGGATGACATGTTAGTGAAAAGTGTCAGGACCAAGGACCACGAAGCCGATCTTGAGGAAGCATTCAAAGTACTTCGACGTCATCAAATGAAACTTAACCCCATGAGGTATGCCTTTGGAGTCACTGAGGGGAAGTTCCTCGGCTTCATGGTAAACGGACAGGTAGTTGCTTTGAGCCGATGCATGTCAAAATCCGCAAAGAAGTGCCTCCTCTTCTTCAAGGCCATCAGAAAAGCAAAGGACTTCGCCTGGACTGAAGATTGTCAGAAAGTGTTCGATGAGCTAAAAGAATATTTGTGCTCACCCCCTTTCCTGACCAAACCCGTCACCAACGAAGAAATCTTTTTATACCTATCGGTCGGATAGGAAATAGTGGGCTCTATCCTAGTCTAAGAGGAAACAGGTGTCCAGAAACCTGTGTACTATATAAGCAAGATCCTCCACGATGTGGAAACACGGTATCTCCCTATGGAAAAAATAGCATACGCCCTCCTAATCACTTCCCGAAAACTCCGTAAATCAGATGTCTCCATGAGGATGGTCAAGTGGTCCATAAAACTCGATGAGTTCAACATCCGATATCATCCCTGCAAAGCCATCAAGGCTCAGACCCTCACAGATTTTTTCATTAAAACAACACTCCAAGGAAAAATAGATCTTACCCCAGACCTAGACGTTGTCGAACCAGTTCTACGGTGGACCCTACATGTTGACGGATCCTCCAACAGCATTAGAAGCGATGCTAGGCTTATCCTATACAGCCCAGACAATTTTACCATTGAGTACGCCTTAAGGTTCGGGCTCAATCCCTTCAACAATGAAGCAGAGTATGAGGCATTGCTTGCTAGATTAAAGTTAGCCAAAGTGATGTCCATCGACGCCTTGGACGTATACAGCGACTCACAACTGGTAGTGAATTAGATCAACGGAGAATTCAAAGCCCGAGGAGAGAAGATCTCCCGTTACCCAGAGAAGGCCAGAGAACTCGTCACTAAGTTCAAAGTATTTCGGATAAACCAGGTCCCACGGGCAGAAAATTCGAAAGTTGATTCCTTAGCTTGACTCGTCTCCTCTAGCCAACCAGAGCCCACGCGGACAATCTACCTTGAAATACTCGTTGTCCCAAGCATCGAGGAGATACCCATACTGCCCGTAATCGAAAGAGAAACTTAGTTTGATCCTATCCTCCGATATTTGCGGGATAGGCAGCTCCCTGAGCAAAGAAGCGAAGCCAGAAAGATCATTTCCTGAGCCTCACAGTATACAGTCATAGACGACCAACTATAAAAGAGAGGTATCACAACGCCCTATCTAAAGTGTCTAGGGCTAGCCGAAGCCAACTATGCCCTTCAGGAGGTTCACGAAAGAGTCTGTGGTAATCACCTAGGAAGCCGACCCCTGACCTTCAAAATACTCCGGCAAGGCTACTATAGGCCCAAAATGCAAAAAGAAGCCATTAAGTTAGTCAAGAAGTGCAAAAACTGCCAACAGTACTCTCTAGTACCCCACTGACCGACAAACCCTCTTACCTCGATCATGAGCCCACTCCCTTTTGCCTTGTAGGGGATGGACCTCCTCGGTTCCTTCACCGGGCCAACGGAAGCATCTCATCATGACAATAGATTACTTCACTAAATGGGTCGAGGCCGAACCGCTGGCCAGCATAACTGACCTCCAAGCACAGAGCTTCATTTGGAAGTCCATAGTGTGCCGTTTTGGCATTCTTTATATGCTGGTGACAGACAACGGCAAACAATTCGACAATTCCCGATTCAAGCTTTCTGCGAAGAACTACGCATCAAACATCGATTCTCCTTTGTCGGATACCCACAAGCTAATAGATAAGCCGAAGTAACCAACAGAACACTTCTGCAGGGTGATAACACTCAAACGAACATGCGATTATTATGTATAGCTGAGGTGTCGATCCCACGAGGAAATCGAACTACAAAAGAAAGTGTAAACCTTAACACTTGATTATGCCCAAAGAATAACGCGGTAGTTATAGCACAGCTTTGGGGTGTCGATTCCACAGGGAGACAAATTTAAAGAATAGTAGAAGGAATAAAGAAACTAAAGAAAAATATTAAATGATTAATTGAGAACAAAGATTAATTTTAAATGCAAATTAAAGTGAAGCAAAGTGACTAACGGAGAAAGTACTCAAATTTGACAAATAGTAAAGTGTCGGGCATCCCTTGCACAAATCTGGTATTTTAATTTTTCTTAATTCATTGAATAACTCAATTGGGAACTCAATTCCCAAAATTCCCAATCAGAAGGTGTAGATTTATAAACCAAGATTAAACCAAATGTAACCCTTTGAAAAATCATTTACCACTTTTAAAATACGTAAATTATTATCACTATTGAGAAAATCCAACGACGACAATATACTCAAGAAGTGATATTGCAGCAAAGAATTAAATTAATATAGATAAATAATTGATCCAAACATAATCAAAGAACTAATCCATTCAATAGAGAAAGCATGACTGAATCCATAAACAGAATAAATTCTACGATTATGAATAAATTCTACGATTATTCGGAGAGGAAAACATCACCAATGAATTGAGAATGATAAAATAAAAGAGTTTTAGTAATTGAAAATCAAATACATAAATTAAAAAATAAACAAAAATATCATCTACTGTGCAAGTTCATCCCTAGCCCCACTTGAGAATTTAGTTACCCATAAATATAATGGACAACAAAAATCTCAAGGGAAAAATTAGAGCAAACATTAAAGTGCTAAACATTAAACTTTAAAACTTAAAAGAAATAAATTAAAACTAACAATATATGGAGAGAGAAATTCCACTCGCAGCTGCTGTGTAGTGCTCCCCCCAATTGGTAGCAAAATCCTCCAGATTGCACCCCTTGGTAGCAAAGCCTCCGAGATTGCACACCCTGGTAGCAAAGCCTCCGAGATTTCACACCCCTTTGATGAAGTGAAATGGGGCTTTTATAGGGGAATTCTATAAGTGCAATGTGTTTCCAATCCGATGTGGGATGTGGGATTTAAGCCTTCACATGCCCTTGAAAACTTCTACTCACGCTAAAATCATGCATAACCTATCTGTTGTCTACTAAAACTGCCATAACTTTCTCTAAAAAAATCATGTTTATGAGCCGTAAAATTCTCCAGAAAATAGAAATCCAGATCTTTCCAAGTATATATGGCTCATTTTCTGTTTCTTTCTTAATCATTATAGTTTAATTCGCAAAAATCACTTCTGCCACGCTAAAATCATGCACAACCTGACATTTGTCTACTAAAACTGCCATAACATTCTATAGAAAAATCATATTTACAAGCCGTCAAATTCTCCAGAAAATAGACATCTGGATCTTTCCAAGCATATATGGCTCATCTCATGGTTCTTCCTGAATCAATACAGTTTAATCCATAAAAATGGCTGATCTGTATGGGCAATTTTGGCAATTTAGTGAAACTCCTTTCCAAGTGCTTGTAAACCTGTAAAACAACGAAAAAACAACTCAAAGTAACAAATTCCTAAGCTAAACATATAAATAAATACTTGAGCGTTGTTATGCTTGATCGCAGGTCTCCTATGCTATATTGCAACAACAGATTTCAGCTTTTGTATTTTTTTCACATTAAATCCCCAATTTCCTTTGCAATCCTATAAAACATTAAAAATCATAGAACTAACACAAAATATCATATTAGGACACAAATAAAGAATTAACAAATGTAAATTAAGGGGCCAAAATATGCAATATTTGGCACTCATAAACACCAAACAATAAAGTTTAAATAAGAAAATCTGAGTTTTATGAATGAAATTAAATAAGAGAGTTGTGAAAATATGATGAAGAACTCAATAAAGAAATAACATGGTTCTAGGAATCATTCCTAAGTTCGTTGCCTTATTCCTATCTTAACTCGAATGTTTTGTCTTAATTACTAGTTTCATATCCTAAACAAGCAATTGGTAAATATTCAATCAAAGCACATAAGTACCCTAATGTAATTGCCATAAATTACTCCTTAATTCCAATTCAAACACACATGATCTATCTTGTAAATTATCAAGAAGCGACAATATATTTCAATAATAATACTGCAGTAATGGACAAACCTATAAGATAGATCTACCAAAATCAATTGCATCTAACAACTTTGACATAAGGAAAGCTTGACTAGACTTACATGGAGAAAAAGAATGCAATCACCGGATTAAGAAGATCTAAGAGAAGAAGAACATAAATTGCAGTTGTCATATGAATTCAAATCCTTCTTATTTAATCAAAGAGTAAATCATAAACAATGTTTAACAATCAATCCATACAACTGAATCAAAGATAGAAATAAAAATAACTACACCTAGAAACTCATTTTTTCGCCTTGCTTGGAGTTTAGTTGGACATGGAGTTCATCCTTGATCACTTCGAAGAAGAAGAAGATGAAAGCTCTCTTCAAAAACTCTTGTCGCCCCCTGTTCTCTGAGTCTAAATTCACATATATAGTTGTATGGAGATGGCTTTGTAGACAAAAAAGTAGTCCTAGGGTTTCTATTCAGGCCGTGTGCTTTTGCTGCTGTCCAGGCCTGGTTCTATCTGACCTTTGTCTACTAAAACTGCCATAACTTTCTCTAGAAAAACCATATTTCTGAGCTGTAAAATTCTCTAGAAAATAGTCATTCGGATATTTCGAAACATATATGGCTTATCTCCTAGTTCTTCCTAGATCAATACAGTTTAATCCGTAAAAATGACTGATCTGTCACGTTGAAATCACGCACAGCCTGACCTTTGTCTACTAAAACTACCATAACTTTCTCTAGAAAAATCATATTTATGAGCCATAAAATTCTTCAGAAAATAGACATCTGGATCTTTCCAAGCATGTATGGTTCATCTCCTGATTCTTCCTGAATCAATACAGTTTAATCCACAAAAATGACTTATCTGTACGGGAAATTCTAGTAATTTAGTAAAACTCCTTTCCAAATGCTTGTGAACATGCATAGAATCTTCGTACTTTAATCAACATTAGCTTTTCCATCTCTTTTAAACCCAAAATACCTGAAAAATGCATCGAAATAAATCAATATACCAAGAATGACACTTAAGAATTATTAAGGCATAAATGTGTAATCCAGCCCTAAATCAACCCTAAATACTAACAAATAAACACTATTAAGATGCATTTTCTTACTCTCATCATAACCCCCAACTAGCTTATTGCTAGTCTTTAGCAATTCAAGCGAAAGAAAAATGAAATGAATTCTATACTAGAAATCAAAACAAAACCTAAAATCCTAAAAACAAAACACAGCAATGTTAGCGTTAATCTAATAGTAATTCAAATTTTTGTCTCCAAAATTGCACATAACACACAACACATAGAATCATTAAATACCACCCAAGTCCAAAAACAATCCAAACATCAACCTCATATTCGTTATCGACTCTTAAACATCCATCTTACCACAAACCATTAATCCAAACACACAGATGATTTTATGCACAATATTCATGAATACAAGTCTTGGCCTCTAAAATCATATTAAATTGCATGATATCAATCACAAATCAAACTCCATAGGCTCACTTTTCAAATCACTCTCCACTAATGTAGAAAAATCACACTACGTCGGATCACTAGGTCTTTAATAGGCATGTAACGTTAGGCTAAGGTAAAGGTCAAGAAAGAACGGGAAAAATTAAACAAGTAAAAGAACTCAGTCTCTGATAGGTGCTTAAATATTCATATTTAAGCCCCCTTATTTACATTTGTTAGGTCCTTAATTACGTTAATTTTATTTCTTTTACTCCATTTGTGTGTTTTACATGTTTTTATAGGGTTTTGGAGAAAAAGAAGCAGTTTTGGCACTTAAAGGAAGAAGCCTGGAATCCCTGGAGCAGTCTCTAGAAAAACTGCGATCGATCACAATATACAATGCGATCGAGCGCACATTTCGATTGAGTGCGCACAAAAGGGATCGAGCGCAGCACTACGATCGAGTGCAAGACACATTGCGATCGAGCGCACATGTACGGGCGTGAACAGTAAACTGCAGAACCCTATTTTGGAAATAAAAGAGTTTTGTTTTTAGAAAAGTTTTAGGAACTCATGGGCCTCTTAGGACTTCTCAAAGACCAATAAATACACCTGTAAAGCACACACAAAGAAGACCACAACTTAGATAACACTTCTCTTAGCTCTTACTTGGAGTTGTAAGCTTTGGGAGAGAATTGACGCCTCTTCTCTCAGGTTTATTCTTCTCTTTATGTTTAGTTTATATATGATGTTTTTAGACAGTATGTGTAACTAACTTTCTTATAGGGCTCGATTGAAGCCTTAGTTATGCTTTTTCATATATTTATTCATTGATAAATCTTTGCTAATAGCCTTTATTATGTTGCTTAATTTGATTAATGCCTGTGCTTATTTAAATTCCTCATATGTATGTGTATGGCCAGCGTATGCATGTGGTATGGACCTATTAGTTAGATCAATTTGGATGACCGAGTCCTGGGTCTAACATTAGTAACGAGGGATATCTTATCCGGATACCCAGGTTAATCAACATGGGAAACTGGGAGTAGATACCATACCCTAGGTCTCATGTGGTTGTCGATTTCCATAGTACTTATGCTTTCTTAAGGAACAACTCAAGCAGATACCATGCTGAATCCCTTAAGGAAGAAAAAAGTTAGAGTAGATACCATGCCTAACTCATTGCTTAGGGAAATCAATAGCTTAAGGAGTAGATACCATGCCCTTAGGTTGACAACCAGTAGATACGCATGATAAGGCTAATGCACTGATACATTATACAATTAGGAAAGTATGACTAGTGGTGGATATCAAAGCCCTATGTCTTTATTATTATCACTCACATTCAACAGTTATTTTATTTCTTTTTACTTTAAAGAAACTAATTCTAAAAACTGAACTTTACCAATCCCTGTGGAGATGATCTTGCTTTCGCACACTACACTACACTGTCGACCTTGTGCACTTGCAAGTAAAACTAGTGCGATTATCTGCTTAATTATTTAGGTATATAAACGCTCAATAAGTTTTTGGCGCTGTTGCCAGGGATTGTGCTAAAAGTTCCTTTTAGGATTACCTTCGTTTAATCATTATTATTATTACTTTATTTTTACCATCTTTGTTTTATCAAAACCTAATCAAATTCATTTTCTGTTTCAGGCACGTAAAACCATAAATCACACTTTCTGTGGTACTTGCGATCGATCGCAACCTCCTGTGCGATCGAGTGCATTTAGGGCAGAGAGTTACCCGAGCAGCAGAGTTGCACTGCTGCACTGAAGCCGGTTTTCCTGATTTATGCACGGACTGCGATCCCGACATCCAACATTTTTTCCCCTTGATCCCGAGCTTGAGAGGACTATCTAATAAAAGCTAAGGAACAACTTCGAGGAGAACGAAGAAGAAGTCGAGAACGAAACACAAATGACGGAACAGCTCGAGAACCAGTAACCACCTGCACGAGTACCGATGAAGCACTCCTTCATCCCTCGGAACATTGATCAACCATCATGTATTGCATATCAACCTGAGGTGGTAGGAAATTATTACATATCTCCGCATATCTTGAATGCTTTGACTCGTTTTAGAGGCACTCCTAATGAAGATCCACACTTGCACCTTCGAGAATTTTTCGATCTTTGCAAATTCCAGCACATAAAAGGACTAGACCAAGAAGGAATAAGGTTGATTCTGTTCCCTTTTTCCTTGAAAGATAATGCTAAACTTTGGTATAATTCTTTGCCTGCAGTTTCCATCCACACTTGGGAGGAGTTGGCAAGCAAGTTCCTGAAGAAGTTCTTTCTAGCCCAAAAGACAAGGCAAATGAGGAAGGAGATCCAGTCCTTCCAATAAAAGGATGGGGACCTCTTCTTCGAAGCATGGGGACACTTCAACGAGCTGCTACTGAAATGCCCACACCACAACCTGCCTCAAGATGAACTAGTACAAGCATTCTATGAAGGTTTAACTGATACTAACAAATGTATTGTTGATTCAGGTTGTGGAGGAGTCCTGATGGAGAAAAGCAGTGAAGAAGCAATGGAGCTCTTCGAAACCCTCAGCGAGCACACCCAGCAATTCTCCTCTCGAGGTAGACATGTAACCAAAGGTAAAGGTGTCTATGAGGTAAATCTGAATGGAGGATCTTCCTCTCAAATGGCAGCAATGGAGAGAAAACTAGACTTATTGGTAAAAGCCATGGCTGCTCAAAATGCCTCATCCAGCCTACCATCTACCCCACTCCAGGTATGTGCAATATGTTCCCAATATGATCATAACACTGATACTTGTCCTTTGTATTCACTTGCAGATACAGAACAAGCAAATTATGTGGGACCTAATAATTATCCGCCGAAGAATAACCCATATACAAACACATACAACCCCAGATGGCGGAATCACCTAAATTTCTCATGAAGCAACAACCAGAACAATCAAGGACATCAACAAAACCCCTAGCCTCCTACTCATGCTACTCCCGAACCAAAAAAGAACGACCTTGAAAGTCTAGTAAAACAAATGGCTACTCAGCAGCAGCAATTTATGACGTCACAAGAACAGTTCATGACTCACCAAAAACAGACCACTGCAGCACATGCGCAAGCAATTCAAAGATTAGAGGTACAAATGGGACAACTAGCTAAGGAGCTCAGTGACAGAAAGCAAGGAGAGCTCCCGGCTTAAACACTACCCAACCCTAGGGGACATCAACAATTAAACGCTGTAACAACCCTGAGAAATGGTAAGGTAATAGGGTCCAATGAATCTGTAACAGCATCCAAAGAGACACCATCGGCAAGAAGGGTAAGTGAGATGGAGAAAGTGAATGCACCACCCTTCCCGCAAAGGTTAGTAAAACAAAAGAAAAACAATAAACTAATCGCTATTTTTGAAACTTTGCAGAAAGTTGAAATTAACATTCCTCTGTTAGATGCAATCAAACAAATACCTGCATATGCTAAGTTTTTAAAAGATTATTGCACTAACAAAAGAAAGTTCCAAGAGTATGAGACGGTAGCCTTAACCGAAGAGGTAAGTGCTGTACTTTTAAGAAAATTACCACCTAAACTAAAGAATCCGGGTAGTTTTACTATTCCTTGTAGGCTAGGTGACCAGCTATTCGAGCATGCACTATTAGATCTAGGAGTGAGCGTCAATCTGCTGCCATTCAGTGTGTACGAGACGCTAGGTTTGGGGGAGCTTCAACCAACCTCCGTCACTTTACAATTAGCTGACCGAAGCATCAAACGACCGAGAGGTATCCTTGAGGATGTGTTGGTAAGAGTAGGTAAATTCATTATACCTGCTGATTTTGTAGTATTAGATATGGAAGAATGTACTTTGAAAGGGGAGTAGTCACTATGAAAGTAAATAATGATGAGATAGAATTTAAAATATTTAATACATCAAAATCAGTCAATGAGGAAAATGAGTATTCTGATGTGAGCCTTATGTAAGATATTGTTGAGGAAGTTTCACAGGTCCATCACACTGTTCAATTGGAGACTATCCCCAACCATAAGGATACAAGAGTGGACATTAGGCCGGAGGAGGACAATGTGATTAAAGACGTCAATAAAGCTGTGCACCTTTTCAAGAACACACCAAGATCTTTAAGTAAGTATGGTATTCAATTTGAACCTCATGCACCTACTGATACTACCTTTCCTTACTTTATTGACCAGGCACCAAGATTTAAGATGCAGCAGTTGTCAATGGCACTAGAACCACCTGATGTGGGCTCTAAGTGCCCCCTCCCAAACAACTAGTACTATGGCACGAGAGCGCTTGAGCAGCTCATATTTGATTACTCATACAGCTCAAGCATCTCTACAGAGGTTAGTGGTACTGAGGCCACTAACAAATGGTAAGGTTGTACTATTCCAAAATTATCATTTTCAGCTGAGGTAAGTTGTTATTTTTGCCCAGACACACTGCTTGCGATCGATCGCATAATCCAGTGCGATCGAGCGCACTTGCTACAGAAGGTTTAGATATAAATCTGCAAATTTTCACTCACATGCACTCACACTCTCTCTCACTCGCACCTTCCCGTCTACAAGCATCTTCCACACTCACTCCAGTACCACCATCTCCACTCCACCATCACCACCATCAAACACCCATTACCACTGCATACACCTTCTCCACTCCACATTCTGTCCACTACACAAGGTACACATTTCCATTCACACATACACGAATTTTTACATACTTATTTACATTTTTAAGCATACATTTATGTTATTTTATGTGTGATTGGGTAGTTCTTGTTGTTTGCAGGAGGTTGGGATTGAATTCAAACCCTACAAACCATAGCTTGTATTTTTGGTGCACACAAGCTGTTCGAGAAAACGCCTGACCGTGTACGATCGAGCTCACTACATTTGCGATAGAGCGCATAGCCAGTGTGCGATCGAGTGCACCTCATTAAGATCAATCACAAATCAGGCAGAAACTAAAAAAAAAAGCATGTCTAGACCGTCTATTTCCACTTCTGGTGCATCCAGCAGTTGTGCCTCGTCATCCCGGCCCAACATAGAGCAAGGAGAGCTTTTATTGGAGACCACCTTCGCCATCGATGATGTATTCCGGTACATGGACGCCACTCAATGGGCCATCCAAGCATTACGACATCGAGGGGTTGAAGAGGTTGTTTAAGCTGGTCTGTTCCACTGCTTACTCTCAGGTCGTAGTCCAGTTCTACGCGAGCCTATCATTTGACTGCAGTAGACCAGGAGTTCTCACTTCTTCAGTCCGGGGCACACCCATCGAGGTGACTAATGTCGATATAACCGCTGTTTTTCATTGCACCGATGAGTCCCCTCTTAAGGACACAGATATCGAGGAGCAGTCAGAGTCCTTTGCCCTAGCTGAGATCATCACAGACATGTGCGTTGGCCAGTATGTCGACAGGCATAACAATGCGGCCTGCCGGTCCAAGCTTCCTCCACGACTGTGGCTTGTCGACACGATCCTGCAGCGTAATGTGTGTCCATTGGGGCATAAGACAAAGTGGCGAGACCAGTTTCTCCAGTCCTTATATGCCTTCCATAGAGGCCACTGGTACTCCATCCCGGCTGTCATTTGGAGCCAACTACACAAGTTTTGGGATCACGTACATGGCCGTCAGACCACCACGGCCAATGCTTGGGGCCTCCCTTTCCCGTTCCTACTCTCCTTCATCCTTAAGAAGAAGGAGATTAAGGGGACCCACAACGATGGGCCAGTGCGAGAGCATCCCTTCTTCGGGAAGGCTCAGTGGACACACAGCATCTCGCATATGCCACGAGGACTCTCGGCACCCGCTCCAGCAGCTGAGAGAGTTGAGGAGGATCGCATGGAGATCGAGACCTTGGTCATTAGCCCAGTACGTGAGGAGGACCATTCGGACATGGGACCCATCGAGTCCTAGAACTTTCTAGCTGAGTTGTCCCCCTTCCAAGGTAAGGTCTCTGCTGCTACCACACTCGTGCATTAGCGCATGGATAGTTTGGAGGCATGGTTAGCACGACAGGAGGCTATGCTGCAGGCAATTCTTAATTGCCTACCTCCGACACCCGGTACCTCCTCGACTGCCCCACCTGATGATAAGCAGTGAGAGGATACCACATCTGGCTGAAGACATTAAACTTAGCGCTCATGGGAGGCACCCCAAAGCATATCCTTTTTCTTAGTTTATTTCATTTTATTATTTGTATTTCCTAGTTTTTTTTTCTATCTGTTTATTATTACTTGTTTTCCATTTTATGTTTGTTTTTCTTTCTTTTTCAAGGACAACATGAGTGCATCTAGTTGAAGTTTGGGGGTGTGCTACAAGCCATGCCAGCCATCAGTTCTCCATCTCCCATGTCAGCTCCTTCCATGCTATTCACACATTGGGGATAATGTGCAATTTAAGTTTGGGGGTATAGGGACACATTCACACACTCACTATGTCCCACATTTTTCTTTTTTGTTGTTATTTTCATGGATAAATGCATGTTCATTCTGTCCGATAAATTTTTTGTTATCTAAACATAACTTTATGATTCGACTTCATTAGCTAGCTTAACATTTTGAACATATAGGCCAATAATCAAGTTTAGAACCTAGATCATTGCCTTTTAGACATTTAAGGATTCACAAGTTTGACCTAAACTATCACAAGCACACTAGCACATAACTGCGTGGGGTATGACATGTTATTTGGATGTGTATGTTTCTTTTGCTTAATTGTGAACTAGATGACTTATTAGATTGACATTTTGGCATATAAAAATATAAAAGATTGATTAGTACTCAAAAGAAGAAATAAATGCTCCTAATGATAAATAAAACTTGTTTTCTGCTGAGTAACTGGCCATCTTGCCTCAGTAAGCATTGCGTGTCACGTCAAAAGGTGGAAAATCTTAAATGATCATTAAAAAGAACTTTCTACTGAGTAATTGGCCCTCTTGTCTCAGTAAGCATTGAGTGCCAAGTCAAAAGGTGGAAAATTCTAAGTGGTAGCATTAAAACCAGTTAGTTTCGTAGCCTTGTTGACTCGAGCTAGTAAGTCCTTAGGGGTGTCTTTACACCTAATGCCCTAAAACCATTTGGTTTGGGAGTCATTGGCTAAACACTCGGTACACGAGTCAACAAGAAAGTTTAAGGGAACTAACTTGGCAAAAATCTCACAAATAAAAGTCTATGCCATATTTGTTGACTCTAATAGGAAGTTTGGTGAATCTTGAGTCATCGAAACACTACACGTTTGAATTTCTTGGAAACCAAATCTTTGGTGTGCTAGTTCACCACACACCAAAGTCGAACTTGTGATGTCTTAAATTCCCTCATGAAAGTGATTTGTGTTCAAAGCTCTTATTCATTGCAAAAATATGTTTGTATCTGTTAAGCTTGCTCATGAATGCGCATCATAGTTTTGTAAGATTTAAACTTTTGTTGGACACCATGAACATTTTATTTATCTGTTTTTTTCGTTTTAGTTTTTAATTTAGTATTGCTAAGGGACTAGCAATATGTAAGTTTGGGGGTGTGATAGGTGCTTAAATATTCATATTTAAGCCCCCTTATTTACATTTGTTAGGTCCTTAATTACGTTAATTTTATCTCTTTTACTCCATTTCTGTGTTATACATGTTTTTATAGGGTCTTGGAGAAAAAGAAGCAGTTTTGGCACTTAAAGGAAGAAGCTTGGAATCCCTGGAGCAGTCTCTGGACAAACTGCAATCGATCGCAATATGCAATGCGATCGAGCGCACATTCGAGCGCGCACAAGAGGGATCGAGTGCAGCACTATGATCGAGTGCAAGACACATTGCGATCGAGCGCACATGTACGGGCGTGAACAGTAAACTGCAGAACCCTATTTTGGAAATAAAAGAGTTTTATTTTTAGAAAAGTTTTAGGAACTCATGGGCCTCTTAGGACTTCTCAAAGACCTATAAATAAGCACACACAAAGAGCATCACAACTTAGATAACACTTCTCTTAGCTCTTACTTGGAGTTGTAAGCTTTAGGAGAGAATTGACGCCTCTTCTATCAGGTTTATTCTTCTCTTTATGTTTAGTTTATATATGATGTTTATAGACAGCATATGTAACTAACTTTCTTATAGGGCTCGATTGAAGCCTTAGTTATGCTTTCTCATATATTTATTCATTGATAAATCTTTGCTAATAGCCTTTATTATGTTGCTTAATTTGATTAATGCCTGTGCTTATTTAAATTCCTCATATGTATGTGTATGGCCAGCGTATGCATGTGGTATGGACCTGTTAGTTAGATCAATTTGGATGACCGAGTCCTGGGTCTAACATTAGTAACGAGGGATATCTTATCCGGATACCCAGGTTAATCAACATGGGAAACCGGGAGTAGATACAATGCCCTAGGTCTCATGTGGTTGTCGATTTCCATAGTACTTATGCTTTCTTAAGGAACAACTCAAGTAGATATCATGCTAAATCCCTTAAGGAAGAAAAAAGTTAGAGTAGATACCATGCCTAACTCGTTGCTTAGGGAAATCAATAGCTTAAGGAGTAGATATCATGCCCTTAGGTTGACAACCAGTCGGTATGCATGATAAGGCTAGTGCACTGATACATTATACAATTGGGAAAGTATGACTAGTGGTGGATATCAAAGCCCTATATCTTTATTATTATCACTCACATTCAACAGTTATTTTATTTCTTTTTACTTTAAAGAAACTAATTCTAAAAACTGAACTTTACCAATCCCTGTGGAGATGATCTTGCTTTTGCACACTACGCTACACTGTCGACCTTGTGCACTTGCAAGTAAAACTAGTACGATTATTTGCTTATTTATTTAAGTATATATTCGTCCAACAGTCTCTTAATTTTAGACACAATCTTTTTAAGCACTAAATAAACTTACTTCAACACCCAACTCATTCAACCATTTTTCGAGTATTTCTCTTAGTAATTCAACACTTTTTTTTTCTTCTTTCTTTGTCATAATTAATTTCTTTTTTATAGCACATAATTTCTCTCTTTTTTTATATTTTTTTTCTTCTTTTCTAGCACATAATCATTCACCTCCATTTTTATTTTTTACTCTTTTCCACAACCCCCAACCTATCTCCTTTAATATACTTGGGTTATGGTAATAATATTTTTTTTATATTTCCACCCTTAATCCTCATAAAGGTAAGTAAATGGGCTATTGAAAGAAACAAGGCTAAATTTTTTTTTTAAAAAAAAAGCTCAAACAGGTAACTAGCGATAAATATAACAATGGTAAGTTTGAAAGGCTCAAACGGTCCAAAGATGGCCTACATCATATCCTAAGTAGTGTGCATTCTAGGATTTCGCCTAAAGTGATTATCAAATAAGTTTTAGAGCTTGTCAAGACCGCAAAAGTATTCACAAAACATTCGCACATAAAACTTCTCTAAATGTTTAAGACTAATCATGCAATCTTACCGCAAACCAGAGTCTCAAACTAAATGAAGATCGACACTTAAAATTACTCTCAAACCGAAGTAAGATTTAACTTCTTCTAAAAGCTATATGTTATCTCAATTATAATCATATCATTGACATGTAAATTAACTCCAAAACTAACACAAAACATACTAAAAAAAAAAACAAAACTAAACCTAATTTTTTTAAAAAAAATCAATTTTTCAAGAAATATATATTTTTTCTAACAATTTATCCTAACAAACGAATTAAAACAAAAAAGGCAAAGTAACACCAAACAATTCAATGGTATAAAATAGGAAATGTGTTTCCTCTACCCCTCAACCTAAGACTTGCATTGTCCTCAATGTGAAAGAAAAAATGTCGAGAGAAAGAAAGAAAAAAAAAAGTAAAGAAAACTAAATAAATAAATAAAAATGAAAAAAAAACTAATGTACAATGGAATGAAAGTATCCGATTAAGAAGGATAAACCAGGGAGATGCTCCAAGAACTGTCTTGTATGTTGTTTGGTATGCCCAAAGCGCATCCAATAGACGCAAAGACCAATATTTTCGATTTGGATTTACCGTTTTTTCAAGTATTCACTTAATCTCCCTATTTGCTAGTTCTACTTGGCCATTGGTTTGTCGATGGTAAGTTGTAGAACCCTTATGGGTGACTCCATACCTACGCATCAAAGCCTCAAAAGAACGGTTACAAAAAAGTGACCCTTGATCACTAATTATAATACGTGGAGTACTGTACCTAGATAAAATATGATCTTTAAGAAATTTAACAGCAACTTTATTATCATTAGTGTGGCAAGGTATAACTTCAACCCATTTAGAAACATAATCAATGGCAAGCAAAAGGTAAAGATACCCAAAAGAAGGTAGGAATGGTCCCATAAAATCGATCCCCCAACAATCAAAGATTTCAACTAGTAAGATCGGGTTAAGAGACATCATATGACAATGGGACAATGAACCTAGCTTTTGACATCTTTCACATGAACAACAAAACTTATTAGTATCCTTGAATAAAGTAGGCCAATAAAAACCACATTACAAAATTTTTATGGCTATCTTTTTAATAGAAAAATGACCACCACAAGCATAGGTCTGACAAAAAGTTAACACACTATCAATTTTCATATCTGGAATGCATCTTCTTCTTATTTGATCGGGGCAATATTTAAAAAGATAAGGATCATTCCAATAAAAATTCTTTACCTCAGCCAAAAACTTAAGCTTATCTTGTGCACTCCATGTAGATGGAACTTGACGGGAAATCAAGTAATTTTCAATGTCGGCATACCATGGTGTGTGACAAAGGACAGCAAATAAATTTTCATCCGGAAAGGCTTCGTGAATGGCAAAATGTCGGTATCATTCTTAAATTCCAAACGAGATGGATGGTTTGCCACAACATTTTCCACCCCTTTCTTGTCTTTGATGGTCAAGTCAAATTCCTGCAAAAGAAAAATCCAACGTATCAAACGAGCCTTAACATCCGTTTTTTAGAGAAGAAATTTAAGGGTGGAGTGATCCGTGAATATAATGATAGGTGAACAAATTAAATAAGAGAAAAATTTATCCAATGCAAATACTACGGCTAGTAATTCTTTCTCGGTTGTGGTGTATATCATTTGAGAATGATTCAAGGTTCTACTAGCATAATAAACAACAAATGGTTTTCCCTCCCTTCTTTGTCCTAAAATAGCCCCTAAAGCATAGTCACTAGCATCACATATAATCTCAAAAGGCAAGGTAAAATCGGGTGATTGTATAATAGGGGCGGTTGTAAGCTTAGAGACAAGTTTCCTAAAGGCTTTCTCACATTCGGGGATCTACTTGAACTCGGTATCCTTCAACAAAAGGTTACATGAGATAGCACTAAAATTTTGAATAAACCTTCTATAAAACCCGGCATGCCCTAGAAAATACCTAACATCTTTAATATTCTTAGGAGTGGGTAGTTTAAAGATTAATTCAATTTTCGATTTATCCACTTCTATCCCTTTTTCGGACACTATATGGCCCAAAACTATTCCAGAATATTATTATCGAAAGTGATGCAAGTTTGGTGATATTTTTGTGGTAGGTCGGCTTTAGGAATATTATTATCAAAAGTGATGCAAGTGTGGTGATATTTGCCTTAAACTCCACATATGCTTCCATAGCTAGCGTTGGCAACCTTATTTTTGAAGCCCGATAGTGAATGGTGTGATTTCCTCAATGTTGTTGTAAGCATGTTGGTAGGACTACCAGCAAGGTGGTCCATGAATTAGCTCATTTAGCTTATCAATTTTATTTAGCTAGATTTCGGTTTGAAGATGTTCCATATAGCCTTTTGTCTATGCAGATTGCTTCTTGTTCTTGTTCTTGAATAAAATCTGGTGGTTATAAAATAAATAAATAAAAGTATTCATCTTGTTACCTCAATCTGGCTGCTTTTAATTTTAATATTTTTTGAAAATAGATGCTCATACTCTCACTTCAGGTTTTTAATTCTTATGAATGATTATTAAGAAGAAAAAAAATACCTTGCAGTAAACCTTAAATATTGTTTAAAAATAAAATAATACTGATATTTTAATTAACCCATATTGCTAAAAGAAAAATTATGCTTGTGAATAAATTGGCTTTAAAGGACTCACTTGAAAGAAAATTTCATTGACTTTATTATTATTAAATTTTTTTTTTTGTTTTTCCCAACTGTATTTTCTTTCAAAATTTAAGTTGGTTCAATGGAAATATGAAAATAAGCCCACGCCCAACCCACTATAAAGCCTACTTTTGAGGTGAGTAGGGTTAGCCACAAGTTGATCTACTCCTCGTTCTTGAATCGACTTGTTTAGGCTCGATTCAGTTTGGTGTTTTCAAGTCACGAGTAGAGCTCAAGTTTCAAGTCAAGTTCGTTTAGTTAAACATGACGAGTTCAAACTCGAGCAATTAGAAGCTCGATTTGTTTGGCTTATGATCTAACTCGACTATATTTTTTATATAAAAAATATTATTTTATAGTTTTATTATATATTTTTTTCAAAATATATATTTCTTTTAATTTGAAAGGTAAACCCATCAAAATCAACTCGACTCAAGCTCGGACTCATTTGAGCTCAAGTCACACTTTAATTGAGCCGAGTCGATATTGAGTTTGCTAAAATTACTTTGAACCTAATTGGAGCAGAGGTTTTCAAGCTCAGCTCAAGTTTGACTCTATTCAATTAATTTATTAAGGTTCATGAGCCAACCTCTAGTTTTTAATACTTGACTCGACTCGAGAGCATCCTACTTCTGAGTTCCAACAAATCTTAGCTATACTAAAACACATTAATATCACTTCCTCTCCATCTTTCTTATTGGGTGCCTAAAGGCCATAACTCCCCCTTTTCAACAAACCCATAACCTAAGTGTCCAATTCCCATCCCCATTAAAATCCATGATTTTCATAGATTAGGAGCAAAAATGCAATAAATTCATAATTTTTTTGTTTTAAATCCGCGAATTTCACAAAGTCAATCTGTGTATCCATGAATTTCACGCAATCAATCTGCACCGATAGATTTTTTAGCTATTTAACCATGTTTTGTGCCATGTGCACTTTTTTTATTAGTCAAATATCATTTGTAACCATGAGGCTATATGCATAGGATCATTAAGAAATTGCTAGTTAACATCAAAAAGGATTACGAGGGGAATCAAACCAAGGAAACTAACCATCATCTCTATGCTATTGGTGATTGATTAGTAAACCAAAATGTTATTATTCATATGTCTAGCTCCTTATTTGTAAAATTAACGACTAATATTAATAAATATCGATTGAAAATTCTACTTGACTTTTTAAAAAAAAATAGTTGTCACAATTAAAACACAAGTCAATATTGTGTATAAATTAATTTGGACCAAAATACTCCTGAGTAACTCATAAAAACTCGTTAAAGTAGAGAATTTTTTAGACATTTTATAAAAAAAAAAGAATTTGAAAAAAGCATCGGGGAAACAACCCCACTTGCGATCTGTCATAGTATGAGGAATATTCTAACAGTGGTTGGCCGTTGAACTTTGCATATATCGAAAATTGAAATTTCGGCTTAGTGGGGTAAATGGTTCCGATCGAATGTGGTCAAAATATGTCAGATCTAAAGTTGAGACTCCTCAATTCATACATGTGACATGTGAGGGTCTTTCGATCGGCAGAAGGTGGTGAACTCGATGCTGGAATGTGGATCTCATCGAGATGATTCCAACGATACTAGGAATGCACTTTTCCAACCACCAATTTACTCAATTTCACAAAAAGTTTCCAAATGTTAACAAAAATAAATGAATTTAGTGAATTCTCTTATTGTCCTTACTTTTTTTAAAGAAAAATTTAAACAATTGAAGACATTTTAGTACAAAATAATTTGAAGACAATACTGACTTATGTTTGAAATGTGACAAATTAGTTTTCCTTTGTAAATATGTGTATTATATAATAAAATAATAATATAATACAAACATTCTCCAAACACTCAGATTTTATCAAAATTTTAAAAATAACATTTTCACCCTCTCCCTCTCGATTTAACTCGTGCTCCCTCCCCACGAATTGGTCACTCAACCCTAAACACAATTTAGAAATCACAAAAAAAAAAAAAAAAAAAAATTTTGAAAAGATACTCTGTTTAAAAAAAAAAAAGTCATCATAGGTAAAGAATCCATGATCGAATCTTAGTTCCTAAATAAAATTTGAGTTGGATAGTACTTGAAGTATGGCTTAATTTTTTTAGATAGATTTTCGATTTGTACAGCCAGTAAGAATGGCTAATAATTGAAAATTTAGTGTTTTTTATGTCGATTAAAATTATATATAGGCAATGTTTGTTTGTAAATTGTAATTTTCAGTGTTGGAATCCAAATCGTGTTTCCCGCCAAAAAGATCCCAAAAAAAGGAAGTGGTTTTGGTTCCACAGAAACCACGGGCATGATACCGAAGAGTGCTTGGCCCTGAAACATCAAATTGAGGCCCTTATCAATAGAGGCAGTTGAAAGGATTCACCAGACCACAAATAAGAAGGAATGCCCAGATGGCCTCGAAGAAGTCCCGAGCGCATGCCTAATCGAAACCAGATAGACCAAGCCCCTCGGAGAAGTCCAGGACCAAGCCAAGAAGAGCCCAGTTGGAGAGGCCCAGAGGCATTCACAACCAAGATCATCAAAACCATATGCGGAGGCCCCGCCGCCAGGGGCATCTCAGGACACAGCGGAAAGGCCTATGCTAGGTCAGTGGCATTAGTTAGTGGGTACCACAAGCGTAGGAAGACAGACCAAGCGATCTCCTTCATAGACGACAACCTAGAAAGAGTACAGACCCCACATGACAATGTCGTGGTGGTCTCCCTTCTTGTGGCCAACCATGACGTCAGATGTATCCTGGTCGACAACGAGAGCTTAACCGACAACTTGTTTTACGACATGTTCCGACAAATGCAGTTGGAATACACTCAACTGGAGTCAGTTTCCACTCCACTCTATGGTTTCTTGGGGGGCCAAGTGTTTGCTGAATGCAGTATAGTTCTCCTAGTCACCTCAAGGACAGCCCCACAAATGACCACTGTACAGACTGCTTTCTTAGTGGTCAAGCAACCATCGTCCTACAACATGATCCTTGGCAAGCCCACCCTTAACGAGATCAAAGCAATCATCTCCATCTTCCACTTAAAGATGAAGTTCCCCACCAACGATGGAGTAGGTGAAGTTAGAGGAAACCAGTAAGTTTGTAGATCCTACTACCTGAACGCTGTGAGAGGGGTAAGGAAGACAGAGGCCCTCCCTCTCGAGGTAGAGGACCTTAGGAACGAAGTAAGAATTCCTAAGAGACAGCCTATAGAAGACCTGACCATAGTCTCCCTCGGTGAAGAAACCTCCTGAACGGTCCAAATCGGCTCCAACCTTTCGGAAAGCCCCAAAAGATCCATGCTCTCCCTCTTCTGAAATAATCAGGATCTCTTTGCCTGGTTGGCCTCGGATATACCCAGGATCCGCCCAGAGGTGATTGTGCATAGGTTAAACATAAATCCAAACCATAGGTCGGTTGTCCAAAAGAAGAGATCATTCACCCCCGAATGATAGACCGCCATCAAAGATGAAGTGGACAAGCTGCTCGCAGCAAACTTCGTCCGAGAAATGGATTATCCTGACTGGGTGTCCAACGTGGTGATGGTCAAATAACCTAATGGTAAGTGGTGAATCTGCATCAATTTTATGGACATGAACAAAACCTGCCCAAAGGATAGCTTCCCACTACCACAGGTTGATCAGTTGGTTGATGCAACATCGGGGCACGAGCTCTTAACCTTCATGGCCGCCTACTCCAACTACAACCAGATCCTCATGCACTAATCTGATTAGAAGAAAATGGCCTTCGTCACTATCCAAGAATTGTACTACTATAAGGTCATACCCTTCAACCTTAAAAAAGTTTGGGTAATGTATCAAAGGTTGGTAAACAAGATCTTCCACGAGAAGATCGGAAGGAATATAGAGGTCTATGTTGAAAATCACCTCAAAAATCCGAGGTGGTGACCTTCAAACACCCAAGTCTAGAATGACTTGTAATAGACAGCAATCAGACCAATCAAAGAAAGAACAACAGCAGTTGTGATCGAGGTTCAACATATGCCTACGTCCCCGTGAGCTCCTCCGAGCTCTCTGCACTAAATCAATGAGTTCTTACAATTACAGCAACACCTCCTCAAGAACCTTCTTTTTCTTGATACATGAAAGAAGAGAAAAGAAAGAGATAAGAACTAAGTGTTTCCCTAGAATTTTCCCCAAGAAAATTCCAATTACAAAGATTTGAGAGTCTTTCTCTCTCAACACCAGCCACTCTTAGAAAAAGACTTCTTCTTGTGCCTCTCTTCTATATTGTGTCTTTCCACTCTCACACTTGCACTTGTGTTACTTGTTGTTATGATTGTTGTTGATGACCCTTTATATAGAGCAACAACTTCTTTAACCAATCTTGAAGTCATTCCCAACCCTTAGATCTTGAGAACCAAACAATCATGGCCCTCCAACAAGTCTAAGTTATCTTGTGCGTTTTAACCAAGTCCCACGCACCATCTCAACATGCTGATCAGAGTGCATCAGGTGTGCCTAGCACTGGGGCCCATAACAGGGCTGGCCGCGATACACACAGAACAGAAACTTCTCCAAGTGCTGGGCGCCGCGACTCACAAGTCCTGGACCGCAGCGCACAACCCTGTGCCACCTTATGCCACGACGCACACCTGGTGGAGAATCATCCTCCCTTGCTATAGGCTGCGCCACACACACCTTGTGTTGTGTCTCAGAAGACTACTGAAGCTTCAATCTTCCATCTATTTAATTTTTAGACAAATTCCCAACAATCTCTACCTTTGTCTAAGTAATTAAACCCGAACCCATTGTGTAGAGAACTCATGATCCAAACTCAGCATGAGTCACCGTATCATCCGACTCTAATCCTAAGAAGTCCAAAGCAATGATTGAACTTGCTTAGAGGTAGAACTTTGGTGCCTAAATCTGCAGGATTTTCTTCTGTGGCTACCTTATCCACATGAATGTATCATTCCGTAACATTTTCCCGAATGAAATGATACTGAACATCTATATGCTTTGTCCTCTCATGGAACACCAGATTCTTGCATAAATGTAATGCACTTTGACTATCCGAATACACAATTACTTGCTCTTTTAGGACCTTCAACTCTTCCAACAACCCTTTGCACCACATAGCTTCTGTTGTCGCTATATACTCAGCCTCGGTTGTTGAGAGTGCTACCATCGCTGCAACTGAGCCTTCCAACTTATACAACATTCGTTTAAGTTGAAGAAGTAAGAGGTAATCGATCTTCTTTTATCCCGTTCTGCTCCATAGTCCGAATCAGCATAACCTTCTAGACAGATGGACTTACCCCTCTTCTCATAAATAAGCCCCACATCTGGGCTTCCCTTTAAGTACTTCCACAACCATTTCATCCCAAGCCAATGCTCTTTTCCTGGATTACTCATAAACCTGCTGAGAACACTAATCGCATGAACAATGTCGGGTCTAGTGATTACCATGGTGAACATAATTAATCCAACCGCACTAAAGTAAGGGATCTTTTCCATTTCTTTCCTCTCTTCATCTGTTCTAGGACATTGATCGCTGAAGAACTTGAAATGACCAGCAAGAGGAATCTTTACTGGTTTACTATCTTCTATAGAAAACTTAGATATCATCATTTCTATGTAGGAAGACTGAGAAACCTTCAACCTGTTTCTCTCCCTTTCTCGAATTATACTCATCCCAGGGATCTTCTTTGCATGGCCAAGATCCTTCATCTCAGACTCTGAATTGAGTTGAGATTTCAACTTTTCTATCCTCTCCCTGCTGTTACCAACCAATAGCATATCATCGACATAGATAAGGATAATCACCATTTCCTCCATCCTGTGACCGTTGTAGTATAAGCACGAATCATAGTAGCTCCTCATGAAACCTAAACTAGTTATGAAAGAATCAAACCTCTTATTCCATTGCTGAGGTGATTGCTTCATGCTATAGAGAGATTTCTTCAATTGGCACACCAAATCTCCCTGCCTTCCTTCCTCTTAGCCTTTGGGTTGCCTCATATAGATGGTCTCTTTAAGCTCTCCATGTAAGAACGCTATCTTCACATCCATTTGCTCGATCTCCCAATTAAATTAGACCACCATTGCTAACACTATCCTTATCATCTTGTATTTCACAACCAGTGAGAATATTTTTTCCTTAAAGAATACATTTCTTCCTCCATAACTAGCTTCCATCTTGACGAATCCTTACATCCCATGGCATCAATGTAAGTTTCTGATTCACTCCCTCCTTCTGAATAAGGAGCTACTACATTAGTATCCACAAAACCATATCTCAAAGGTGGTCTAACCAGCCTTCTTTCCCAGTCCCTTGTGAGCTGATAGTCATTCTGACTTGTTACAACATCCCCTTCTAGTTCAGCCTCCTCATGAGTGTCTTGAGCTTGGCCTTTATTAATGGGCTCTACCTAGTCCGAACCCTCTTGCCTTCCTTGCTCTACCTGAACTGAATTTTCTTTCATGCTATGCTCCATAAATACAAGGCTGGTTTGCCTACTATCCCTTGTAGGGTTAGTTTTCTCCAAATAGGGAAATAAATGCTCATTCAAAATGGTATCCCCACTTATTATGAGTTTAGATCCTTTTGGCTCTAAGGACCAAAACCTATACACTTTAACCCCTTCACCATATCCTATAAACACGCATTTTCTAGACCTTAGGCTAAGTTTATCATGTGTAAAAGCAACACATCCAAAAGTCCTAAGGTTACTTAACTTAGGGGATTTACCACTCAACATCTCCTCGGGAGTCTTGAGATCCAAAGCTCTAGAGGGTGATCTATTAACCAAATACGCAGCAGTAGACACAGCTTCCCCCCAAAAACATTTGGGTAATCCGGAACCAATTAACGTGCACCTAACCTTCTCCATAAGGGTCATATTCATCCTCTCAGCAACTCCATTTTAATGAGGGGCTTTCACAACCGTTCTATGTCTTAGAATCCCATTTAACTCACAGAATTTATCAAAATCCTTATTAAAAAATTCTAAGCCATTATCGGTTCTTAAAACCTTAACCACCCTACCCGTTTGAGTTTCCAGCAACTTTTTCCACACCACAAACTTATTCAAAGCATCTGATTTATTTTTAAGCAAATAAACTCAAACCTTTCTTGAAAAATCATCAATTAAAGAAAAAAAGTAAAGATTACCCATTATGTTGGTGTTCTTGCTGGCCCCCAAAGATCCGCATGAATGGAGTCAAGAATGCCCTTAAACTTATGCATTCTAGTGTTGAAGCTAACCAGATGTTGCTTCCCAAGAACACAACTCTCGCAGAAAATAAGTTTCTCTACCTTGTCACCATCAAGTAAACCATTCTTGCTGAGAACTTGCAGGCATTTTTCGCTCATGTGTCCCAAGGGATTGTGCCAAAGAGCTGCCTTATCCATCTCAGTCATCAAGCTTGCTACTCGATCCTTGATGTCCGTGTCTCCGATCATCTCATAGAGACCATCCTTCATTGCTGCTTTGATCACTATCAAAGATCCCTTAGTTACCTGGATATTTTTTCCCTCTGCTTTGTATGTGTACCCCATGGAATCTAGCTACTGCCCTAATGAAATCAAGCTTCTTCTCAAATCCGAAAGATATCTCACATTCCTCAGCAGCCTTATAATTCCATCAAACATCCTCAGTTGGATGTCTTCTATCCCCCTCACTTGGCAAAAAGTATCATTCCCCAAGAAAACCTTTCCATCATTGGTTTCCTTGAAATTCTTGAACCAATCCCTTTGAGGACACATGTGATAAGTGCACCTAGAATCCAAGATCCATTTCCCACTGCCTTACCTCCTGCTCACATTTCAGCACACAACAAGAACATCATCTTGTTGTTCTCCCTTGGCAACCGAAGCCTCTCCATTGTTGGTATGGCCTCTTCCTTCTCATCCCTCATCATCTTCTTGCAATCTTTCTTAAAATGACCCTCCTTATGGCAATAGTAGCATCTCTTTCCTCCAAATCTTGGTTTAGAGTGCGATCTCCCATGGCTTTGTCCTTTACCCTGTGGTTTGTCCCGGTAGTAGCCATGTATGTTACTGCCATACCAAGTTGTAGTCCTTCCTCTAATGAACAACCTTTCTCCACTTGACCCTTCCCTCATCTTGGCTTTGAAATCATGAGCCCTTATAGCATTGATCACAATTTCCTTGATTAGTGTATCTCTTCCATATTAAATAGCATTAATCGAGCTTTCAAAACAATTAGGAAGAGAATTCAACAAAATAAGAATCAATTATTCATCCGGGAATGTTATACTACAACTAGTCAAATCTTGAACTAGTTTATTAAACACATCAAGATTATCTTGCAACTCTTTATTAGGATCCATTTTAAAAGCAAAGATACGTTTCAGAAGATAAATTTTATTAGGGAGAGTCTTGGTAAGAAATAACTCATCTAGTTTCTTCCAAATGATAGTTGGATCTTCCGAGTCTCCGCACTCCCTTGTGACACTATCCGACATGTGCAAAAAGATGGTACTATATACCATCTTCTTCATCTCATTCCGCTGGAGCTCCGTGATACTTGCTAAAAAATCGTCATCTTCTCCAATAGCCAAGTCCACCTTTTGTTGCATAAGAACCACCTTGATTTTTCACTTCCAGAGGGCAAAGTCTCCCTTTCAATCAAACTTACAATTAAGTTTGAACCCATCTTGCAGAGAAAATCCCAGATTTATGCAGCACCCACAATTGCTTTCCAACTTCTAAATTTTAAGAACACGATCAAATCTTGATCACAACACCATTCTTGACTCCCTCAAGAACCCGATCAGATCTTGATCCCAGCACCGTTCTTGAATCTCCCAAGAAGTTTCCTTTGATTCTTAAAGTCTTGCTCTGATACCCCCTGTTCTGCTCTGATAACACTGTTGAAAATCACCTCAAGAATCTTAGGTGGTGACCTTCAAACACCCAAGTCTAGAATGACTTGTAATAGACAGCAATCAGACCAATCAAAGAAAGAATACAAGCAATTGTTATCGAGGTTCGGAAAATGCCTACATCCCCGTGAGCTCCTCCGAGCTCTCTGCACTAAATCAATGAGTTCTTACAATTACAGCAACACCTCCTCAAGAACCCTCTTATTCTTGATAGATGAAAGAAGAGAAAAGAAAGAGATAAGAACTAAGTGTTTCCTTGGAATTTTCCCCAAGAAAATTTCAAATCCAAAGCCCTTGAACCCCACTTCTTGAATACTCTCTCTCACTTGTAACACCTCTGAAGATTTGAGAGTCTTTCTCTCTCAACACCAGCCACCCTTGGAATAAGACTTCTTCTTGTGACTCTCTTGTGTTTTGTTTCTTTGCACTCTCACACTTGCACTTGTGTTACTTCTTGTTATGATTGTTGTTGATGACCCTTTATATAGAGCAACAACTTCTTTAACCAATCTTGAAGTCATTCCCAACCCTTAGATCTTGAAAACCAAACAATCATGGCCCTCTAAAAAGTCTAAGTGATCCTGTGCATTTTAACTAAGCCCCACGCACCATCTCAACATGCTGATCAGAGTGCATCACGTGTGCCTGGCGTCGCGGCCCAGAACAGGGCTAGCCGCGGCGCACAAAGGGCAAAAACTCCTCCAGGTGATGGGCATCATGGCTCATAAGGCCTGGCCCATGGTGCACAGCCCTGTGCCACCTTGTGCCATGGTGCACACCACCCTATGCCACGACCCACACCTGGTGGAGAATCATCATCCCTTACTGTAGGCTACAGCGCCTACACTTTGTGTTGTAGCTCAGAAGACTGCTAAAGCTTCAATCTTCCATCCATTCAATTCTTAGACAAATTCCCAACAGTCTATGTGGACAATATACTGGTCAAGATTATCAAAGCCAAAGACCATGAAGCTGATTTGGAAGAAGCATTCAAGGTGCTTCGACATCATCAAATGAAACTGAACCCTATGAAGCGCGCTTTTGGAGTCACTAGGGGCAAGTTCCTCGATTTCATGGAAACCCTAAAAGAAAAAGAGGCCAACCCGAAAAAAATCGAGGCCATACTCAGTATGAACCCCCCTTGGATAATAAGAGAAGTGCAACGGTTGACAGGGCTGTTGTTATTTTTCTAAGGTTCAAACATGTCCAAACATGGTCTAAGTTTGGTTAAACTCCAAACTAAATGTGGAGTATCAAATTTCAGTAAGTTTAATGGCTGCACACATGTGTGTGCTCAAGTTTTGAGCATGGGAAGGTCATGCACACTGCTATGCAAACTTCTGCACACAGGTAGGAAGTGTGCGCACTGCAGCAGAAGGCAGCAGCATCAGGTCTAGGCACGCCGTGCCTCACAGCATGCACGCCATCAGGGAAAGCCCCAGCACCGCACCGCCTAGGCACACTGCTGCACACATAGGCAGCAAGCTTCAAGGCTCTCCAAAAGTGTGTGCGCAAGTCCAAAACGCACAGCACCACTTAGGAAAGTAATGAAGAGCCAATATTGAGAAATGATCAAGATCAAAGGGTGAGGATTGGTTCACAATAATGTCCAAGAATTGAGAGGCTATAAAAAGGGTTCTCAAGGCCTCATTTCATAATGATAATAAGATATACAACACACATACAAGAGAGATTTGTGACATTGTGAGATCATTGTAAACACTTAGAGATAATTGTGTAGGGTGACAAACACAAGAGGGACTCTTTGTTAGGCTGGTTGTAAAGAAGAGAGGATAGTATAGAATTGATAGAAAACTTTATAATAGGACTATCACTTTCTAGTTCTCTTCATGTTTCTTCAAGAACTTGGATTCTTGAAAAGGATTGCTGTAACTTTGTAAGAACCATTGAGATAGTGTAGAGAGTTCGGAGGAACTCACGGGGACGTAAGCACATTGCCGAACCTCGATAACAATTGCTTGTCTTCTTTTCTTTCTTTGATTTTCTGTTCTTGTGTTCGATTGCTATTTTTCTTTCTACAAATCATTCAAGACTTGGGTGTTTGGAAGATCACCACCTGGGCATCTTGTCAAGGTGATTTCCGACAGTCGTATCAGAGCTCAACAGCTGGTTATCGGAACAAGAAGTAGAAGGTACGGAGCCAAGACTCCAAGAATCAAAGATCAAACTTCTTGGGTGAATCAAGAACGGTGTAAAGATCAAGATCCGGTCATGTTCTTGAAGGTTGATTCAAGAACAGTGTTAAAGATTCATCTTCGATCTGTGTTCTTGAGGTTGAAGAAAGCAGTTGTGGTTAGTGCATAAATCTGGGATCTTTTCCGCAAAGATGGCTTCAAATTTCTGTGTGGAGAAGTTTGTTGGAAAGAGGAACTTTGCCCTATGGAAGCGAAAGATCAAGGCGGTTCTAATGCAGCAGAAAGTGGACTTGGCTATTGGAGAAGATGATGCTTTTCCAGCAAGTGTCACAGAGGACCAGCGGACCGAGATGAAGAAGATGGCCTACAGTACCATTTTCTTGCACATGTCGGATAGTGTCACAAGGGAGTGCGGTGACTTGGAGGATCCGACTGCAATATGGAAGAAACTATATAAGTTGTTTCTTGCCAAGACTCTCCCTAATAAGAGATATCTTCATAAACGAATATTTGCTTTAAAATTAGATCCTAATAAAGAGTTCCAAGATAATCTTGATGCCAAGATAAGGAATGCATCAAGTGGCAAAGGGTTATTCTTTAAAAGAAGGCCAGCAACTCGATATGGCAGCAACCATGGCTATTACCAGGACAGAGGTAGAAGAGAGAGCCATGGGAGAGTGCACAGCAGCATGTATGGCTACTACCAGGACAGAGGTAGAGGAGAGAGCCATGGAAGAGTGCACAGCAGCATGCATGGCTACTACCAGGATAGAGGTAGAGGAGAAAGTCATGGGAGAATGCATTCTAAACTAAGATTTGGAAGGGAAGGTTGCTACTACTGCCATAAGGAGGGTCATGTCAAAAAATATTGCAAGAAGATGACAAGGGATAGAGGAGGAAGCCATACCAAGAATGGAGAGGCTTCGGTTGCCAAGAAAGAACAACAAGATGATGATGCTCTTGTTGTGTGCTCAAGTGTGAGCAAGGGGCAAGAATGCATTGGGAAATGAATCTTGGATACCGGGTGCACTCATCATATGTGCCCTCACAAAGAATGGTTCAAGAATTTCAAGGAGATCAATGAGGGAAGAGTCTTCTTGGGGAATGACAATTCTTGCCAAGTGAGAGGGATTGGAGACATCCAATTGAGGATGTTTGATGGAGTTACAAGGCTGCTACGAAATGTAAGATATCTTCCAGATTTGAAGAGGAACTTGATCTCATTGGGGCAGCTGGATTCCATGGGGTACACAGAAAAGATCAAGGTGGCCAAGGGATCTTTGGTAGTGATCAAGGCAGCAAAAAATGATGGACTCTATGAGATGATCGGAGAAACAGAGACCAATGATCAAGCAGCAAGCTTGATGGCTGAGCTGGACAAGGCAGCCCTTTGGCACACTCGCTTGGGACACATGAGCGAAAAGGGCCTGCAAGTGCTTAGCAAGGAAGGTCTAGGGTTCAAACATGTCCAAACATGGTCTAACGTTGGTTAAACTCCAAACTAAATGTGGAGTATCAAATTTAAACAAGTCTAATGGCTGCACACATATGTGTGCTTAAGTTTCGAGCATGGGAAGGTCATGCACACTGTTGTGCAAACTTCTACACATAGGCAAGAAGTGTGCGCACTGTAGCAGAAGGCAGCAGCATCAGGTCTGGGCGCGCTGCACATGCCCAGCGTCGTGCCTCACAGTATGCACGCCATCAGGGACAGCCCCAGCATCGCACCGCCTAGGAACACTGCTGCACACATAGGTAGCGAGCTTTAAGGCTCTCCAAAAGAGTGTGCGCAAGTCCAAAACACACAGCACCACTTAGGAAAGTAATGAAGGGCCAAGATTGAGCAATGATCAAGATCAAAGCGTGAGGATTGGTTCATAAGAATGTCCAAGAATTGAGAGGCTAAGGCCTCATTTCATAGTAATAATAAGATATACAACACACATACAAGAGAGATTTGTGACATTATGAGATCATTGTAAACACTTAGAGAGAATTGTGTAGAGTGACAAACACAAGAGGGACTCTTTGTTAGGCTGGTTGTAAAGAAGAGAGGATAGTATAGAATTGATAGAAAACTTTGTAATAGGACTATCACTTTCTAGTTCTCTTCTTGTATCTTCAAAAACTTGGATTCTTGAAGAGGATTGCTGTAACTTTGTAAAAACCATTGAGATAGTGCAGAGAGTTCGGAGGAACTCACGGGGACGTAGACACATTGCCAAACCTCGATAAAAATTGCTTGTCTTCTTTTCTTTCTTTAATTTTTTGTTCTTGTGTTCGATTGTTGTTTTTCTTTCTACAAGTCATTCAAGACTTGGGTGTTTGGAAGATCACCACCTGGGCATCTTGTCAAGGTGATTTCCGACAAGGTCAGGTAGTCATACTCAACCGATTCATGTCAAAATCCACGAAGAAGTGCCTCCCTTTCTTCAAAGCCATCAGAAAAGCAAAAGACTTTGCTTGGACTGAAGACTGTCAGAAGGTCTTCGAAGAGCTGAAAAAATATTTGATCTCACCCCCACTTCTGACCAAGCCCGTCATTGGAGAAGAACTCTTCTTGTACCTATCGGTCGGACAAGAAGTAGTGGCTTCTGTCCTAATCCTAGAGGAAGAGCGCGTCCAAAGTCCCGTGTACTATCTAAGCAAGATCCTCGACGACACGGAAACACGATATCTCTTTATAGAAAAGATGGCGTAAGCCCTCCTGATCACAGCATGGACACTCCAGCCATACTTTCAAGCACACACCATCATCCTCTTAACGGATCAGCCACTGAGACAAGTGTTCCACAAGTTGGATGTCTCCGAAAAGATGGTCAAGTGGTATGTAGAGCTCGGTGAGTTTAACATTTGATATTATCCCTGCAAAGCCATCAAGGCTCAGGCTCTCACGGACTTTATCATAGAGACAACCCTCCAAGGCAAACCAGACCCAACCTTGGACCTCAATATTGTCGAGAAAGTTCCATAATGGACCCTCCAAGTTTACAGATCCTCCAACAGCACCCAAAGCAACGCTGGGCTCATTCTATGCAGCCTAGACGGTTTCACCATTGAGTATGCCTTCAGTTTCGGCTTCAGTGCCTCCAACAATGAAGCGAAGTACGAGACATTACTTGTCAAAATGAAGTTGGCTAAGGCGATGGCCGTCCAAGCCCTAGACGCATACAATGACTCGTAGTTGGTAATGAACCAGATTAACAGAGAATTTGAAGCCTGAGGAGAGAAGATCACCCACTACCTAGAGAAAGCTAGAGAACTCGCCGCTAAGTTCAAAGTATTTCGAATAACCCAGGTCTCCCGAACGAAAAACTAGAAAGCTGATTCCCTAGCTTGACTCGCCTTTTCCCGCCAGCCTGAGCCCACGCAGGTGATCTACCTAGAAACACTCATCGCCTCAAGCATTGAATAGATCCTCGTGTTACCAGTAACCGAATGAGAAACTTAGGTCAATTTGATCCTCTGGTATTTGCGAAACGACAAACTCCTTGAGCAAAGAGGTGAAGCTGGGAAAATTGTCTCTCGATCATCACGATATACAGTCATAAACAACCAACTATACAAGAGAGGCCTCACAACACCTTACCTAAGGTGTCTGGGGCCCATCGAAGACAACTACGCCCTCCGAGAGGTTCACGAAATGGATCTGCGAAAACCACCTAGGAGGTTGGGCCCTCACCTTCAAAATACTCCGACAAAGCTATTACTAGTCTAGGATGCAAAATGAGACCATGGAATTAGTCAAGAAGTGCAAAAGCTGTCAACAGTACTTTCTGACACCCCACTGACCGGTTAACCCTCTTACCTCGATCACGAGCCCATTCCCCTTCGCCATGTGGGGGATGGATCTCCTCGACCCCTTCACCAGAGCACTCGGTTAATGGAAGCACCTCATCGTGGCTTTAGATTACTTCACTAAATGGGTAAAGGCAGAACCACTGGCTAGCATAACTGTAACGACCCAACCCAGGTTGGCCACCCCTAGACGGTTCCATTACATTTTGAAAATCCAAGCACGACACATATATGCAACAATAAATATAATACTACCAGATTTTTTTTTTCTTTTTCCTCATCCCTCAATAGGAAAGGTAAACAAATCTGATATTCGCTTAAACATAATATACATAAATGCATGAATATTTACAATAAAAATTTTACAAGTCTTTAACTCGATTGTCTGAGGATATTGACACATACGTGGCTTACAGAAAAAAATCTCGTCTGATTCTCAACCCACCAGACTATTTATCTTGTCTGATACCTGAAATCATTGAACAGCGAGGAGTGAGCTTCACAAGCTCAGCGAATTTAAATTTACTAAAAGTATTCCAAACTCCATAAATAGACTTTTAATATTTAATTTTTTTAAAAAAAAATTCACATAACTTGATGAGAACTTTCTATTATCATTACACATATCAAAAGATTTATTCTTTATCAATCTCTTCTTCTCAATCATTGGTCCACCTTAATACCATCAATTATCTCATAATTACCTCGTAATGAGGTTCTCATCATAAAGTCCATCATTTAGATAAGTCTTATCATCATACTGTCTCTTTCCATGAGACTCAACCATCTATAATTAAATATGTCACATCTCAGCATCTCAATAATGCAGCAATAATTAAAACAGATGCAAATGCATGAATGATTATGATGGGAACGTCTTCTCACCTGTCGACAGGTTATTATTATCTTAGACCGGCTGCCCTCCCGGTTCTTTTATTCTTATTAGACCGACTGCCTTCCCGGTTCTATCATTCTCATAAGACCGGCTGCCTTCCCGGTTCTTTCATTCTCATAAGACCGGTTGCCTTCCTGGTTCTTTCCAGCATATACCGGCTGTCACGGTTTTCTCTTTTAATTCCAGCATATACCGGCTGTCACAGTTTTCTCTTTTAACTCCAGCATATACCGGCTGTCACGGTTGTTTCATTAGACTGGTTGCCTTCCTGGTTCTTCTCTTTCTCATTTAATGCATATGTATATGAGCAATGATATGAAATATGCATATAAACAGCAATATAAAAACAACATATAAACTTAAAACACTTAAATTGTCTATCCTGATTTTTCTCAAATTTATATAACAGAAGGTCTACAAATTTTCTCTCATCCCAAATCCTATCAAATCATCCATCTAGGTTTGTCAAGATCCACTAAAATTTGTCTCAAATCACATCAACTCATTCATCAAAACTCATCAATATCCACTAAAATTCATCTCATCAAAATTCATATTAAAACATCAATATACCTCATCAATAATTTATTTATTACTTTTATCCTCAAATAAACTTATGATTTCTATAAATAAAAAAATATCATTTCTCACCGAAAAATATTTCTACATGTTCAAATTTCCTATCCAATTTTTCATCTATCAACCAAGCATACTTTAATAATTAAATTTAATCTTATCACTAAATAATTGATTTTTATTTAGATTACTTAAAGTAAATCCAACTCACCACGTAGCACTTAAAGCTACTCGTGGACCACCTCTTTGCCTTTCACGTTCTTCTCCGAATTTTCTACCGATCGTTGACTGCCAACACTTGACATAATATTTGAATTTAATTTCTTATTATTTCTTCTTTTCTCCATAAACCACACAGTTTGAAAATTCCCACTTTAACTTCCTGGAACTTTCATAAATACTAAAATTTTAAAAATAACATTACCTTATTACTTCTGCTATTCTGATAGGTTCCTGAAATTCTCTATAAAATATTTTCGAAAATATTCTTCAAAATTTTGCACATTCCACCTTTCTTTGAACTCTCAAGTGTTTTAAGAAAACAAGTGAATTATTTGGAACTACAGGAAAATTTCTTCGTGTAATTACACGAACCTAATGCACATATTTATAGGGGAGCTCGGGCTGAAAATCAGCAGCCCTCCCCTCTCTCTCAAGTTCTCCATGATATGGAAATATAAATTTAATACCAAAAACATCATGATTAGAAAAAAAACATCATCATTACAAATTCTCTCCACTTACACTAGCCAACAAAACTCCATTTGCATTAATCTTTCGGTGGCAGTAGGTGGCAGATCTGCTGCCACGATCTACTGTTCATAGTTGACTTTTTTTTTTTTGCTTTTTAACCTTTGTCTCCAGAAATCTTCATTCAGCCATTCTGGGATTTTAACTCTTTGTCATATTTATTTAAAATACATATTTACCCTTACTTTTAAAATATTGTTATTACAATAACCGACCTCCAGGCTCAAAGCTTCATTTGGAAGTCCATAGTATGCCACTTCAGCGTTCCTGTATACTGGTGATCGACAACGGCAAACGATTTGACAGTGCCTGATTCAAAGCGTTCTGCGAAGAACTGCACATCAAACACCGATTCTCCTCCATCAGGTATCCTCAAGCTAACGAATAGGCCGAAGTAACCAACAGGACACTTCAACAAGGCATCAAGAGGAGACTAGATGAGGCAAACAAATAGTAGATCAACCAATTTCCAAAAGTACTCTAGGTGTACTGGAACACTGCCCGAACACCCACAGGAGAAACCCCTTTCTTTATAGCATATGGCTCTGAAGTGGTCATCCCCTTAAAAATTGGGGTACCCTCATTACGAGTTCAGAATTTAGAAAACGGAAACAACGAAGAGGCCCTACAGATGAACGTCGATCTTATCGACGAAGCTCGAGATAAGGCCCAAATTCGGTTAGCTGCCCATCAACAGAAGGCCGCCAAGTATTACAACTTTCAAGCCCGAAGCAGGAATTTTGAGTTGCACGACCTCATCCTACGAAAGAGCAAAGTATCTCGCCCACGAGAAACGGGGAAGCTCATCCCAAACTGGAAGGCCCGTATCGCACTAAAAGAGTATGTCTATCCGGAACCTTCGAGCTCGAGGAATTAAGTGGCAAACCCATTCCTTGCACTTGGAATGCCGAGAACCTCTGAAAGTTCTACCAATAGCATGTGCCTCAAGTGCGGCTCGCAGAACTAAGGTTGTAAGGCCTAAAGTACGATTATAATAAAGGACAGCCAATAGATGAAAAAACACGTAATTTTATTAAGTCACATAATTGGGTTACATAGAGGCACTATCGGCCTTGAATTACAAAAAAAGATAAGTTCTCAAGGGGCGACCGCCTTTGCAGACATGCTATTCGACAGGGTAGCTGCCTCCCCCTCGGCCTCAACCCCATCCTCTGGTTGGGCGGCCCTTCTCTCCTTGCCACCCTCATCAACTGCGGTCGACTCCTCCTCTAAAGCGCCGACCAAGTCCAGAGCCGAGAAATAGGCATCAGGGTAAAGGGCCTCAGCTTTCCTCTTGGCCTCTAGGAAGCCCTTAAGGTATTACAGACCCTCATCTTCCTCGACGGCCCCTCGATAGAAAGCTAAGTCCTTGAAGGCAGCTAAGGCATCCTCCATAGCCCTCTGAGTATAAGTCTCGACCTTCTCCTTGAGTCGCTATTCTGAGGCCACAACAGCATCCCTCTCCCGAAGGGCCTCAACCCTAGCCTGGTCAGCCGCCTCCAAGGACACCCGTAGCTGACGGATGAGCTTAGCACTCTCGTCCATCTTCTGCTGAGCCCGATCTAGCTTCTCAACCATGTCTAGGCACCACTACAACAACATCGCCAGCAGCACGCCCGAACGAAATAAGACAGGGATCATTAGCTACCGAGATAAAGGAAAAATCTAAGAAAAGGAAATGAAGGGCTTTTTACCTAAGAAAACAAGGCCTTAGTAGCATAGCAAAGTGCCTCAATCGACCTTCACGAGAGCTCTAGCTTGTCCTGAGGCAGGACCTCCAAGACTAAGTGTTCTTGGGCCACCCGAGGATGAAAGAAGATGAAATTGTCAATCTTCAAGCCCTAATTGAGCGTGATGACCGCCGCACCCGAGGGGGTGCCACAGGATGAAGACGAAACCTAGGGCACGATCGGAGTAACCCCCGACTTAAGGGAGAGGTCTCTAGGTCTATAAGAGTGAAGAAAGGAGCCTGTAGCCTTTTTCTCGCGACCGGAGTAGAGATGGGCTGCTTCCCTACCTGGGCCACCCTCTTCCTCTCCAAAGAGAGATTCCTGGCCCACTCCCTGGCCTTGGTCATCACTTTCATCTTTGCCCAAGCATAGAAGAAGAAAATGCATAAGTATAGATTGGACGGGCAAGAGTGCAAAGCAATAAAATGAATGATAAACGAAAAAAAAATATAGAAAAAAGGCACAAGTAACGGGCGCCGGGGTTCCCCCTCTCAGAGGACTCCTCGAGGCATTGAGGGCAAAGACCACACCTAATTAATTCCTCATTGTCATACAAGACCTCCACGTCCATGGGCGCGGCCACCATGGCGTTCAACGTCTCTTGCTCACTAAACAAGAGGCTCGGCTTTTTTCATTTCCCCGCCCGATCAATGCTCCAAGAGAGCGAAACCCCAAAACAACTCTCACTTTGGATGAAGATGAAGGACTTCTTCCACCGTTTGATTAAAGAAGGCATCTTCTTCAACTACCTCCTCCTCACCCTCAAACTACTCACGACCAACCCGGTTTGGCCGTGCTTGCTTATATGGAAATGGGCCTTGAAGATGTCGATGTTCATCCCCCACCTCCGTACAGACGTAGATAAAGGCCATAATCAGTCGCACCGAGTTCGGTACCAGTTGGCACAGTGCTATTTCAAAATACCTTAGCACTGCGCAGAAGAAGGGTTGGAGGGGAAATCTAAGCCCAGCCCTTATGTGTTGCTCGTACACACATATTTCATAGGGCCGTAGCTCGAAAGGACATCATATACCCTCTCCTCAATCATGACTAGTCTAAGGACATACTCTTTGGGAACGTGGTATGTCCTCCAGATCACCTTGAGATCCTCCTCCTCCAGTTGGCTGGGTACAACTTTCACCGCGAACGTCCACTACACCCTCTCCTAAAGAGCCATATCTCCCTTTAGATCGATCAGGGTAGTATCTACCTTGTCCTCACTCAAAGAGGTGGAGTCCTCTTCATACTCCCTCTCTTCTACTGCCACGTAAGTGTTGTGAAACATGCAACAATTATGATGAATAATACGAAAAACAAAAAGATAGAGAAAAAAATTAAACACACAGATTTAACGTGGTTCGGCAGTATGCCTACGTCCACGGGAGCAAGCGACAGCTAAATTTCATTATGTCAAAGTAGGGTTACATCATATGTATTTATACTAACCCTAGTCGTATAGAGGTATTAGAAAATTTCTCAAATACCTCTATACTGTACCGCGGGGGCATTGCCCCCGCACCCCCAACCTATTAATCGTCTTTGTCAATAAAACAATAAATTTCAAGCCCAAAAGGGCTGATGTCGTTGTTCCGCTCTGTCCCAAAAGGCCTTAATTTCTCTATAAACATGTTCCACTCAATATGAGCCACATACTACAACAGTAAGGCACCATGGCCAATGGTCTCTCTCTAACTTCAACGCCATCTGATGACTTAGTCCCAGTGGAGAACGAGCTCAACCTCGTCTCCCCGGACATACTATTGTCACAACCACTAATGGGCCTATCGCGAAATCTATCTATCGAAGACATGAAAGAGTAAATAGAAGAAACTTACCAAAATATGATAGCCCGAGCAGTTCTTCCTCAGCCAAAGCTCCATGCACCCTTAAACCTCAAACACCGTCGAACCTTAAAACAACCCCGGGCACCCTCCCACCAAAATCAACTCCAACCACTCTCACACTTTTGGGATGAGGCTGTGGGCTCTCAAATTTCTTCTTTCTTTACAAGTGAAGTGAAGTGGAGTAAAATGAAAAGCAAACACCCTTATATAGGAAGAAAGGCATGACAAACGAGGAGAGTTAAACCTTACGGTTGGGACAACATGATGGTCAAAATAACTGAGGCCATTTTTACGTTCCCCAAGAGCCCCCAACCGCAATGATGCAACGTTTTGCCTGCTCAATGTGCCATTCCATTCTCCAAGAGAACCAATCAATAATGGCGCTGTCGTTTCCACTTTACTGCCATGTGTAAAAAGGTTTTGAAGACAACCCAAGAATCATCCCTTTGGGCCTATGAAGCAAAAAGAATTACTTAAGACCCAACACTAAAGGTTCGATCTGGGCTCAAAAGGCAAAAAAGGAATACCTAGGGCCCAACACCAAAGGTTTGAGATGGGTCCAAAAGGCAAGAAGCCCAAGAGTTCACAAAAAACCCCAAAAAGGTAAGAAGCCCAAGAGTCTACCAAAAACCTCAAAAGAAGAAGCCCAAGAGTTTACCAAAGACTACAAGAAAAGAAGTCTAAAAAATAAATTAAGGATATCAAAAGTGGATGGCCTAGATTGAAGGTCTCCAAAGCCAAGCATATCGACTGTTGCTCGTATGCTCGGACCAATATCTCTAAGGCCGAGCAAATTAACTACTGCTCATATGCTCAGACAAACGTCTCTAAGGACGAGCAAATTGACTGTTGATCATATGCTCAGACAAACGTCTCCAAAGCCGAGCATATTGCCTACTGCTCATATGCTCGGACCAATGTCTTGAAGGCCGAGCATATTGACTGCTACTCATATGCTCGGACCAATGTCTCTAAAATCGAGCATATCAACTACTACTCATACGCTCGAACCAACGTCTCCAAGCCCGAGCATATTGGCTACTACTCATATGCTTGGACTAACGTTTCCAAAGCTGAGCATATTGACTGTTGCTCATATACTCAGACCAACGTCTCCAAAGCCGAGCATATTGACTACTGCTCATATACTCAGACCAATACCTCCAAGACTGAGCATATTGAATGTTGCTCGTATGCTCGGACTCATATGCTCGAACCAACGTCTCCAAGATCGAGCATATTGACTATTTCTCGTATGATCGGACTAATGTCTCCAAGGTCGAGCATATTGATTGTTTCTCATATGCTCGGACCAACTTCTCTAAGACCGAGCATATTGACTGCTGCTCATATGCTGGCACCAATGTCTCCAAGGCCGAGCATATTGACTGTTGCTCATATGTTCAGATCAACATCTCCAAGGTTGAGCATATTGACTACTACTTATATGTTCGGACCAACGTCTCTAAGGCCGAGCATATTGATTACTGCTTATATGCTCGGACCAATACCTCAAAGGCCAAGCATATTGACAGTTGCTCATATGCTCGGACCAACATCTCCAAGGCTGAGAATATTAACTACTGGCTGAGCATATTGACTGTTGCATATATGCTCGGACCAACGTCTTCGAGACCGAGCATATTGACTGCTGCTCGTATGCTTGGACCAATGTCTCTAAAATCGAGCATATCGACTACTACTCATACACTCGAACCAACGTCTCCAAGCCCGAGCGTATTGGCTACTACTCATATGCTCAAACTAATGTTTCCAAAGCTGAGTATATTGACTGTTGCTCATATGCTCGGACCAACGTCTCCAAAGCCCAGCATATTGACTACAGCTCATATACTCGGACCAATACCTCCAAGGCTGAGCATATTGAATGTTACTTGTATGCTCGGACTCATATGCTCGAACCAACGTCTCCAAGACCTAGCATATTGACTGTTTCTCGTATGATCGGACCTATATCTCCAAGGCCGAGCATATTGACTGTTTCTTATATGCTCGGACCAACTTCTCCAAGACCGAGCATATTGACTGCTGCTTATATGCTCGCACCAACATCTCCAAGGCCGAGCATATTGACTGCTGCTCATATGTTCAGATCAACGTCTCCAAGGTTGAGCATATTGACTGCTGCTTATATGTTCGAACCAACGTCTCTAAGGCCGAGCATATTGATTGCTGCTTATACACTCGGACCAATACCTCCAAGGTCGAGCATATTGACAGTTGTTCATATGCTCGGACCAACATCTCCAAGGCTGAGCATATTAACTGCTGGCCGAGCATATTGACTGCTGCACATATGCTCAGACCAACGTCTCTGAGGACGAGCATATTGACTGCTGCTTATATGCTCGAACCAATGTCTCCGAGACCGAGTATATTGACTGATGCTCATATGCTCGGACCAATATCTCTGAGGTCGAGCATATTGACTATTGCTCATATGCTCGAACCAATGTCTCCAACGCCGAGCATATTGACTGTTCCTCATATGCTCGGACCAATGTCTCCAAGGCCAAGTATATTGACTACTGCTCATATTCTTTGACAAATGTCTCCAAGGCCAAGCATATTGACTGCTGCTCATATGCTTGGATTTAAGCCCCCTTATTTACACTTGTTAGATCCTTTATTATGTTAATTTGGTATCTTTTACTCCATTTGTGTGTTTTACATGTTTTTATAGGGTCTTGGAGAAAAAGAAGCAGTTTTGGCACTTTAAGGAAGAAATCTAGAAGCCCTGGAGCACTTTCTGGACGGAGTGCGATCGAGCGCACATGCAGTGCGATCGAGCGCACATACGGTCGTGCGCACACTTATAGGATCGAGCGCACACTGCGATCGAGCGCAAGGACACATGCGATCGAGCGCAAGGACACATGCGATCGAGCGCAAATGTACAGGCGTGAATAGTAAACTGCAAAACTCTATTTTGGAAATAACCCTATTTTGGAAATAACTCTATTTTGGAAATAAAGGAGTTTTGTGTTTTAGGAAAGTTTAGAAACTCATGGGTCTATTAGGACTTCTCAAAGACCTATAAATACACTTGTAACTCACACACAAAAAGAGACCTAAACCTTAGATAGAAAACACTTTTCTCTTTTGCTTTAGCTTGGAGAAGGAGACCGTGGAGCAGAATTGACGCCTCTTCTCTCGGGTTTCTTCTTTCCTTTTTATTTTATTATGTGTAATTAAATTCTTAGTAGGGCTTGGTTGAAGCCCTAATTATGTTTACTCAATAAATTTAGTATTGGCGCCTTTGCAATATTTATGTTGTGTTGCTTAAACTTGATTAATACCTGCTTTTATTTAAATTCCTCATATGTATATGTCTGATCAATATGTGCATATGGTATGGACTTGTTAGTTAGATCAATTTGGATGACCGAGTCCTGGGTCTAACATTAGTAACAAGGGATATCTTATCCGGATACCCGGGTTAATCAACATGGGAAACCGGGAGTAGATACCATGCCCTAGGTCTCATGTGGTTGTCGATTTCCATAGTACTTATGTTTTCTTAAGGAACAACTCAAGCAGATACCATGCTGAATCCCTTAAGGAAGAAAAGAGTTAGAGTAGATACCATGCCTAACTTGTTGCTTAGGGAAATCAATAGCTTAAGGAGTAGATACCATGCCCTTAGGTTGGCGACCAGTAGGTATACATGGCATGAATAAAGCATTGGCATACTATTATATTGTGGTAGCATAATTAGTGGTGGATATCAAGTCCCTACGCCTTTATCTTTAGTATTTTATCTTTATCAAAATCAACTCTTTTATTATTTTTATCTTTTTTTTACTGCGAAACTAATTCTAAAGTTAAATTTACCAATCCCTGTGGAGATGATCTTGCATTCGCACACTATGCTACACTGTTGACCTTGTGCACTTGCAAGTAAAACAAGTACGATTATTTACCCATTTATTTAGGTATATTTTCGCACAACAAGTTTTTGGCGCCGTTGCCGGGGATTGTGCTAAATTTCTTTTTGGAATTATTTTCGTTAGGTTTTTTTTTTATTATTTTAATTTATTCTATTTTATTCTGTTCTGTTTTATTTTTATCAAAAATCAGATTTATTCCTTCTTTTCGTTTTCTGTTCAGGTGTGCAGAGGAGGAGTTTCTGTCCTTATTGCGATCGAGCGCAGTGCCTTGTGCGATCGAGCGCAAGTCTGCGATCGAGCGTAGAGGATCTGCGATCGAGCGCAAAAGGTCCAGAGAGTACCCGAGCAGCAGTACTGAAACTGTTGCACTGAAGCGGTTCAACTAATTCATTCAAAGGGAAAAGCACCAATGACAGAAGCTCAATATACTTGTCTAGATGCTATGGAGAGGAAGCTAGATATGCTCATATATACCATGACTAGTCAAAACATATCACCTAGTCCGCGAGGCAAACCACTCTAGGTATGTGCTATATGTTCTCGTTTTGATCACATTACTAACACTTGCCCTTTGTATTCATATGCAGGTCAAGAGCAAGCAAATTATGAGGGACTGCACAATGCATATACAAATACCTACAATCCTAGATGGAAGCACCACCCCAACCTCTCATGGAGCAACAATCAAAGCAACTTGAACCTTCAAGGGAAACAAGGGAACTGTCATAAAGCAGCCCAACCAGTTCCAGAACCCAAGAAGGATGATCTAGAAAGTCTTGTAAAACAATTGGCCACTCAGCAACAACAACTAATGGCAACATTGATAACTTCACAAGATCAGCAAAGACAAACAATTGTAAAGCATGAGCAAACCATCCAAAGGCTGGAAGTACAAATGGGGCAAATGGCTAAGGAGTTAAGTGGAAGACAGCAAGGAGAACTTCCTGCACAAACACTACCACATCCAAGAGGACATCAGCAACTAAATGCCGTGACAACTCTAACAAATGGTAAGATCATTGAAACTGATGAGCCTACACAAGCATCCACATCCAAGGTAAGTGAGATGGAGAAGGTAAATAGTGAGAAGGTTGAACTCAAAAGATATAATGCATTAAAATTACCCCCAGATAATATAAAATGTTTTAATGTATGCATGACGCAAAGTGTTGTTGAGGAAGCTTTTCAGGTCCATCACGTTGATCCAATAGAACCTGCTCTTAACTATAGTGTCCCAAGATCGGATATTGAGCCCAAATGCAAGGATGTTACTGATGACATCATTGAAACTATGCACCTTCTAAAAGCCTTTCCAAAGCCTCCAAGTAAGTACACTGATCCATTTGAAATTCTTGGGCCTACTAATACTATTCTTCCCCCTTTTATTGTACAGGCACCTAACTTGGAATTCAAGCAGTTACCTGAGCACTTATCTTATGCCTATATGGGAGAGAATAAGACATTTCCTATGCTAGCTGCTACCACTCTCAGTTTTAGGGAAAAATAAAGTTTGGTCCGGCTGAAGACGTTAAACTTAGCGCTCATGGGAGGCACCCCACAGCTTATCCTTTTATTTTTATTATTTTACGTATTTATTGTTATTTATTTATTTTTATTACTTCTTGTTTTCCCGTATTACGTTAGTTTTTCTTTTTTAGGGACAATGTGTGCATCCGTTCAAGTTTGGGGTGTGCTACGAGCCATGTCAGCCATCAGTTCTCCATCTCCCAGGTCAGCTCCTTCCATGCTATTCACACATTGGGGACAATGTGCAATTTAAGTTTGGGGGTATGGGGACCCATTCACACACTCACTATGTCCCACATTTTTTTGTTGTTTTGTTATTATTTTCATAGATAAATGCTTGTTCATTATTTCCAATAAACTTTTTATGATCTAAACAAAATGTTATGATTTGTCTTCATCAGTGAGCGTAACACTTTGAACATATAGGTCAATAAACAAGTTTTGAACCTAGATCACTGTCCTTTTGGCATTTAAGAATTCACAAGTTTAACTTGAACTATCACGAGCACATTAGCACATAGCTGTGTGGGGTATGACATGATATTTGGATTGGTATGTTTCTTTTGCTTGACTGTGAACTAGATGACTTATTAGATTGACATTTTGGCATATAAAAATAGAAAAGATTGATTCGTGCTCAAAAAGAAAAAAAAATGCTCCTAATGATCAATAAAAACAAATCTTCCGCTGAGTAACTGGCCCTCTTGCCTCAGTAAGCATTGAGTGTCACGTCAAAAGGTGGAAAATCTTAAGTGATCATTAAAAAGGAATTTTTTGCTGAGTAACTGGCCCTCTTGCCTCAGTAAGCATTGAGTGTCACGTCAAAAGGTGGAAAATTCTAAATGGTAGCATAAAAAAAACAGTTAGTTTCGTAGCCTTATTGACTCGAGCTAGTAAGTCCTTAGGGGTGTCTTTACACCTAATGCCCTAAAACCATCTGGTTTGGGAGTCATTGGCCAAACGCTCGTTACACGAGTCATCAAGAAAGCTTAAGGGAACTAACTTGGCAAAAATCTCGCAAATAAAAGTCTATGCCCTATTTGTTGACTCTAATAGGAAGTTTGGTGCATCTTGAGTCATCGAAACACTACCTGTTTGAATTTCTTAAAAACCCAACCTTTTATGTGCTGATCACCACACACCAAAGTCAAACTTGTGATATCTTAAAATACCTAGTGAATATGATTTATGTTCAAAACTCTTATTCATTGCAGATATATGTTTACACTTGTTAAGCTTGCTCATGAATACGCATCATTGTTTTATGTAAAATCTAGATTTTTTATTGACACTATGAACATTGGATTTATCTATATTTCTGTTTTAGTTTTTAATTTAGTATTGCTAAGGGACTAGCAATATGTAAGTTTGGGGGTGTGATAGACGCTTAAATATACATATTTAAGCCCCCTTATTTACACTTGTTAGATCCTTTATTATGTTAATTTGGTATCTTTTACTCCATTTGTGTGTTTTACATGTTTTTATAGGGTCTTGGAGAAAAAGAAGCAGTTTTGGCACTTTAAGGAAGAAATCTAGAAGCCCTGGAGCACTTTCTGGACGGAGTGCGATCGAGCGCACATGCAGTGCGATCGAGCGCACATATGGTCGTGCGCACACTTATAGGATCGAGCGCACACTGCGATCGAGCGCAAGGACACATGCGATCGAGCGCAAATGTACAGGCGTGAATAGTAAACTACAGAACTCTATTTTGGAAATAACCCTATTTTGGAAATAACTCTATTTTGGAAATAAATGAGTTTTGTGTTTTAGGAAAGTTTAGAAACTCATGGGTCTATTAGGACTTCTCAAAGACCTATAAATACACTTGTAACTCACACACAAAAAGAGACCTAAACCTTAGATAGAAAACACTTTTCTCTTTTGCTTTAGCTTGGAGAAGGAGACCGTGGAGCAGAATTGACGCCTCTTCTCTCGGGTTTCTTCTTTCCTTTTTATTTTATTATGTGTAATTAAATTCTTAGTAGGGCTTGGTTGAAGCCCTAATTATGTTTACTCAATAAATTTAGTATTGGCGCCTTTGCAATATTTATGTTGTGTTGTTTAAACTTGATTAATACCTGCTTTTATTTAAATTCCTCATATGTATATGTCTGATCAATATGTGCATGTGGTATGGACTTGTTAGTTAGATCAATTTGGATGACCGAGTCCTGGGTCTAACATTAGTAACAAGGGATATCTTATCCGGATACCCGGGTTAATCAACATGGGAAACCGGGAGTAGATACCATGCCCTAGGTCTCATGTGGTTGTCGATTTCCATAGTACTTATGTTTTCTTAAGGAACAACTCAAGCAGATACCATGCTGAATCCCTTAAGGAAGAAAAGAGTTAGAGTAGATACCATGCCTAACTTGTTGCTTAGGGAAATCAATAGCTTAAGGAGTAGATACCATGCCCTTAGGTTGGCGACCAGTAGGTATACATGGCATGAATAAAGCATTGGCATACTATTATATTGTGGTAGCATAATTAGTGGTGGATATCAAGTCCCTACGCCTTTATCTTTAGTATTTTATCTTTATCAAAATCAACTCTTTTAATATTTTTATCTTTTTATTACTGCGAAACTAATTCTAAAGTTAAATTTACCAATCCCTGTGGAGATGATCTTGCATTCGCACACTATGCTACACTGTTGACCTTGTGCACTTGCAAGTAAAACAAGTACGATTATTTACCCATTTATTTAGGTATATTTTCGCACAACAACCAACGCCTCCAAGGCCGAGCATATTAACTGCTGCTCATATGCTCTGACTAATGTCTCCAAGGCCAAGCATATTGACTCCTGCTCATATGCCCAGACCAACGTCTCCAAAGCCGAGCATATTGAGTGCTGCTCATACGCTCGGACCAATACCTCCAATGCCGAAGTCCCATCATACTTCCTTAGAGCATAAAAATGCACTTAAGGAAGTGGGGGGCCTCTGATACAGATAAAAAGTACCACCCAATGATACGAGGACACATGGACAATATTCCCCCAGTAACGTGAGGACATATGGACAACCCTCCTCCAGTAAAGTGAGGACATGTGGACAACTCTCCCCCAGTAGCGTGAGGACACGTGAACAACTCTCCTCTAGTAATGTGAGGACATGTGGAGAACTCTCCCCCATTAGCGTGAGGACACGTGGACAACTCTCCTTCAGTAGTATGAGGACACGTGGGCAACTCTCCTCCAGTAGCGTGAGGACACGTGGACGACTCTTCCCCAGTAACGTGAGGACACGTGGACAACTTTCCCCTAGTAGCACGAGGACATGTGGACGGATCCTCTCCAATGGCCTAATAACACATGGACGAGTTGTTGACAACACCACTATCACTCACGATCTCCCCTGTATCGGGCTGTAAGCGTGATTACGGGGTTGGACCATCCCAGGACACGCGACTAGATCCCCGTCGGAAGAACTGGATCTCCAGGATTGCCCCATCCATAGAACGTGGGCAATCCCACCTCTGAATCACTATAAAAGGCCTAAGGTACGCAAACCCAAACCATTTTCAGTTTTTGACGAACTCATCACAGGAGCACTGATCATATCTCTCCCAATTTCCTTAAAACCTTGTGTTAACAATAACATCGAAGTGTCCCCGAAGGAATCACCCACCTTTTCCCCTTTGGTGACCCCTAGTTCACCCATATTTCCTTGTGTAGGCATTGAAGTATCGACCTCCAGTTCGACAACATATTTTGGGTATCAACAGGTACCAACATTTGTATCTATATATGTATGTATACACGTTTATGAGCATTCGATAAATTTCATTTTTCTCTTTTGTTGTTTTATGAGGCTGTGCTGGTTACTACGCATGTTCATAGGTCGTTGAAGAGTGAATCCGTTGATACTTTCAGATAACTAAAGAAGTTAGGGCTTGTTTGATTCTTAAATCTGCTTAAAAGATGCAATACTTTTCACTTCGAAATTCCTGAGAATTTATTTAGAAGTTTCAAGATAATGGAAATTTCAAAAAAAAAAGAAAAGAAAAAAAACACACACACACACATAATTGTGAGGTATCGTTTCGATTGCGGAAACTACGCGCTCGATTGTTGGTAGTTCATAGGAAATGTGTTTTAAGAATCCTTTTATTTCCGCTTTTTTTCTCACTTTTATTATTGTTGATTTTGTTGTCACCGACTCAGAGAAACTGCTCATTTCAGATTAAATTTACTGCATTCCCCATTCCTATGTTTTGTTTTCTCAAATGTAATGAATTATAACATTAAAATTTATCTGTTTTTCTTGCCACTGTTATTGTCTGCGTTTGAGAGTGAAACTAAATAAGCTGAAATTATCAATTTTTATTCTTTTCAGAATAAAAAAGGGGATTGGGAGATGAAGAAAAACATAATCTCAATTTTGTTGTTGTTTGTTGCAATTTTTGGACTGGAATGATTCAAAAAGTTACTCAATTAATTAAGGCTAGATCCTGTTCAAAGTTCTCTGATTGCTGTGAGAAAAGAAAAAAAATTAAGCCTAGATCCCCAAACTAGTCGAGGTCAGCAACATATATCCCCTTTTCGTCTAATTTTCCCAATTAAAGACCATATCCTCAGTTAATTCTTAGAAATGAAGTCTTTTCTATCTCAACCCATGCAATCTTATATCTTGTTTGCAATGAGTTGTGAAAATTAGACGGTGACTTATCAGAAAATGGACTTATGAACCTTTTTCGCTTTTGCTAGCTAGTGACTTTTGAGTGACTGTTTAGTGGGAATAACTTTTACAATTTAAAATCAAGTTAATTGTTAGTTTATGCAGGCTCGGGGCTCAGGACTCGGGACATTGCAAATGAGTTACAACTGGATCAGGCACATAAATAGTGCAATTCTGACTTCTAAGAATGAAAGTTACAATATCCAGCTTTGATACTATTGACTTACTCAACTTAGTTTTGGACTTGCACAACCAAACATGACTCCAAATTTTGCATTTTCGTTGGGGGGCAGTAAAATCTAGAAAAGTAAGTTGCACAGGTCATAACAAATACTCCACTCTCTTTGGAAAATTTACTTGGGTCAAGTCACTTTTGTGCAGTTGTGCACCCTTAGGCCTGTTGCATATGTCCGAACCATTTAAGAATTCATTCTCTCAACCTATACTCTATTAGTACCTCCACCTAATGATAAAGGTATTTCCGTAGGGTCCATGTTCATGGCATATTATACTTTTATGGCAGATGTTATTGCTACGCAACCTTCCATCACTATCCGGGCTAGGGACTGGCTATGAAAATATAATACAATTATCCACGACAGAGGAGGATTTTGAATGATTAAAAATATGGAAAGTTACTTCTTTTTTCAGTTGATGTTGAAAAATGTAGATATTTGAGGGTCTTGTACATGAAATTATGCGCGACAGTTACAGTCTTTTCCTTATCAATTTTCTTGGTTGTTGCATATTCTGTAATCTTGACTTTTTAATTTCAGGGTCCAAGGCTGCCAATCATGAAAAGCTTGTATTACCAACTGGTTTGTTTTTCCTTTAGTGAACCAATTAGTTCTGTTGATTGTAAAGCTGTTTCAAATCACTTGAACGTGAAGTTCAATGGAAATGAGGTCAAAGTGAATTTCAAAGACATATCGTATCTCTATAATATTTTTTTCAAAGAACTTGATATGAGGTTCAAAGAGTTCTTCTCTGCTTTACGCAATGTTTCTGATGATCGCGCTCATGAACAATGTATTTTGTATCCACATTTGCAAGCCTCTGTTGAAGAACCAACTGTATCGCTAAGATGTTGTATGGTTCTATTGACCTTGCTTACATTTAACCAAGAACTTCTTGTAGAAAAGGCCGGGCTCTTCTCTCATTACTTAGCAGATTGGTTTCTGAGGAGTTGAGTGGAGGAAACGGGAAGAATCCTGTCATCTTCAGAAAGCTGTTTTCTCGTGATTGTATTTATATTATTGATGATTGTGCCACCTCCGTTTCTGAGGACTTTGTTGCTTCCATAACTTTCTTGGAACCTTCTAATCCTTTCCTTACACCCCTTTGTGCGGTGCTTGAGGTATTTCCTAATGATAATACATTTTCACAAATGGTGGAAGTTGCAAGCTAAGATCTGCTCTTTAGTAAGAGTTCTATTAATTATTGTGAAAATGAAAATTTTCCAGTCAATGTTGTTTTTGGTTACACCTAAACTCGGTATAATATATTTGTTTTTGCCAATATCTGCCAGTACTATTCACAAGTATAATGAATTTTAAAGTTAATGTTTGAACAAAGTTTCAACATTACTTTTTGCTTAGCCTCTGTTCTCGTAATATTAGGTGTCCTGTTTTTTCTTCTACATTAGTCTACATGCACATTATTCCCGTAAAGGTAGTATTGTTGTTCCAATTAATTGGTTAAATTATTGTTGAGCCCTTTCAAGCTGTGATATACTTCATATGTTTGATGTTTTTGACATTTTAATTTTCTAATCCTTACCATGGTTCTCTTTTCAACATTGATATTCTGTGGTAGTTATGTTCCAGTACATAATGTTTACTTGTTTTGTTTAGGTATTTGCAGATGAGCTTTTAATGGATAAATCTGTAAGAGAGTGCCTTTGCAAATTGATTCTATGTCTTCCACAAGTAAACAGCTATATACGTGTCATGGTCATGGTGATATTGGAGGTGTGCTGGAGGTGATTTCTGCTCATTTAATTTTATCACTTTCTGATGAGAAAGCATTTGAAAAGTTCCTCGACAGGTTATTTTGGCAGCATGACAATGATTTCAGAGCTCCTCAATTGAGCTTGACAGCAGTGTTATCATTGCTACTAAACCCCGTAATGTTTTCTGCCCCAAAAATGTTTCACGCATATTTGATTTTAATGCTTTGCGAAGCCATTGGTATTAGGAAGTCTTCTGAGAATAACAAATTAGATCTTAAACTTATAGATTGCTATCTAGCAGCACTTGAAAGGTCTATCATCTTGTACATGAGATACACGTGCAATTTACATTAGGATGGCCTTCCTATAGGTGGTAAATATTCTTTTGAGAAGTCATGCATGCCTGAGGGTAATTGCCAGCTGGATTTTGAACCTCATCTTCTGCCAGCCACAAGGAAAAAAATTCATTATCTAGTTACAAAGTTCAGTGATTCATGGGGTTCATACTTGGGCAATATGTCTCTTGGAGCAAAGTCTGACCTGGTGGCTGCCTCGATTGCATACATAAAGGAGATCCTATGTCTATTTGATAATTTCTGCACAGATGAGATATTATCAATTTTAAGTTGCATAATACTTAGAGGTTCTTCTGATGATGTTAGTGGCACTATATTTCATACAGATGGTGGAAAAAGTGCTCAAGATATGTATCTTCTTGCTTCTATATTGAAGTTAATGAGTTGTTCAATGTTGCAAGCTACATTGTGTCTAAGGCATAACAATAATTCAGGTTCTCTCAAGGCATTGGAGGATGTTTCGTCGAATATGATGTTATGATGCATGCTGTTGGTTGTTTTAAAAAATTCAAGGTCTCTTTACCTGTTCAAAATTTCTTATGTGACACAATGGAAGCACACCCGGCGAGGCATACAAAGTCTAAGTGGATGCTTTTGCATTTTTCAGGCTTGCTATCACTAAGTTATGTTGGTAGGCTTGATTTCTTAATGAAAGACTGTATATTTGCAATGATCACATTGTTGAAATTATTTGTTTTTGAAGAGGGTGATTTATATGCACTGGGATCATTAGTTGGTTCCAGATCCAAGTCGTCTTCATCTACATCTGATGCTAAAGTTGGAGAAGTAATTTTTTTTTTATTTCTTAAAGTCCAGTTTATTCTTGCATACTCATGTGCTCTAAAATTATTCACCAATGATGCAGGCCATGGTGGACCGAAAATCTAGCCAAGCAGTTTCACAGAATTTTCAAAAGATTCGGACATTATACTTGGGGTATGTGCTATTCTTGTGTTTATCATGCAAACATTCTTTGCAAATCATGGTAAGCACGTTCTTCAAAACTGAAAATTACTAGCTGCTTTAGTTTTATGGGGATTGTCTTTGCCAATCCTTTTGTATTGGACCTTGTTAGCACGAGTTCCTTTAAACATTTTAATCTTGATTTGCGTTCAGCATGGATGTACTGAAGCTCAATCTGGCAATTTCAGTCCTATAAATTCTTTTAATCTGTTTATTGTGGATAAATTTTTGGATTTTTATCCCGATATTATGTGCATTCAAACAATTTAGCGTGTGGTTTCATACATCATTCTTTGACACTAAGGGAAGAATATGTTGTATTTCTGCTTATAGCCTACTTCTAGATTCTTGTTGACGTACATTTGCAATTTTGCATGAATCGTATTTTGTTGCTATTTCATACTGATAAGTTATTTTGCGTTTGGCACAGAAAAATGATTTAATTGGGATTATAAATTACATCCAAGCAGCACATGTTAAGTTTGTAAGATAGATTATGTGGCATTCCATGCTAGCGATTGCAGAAGTTTATAAGAAAAAATTGTCCAATCTTTAGTTTCCCTCAATAGGCCTGTAGAAATTTGTAATGACTATTAGGAACCGATCAATCTTTTTTGGAATTTCATCAGAACAGCCTTAGCACCTTTTTGAATGGTAGTACGCTTTCATGGCGGGTTGAAACTTTCTCAGGCTCTCTGAGTTTCATCTATATGGTATGGATATACCATCCATTTTTTTCCAATTCAAAGGTTCATGCTTTGATGACCCTTCTGATGCATTGTAGACCTTCCCAGTTGGCCGAGAGCTTTCCCATATCGTGGGGGTTTGAGAGTTTCTTCTTTCGGAGGACCAGTTCTCCAATGCTGAAGGTTCTTTGCTTTACCCTAGAGTTGTAGTATCTTGCTATCCTCTATTGGTTGGTTGCGAGCTTTAACAATGCTTTATCTCGAACCCCTTCGACTAAGTTCAAGCTCATTCAGACCTTCCTCATTGTTGCTTGGGTTAAAGAGCTGAATTCTGAGGGAGGGTTCTCCCACCTCAATCGGGACCACCGCCTTGAACTTGAAAGCTAGGAATAAGGGTGTTTTCTCCTGTTGAGATCAAGGTGTAGTTCTGTAGGCCCATAATGTATGTGGCAGCTCTTTAACTCAAAGTCCTTGGGCGTCTTCAATTCATTTCTTCAAGGTCTACAATATGGTCATATTTGTGACCTCAGCTTGGCCATTGGCTTATAGGTATTCGACCGAAGTGAATTATTGATCGATCTGCAAGTCCTGATAGAACTTTTTGAGTCATTCTCCTTCAAATTGCTTCCCATTGTCGGTTACTAGTACTCTTGGGATCCCGTACTGACACACTACTGATTGTCGAATGAAGTCTTTGGCTTTTTCTTCTGTTATCCTTGGGAATGGTTCTGCTTCGGCCCACTTGGTGAAGTAATTTTTTGCCACAATTAGAAACTTTATCTATCCAGGTGCTTGGGGGAAAGGTCCTATAATGTCCACACCTTACACTACGAATGACACCAGGCTAGTCACAACAGTCAATGGATTCGTAGGAGAGCGGGGAATTGGGGCGAACTTTTGATACTTGATGCACTTTTTGACGAAGTTTACAGCTTCTTTCTAGAGTCTTGGCTAGTAATAGCCTTGTCTGAGGATCTAATGGGCTAGAGCTCGCCCACCCAAATGGTTCTCGCAAATTCCTTTGTGGACCTCCCTTAAGGCGTAGTCAGCCTCCCTAGGTTTAAGGCACTTAAGATAAGGTTGAGTTAGGGATAGTCGAGACAGCTAATTACCAATCATACAGTAATGGGCCGCTCTAGACAAGAGCTTTCTTGCTCCACCCTTGCCTACTAGAAACTCACCATTCTCCAAATACTTGACGATCGAGTCCATCCAACTTGGCTCATAATCGATATCTATAACTTCAAATTAATCTACACTTGGGCCTTGAAGGATTTCAACATATATAGATCTTGGAAGATCAAAGGTGTTGGACGATGCTAGCTGTGTTAAGGCATAGGCCTTGGCATTCTCTACTTTTGGTATTTGATTTATTTTGATTTCTCTTAACATTCTCATTAACTACTTCACTTTGGCTAAGTACTTGACCATCTGTGTCCCTTTTGCTTCATATTCTCTAGTTACATGGTTTATCAGTAACTAAAAGTCATTGAACACTTCCAAGTTTTCCACTACAAGAGACCGAGCCAATTTTAATCCGACCAAGAGGGACTCATATTCTGCCAATTGTTTGATTCTTTGAAGTTAAATTGTAAGGCTTACTCGATGTGAACTCTTTAGGGCTGACCAGGATGAGACTTGCTCCGCTTCCCAGAGCATTAGAGAAACCATTAACAAAGAGCTTCCAACTCTGTTACTCTTGTTATTCCTTTGGGCCTTGTTCTTTCACGGCCCCTTTAGGGAGTGTGCACTCAATGATAAAGTATCGTCCTCAAAAGATGATTTATCTTTACATTGATGGGATGTTATGATAATAGAGAATGCCAACTTCTCAAGGGATTGATATTGTGTCTTTTTGCATCTTAGATCACCCTTCTAACATAGTAAATCGGTCTCTGCACCCTTTCAACTTCCCTCATTAGGACCGAAGCTATGGCTAATTCACTTGTTGCCAGGTACATATAGAGTTCTTCCCCTTCTTTTGGTTTGGTTAAGAAGAGAGGCAAACTCACATATTTTTTCAACTCTTCAAATGAGTTTTGGCATTCCTTCGTCCGTTGAAAGTTTGGGACCTTTTTCAGTGCCTTCAAGAAAGGCAAGCACTTTTTGGTTGACTTAGACATGAAACAACCTAGTGCGGTGATCCGACTAGTGAGCCTTTTCACTTCTTTCACGTTCTTCGGGGCTTTCATATCTAAGACAACCTTGATTTTCTCGGGGTTTGTTTCAATCCCCTTTTGAGTAACTACAAAGTTAAGGAATTTTTTAGAGGTCACCCCAAAGGCACACTTTGATGGGTTAAGCTTCATTTGATGCATTCTTAGCATTGAGAAACATTCTTCCAAATCAACCTCGTGATGAGCCGCTTGCATGCATTTTACGAGCATATCAACAACATATACTTCCATATTTCTTCTAATCTAGTCCTTGAACAGCTTATTGAAGCCTCTAGTATATCACCCTGACATTCTTCAATCCGAACGACATTACATTATAACAGTATAGGCATTTTTCTATCACTAAAGTTGCATTCAAGTAATCCGGCTCATACATTCTAATTTGGTTGTACCCCTAGTATGCATCCATGAAACTCAGCATCTCGTACCCTAAAGCTGCATCGACTAGTTGGTCGAACCTTGGCAAAAAGAAACTGTCTTTTAGATAGGCTTTGTTTAGATTAGTGAAGTCAATACAGATCCTCCATTTTCCATTTGCTTTCTTTACCATTACCACATTGGCTAACCACTGGGGGGTAGTCGATCTCCTTGATGAACCCGATTTCAACGAGTTTGCTGACATCTGTGTCAATTGCTAGTTGTCTCTCTGTTGCAAAATCTTTCTTTTTCTTATGACTGGCTTCTGGTTAGGGTCGACATTCAAACTGTGTACCATTGTTTTTGGGTCAATGCTTGGTATATCCATTGTTGACCAAGAAAAAATTTCTCGACTTTATTTAAAGAACAATATCAGTCGCGTTCAGAGTACTCCCTCTAAACCAGCACCGATCTGTACTACTTTCTGTGGTTCTTCTTTCATGAGGGCTATTGCTATTAGTTCTTCCATAGGTCTTCCTCTTTGAGTCTTAGAGTCATCCTTCACGTCTTTTATCGTATGGACACATGTCTTGTCTTTTTCTTTTAGGGAGGCTAAGTAACAAGTTCGGGCTGCAACTTGGTTACCTTTGACCTCTCCCATGCCATTCTCTATTGGGAACTTCATCTTCAAGTGGTACGTTGAGACTATTTCTTTCATGGAGTTCATCTCTGGTCGTCTAAGGATCGCGTTGTACAATGATGGGAGATCTATGACCAAGAAAATGCTTAGAATGGTCCTTTGATAGGGGAAGTTCTCACTCTCACTGGTAGCTCTATACTACTTGTCCAGAGGATGTCTTTAGCTTTTGTCCCATGCTTAGGGTTCATGTCTCTTCTCCGAACTTACCTCCTCAGGTCAGGTGTTTTGGTTTTGAGGCACTACCTCGATAATCCTCCGAGTGGCATAGGTAGTTCGGACTGTAGACTGGTGATTCTAGGTTCTACTTGGTTTAGGTCAATCAAGATGTGTGACCAACTCTTCGAGTCGGTGTTAAAGAGCAATGTACTTCGCTCTGCTGACAAGGACATTAAGATTTGTCTCATGGACTTCTCGTCGGACTTCTTGGTTCAAGTGCGAACCAAGCTGTTAGTTAAGTGGGGCTCACTCTTCATTTACCTCGGTTTGATTGTTACTTCCCGAGGCACGATGAGAGTTTTACCCTTCCATTAGAGGTGGAGGTAGTGGTAGCTCAGAGGGGTTGACCTCAGAGGTCGTCTGGGTAGTATTCTATGTTTAGTTTTTCTTAGGTGGCATTTACAACAAAAATAAGATTTCTTCTCGTTCCCATGGACGAAGTCAATTCTGTTGATGCCAAAAATACATTGGGTCTACTGGAGTTTGCTCGAGTCGATTGCTATAGTTGGGTCCAAATTAATTCGCTTGAATGTATTCCAAGTCGGATTGGTTCGGTGTGGGTTGAATCCGAGGACCTGAAAATGAAGTCAATCCGGAGTGTTTTACTCCGGCGAGAGCCTTCCGATGCTTAAGTCAAAGTAGGTGGTGAGGAGTGCAAGTTAATGAAAAGAGATTCTAAAAAAATGATATTGTTTAAGGGCCCCTATTTATAGGGCTCAAGTGAGGTAAAATACCATTTTATCCTTGCGATTGAGAAGTATCACCCTTTAATAGAATGGTATATTTGACCTACATCACACACATACACACACACACACACACACACACACACACATATATATATATATATATATTGAATGTGAATTTGGATATATTTTGCTTTTGTGAGAGAAAGAAAGAGAAATAATATTAATTAATTAATTAATTAATGAACGAATCCAAAAAGAAAGAAATGGGAAAACATTAGAGCGGTCTTTGCACAACGACACAATACCATGACCTACCTCTCTGTTTTTTAAACTCCCAAATAAGCATCCATCAGAAGAATATCATGGCCTACCTCTGTCTTTCCATTAATAACTACCCACTTTCTCTACTCTCGCTCTCCCTCTCCCTCTTTCCCCTTCCTTAACTCTCATTTTTGAAACCGTAACATCAACTTTCTATTTCTTTATCCGGCTATTTTTATCTTTTTCTATGCATGATTTTTTTTTTTCAGTTTTGCAGGAAAATTGGGAAATTGACAAATTAGGAGTTAAATTTTTTAATTTGATAGAATAACAAATCAACACGTATATGTTGAGATTATTTTTAATTTTCTTGTGAGAAACGACTGTTGCGATGAAAACCACGTATTGCTATTGGTCACAAAAATTTCACTAAAAGACTGTTAAACCACAAGGGGTGTAAGTGTAACTAAGTCGAATGAAAATCATTTTCATGAACAAAAATCTTTCAATTGTCAAATTTATTTGTAAAGTTATTGAAAGAACTAACATGTCGCAAAATTGTTGAAAAGTACTATCTTTTACCTATCTAACCCAACTACATTTTCCTCTTATTCTTAATGGTAATAAATTAAACCCGTAATATAAATTTATTACACCATGAGTACTAAAAATCCTCAAACTTTTCCCTTTAACATCTTAAAAATATTTTCTGTTTTGATTCTTCTCTGCCCTTCTATGGCCTCCAGTGAGTATACGTGTGATGTTGAATCTATGCACAAAAAAACAGAGAGGAAGCACTTAAGTATAAACTAGCTTCAGTTGCATCAATTTTTGTTGCTGGTGCTATTGTTGTTTGCCTCCCACTGTTAGGCAAACAAAAAGATTATTAAGGCCTGAAAATCCGATAAAAAGAAGGCCAGATAATGATTCTTCAATATGTTAGTTTGCCTCCAAAAATTCTATTAACCCTAACCGATTCTTCAAAACCAAAGATTGGGGAAAAAAAATCTAAGAAAAAACCCAAAACATTCTTCTCCTAAAACCCGAATCTTCAAAACCAAAAAATGGACAAAAATTCTGAAAAAAAAAAGCTCATATACTTCTTCCTCCTCTTCAGATCCGTCTGGATTGCACGTCGCCATCTGAGCCCTCGGATCTGAATCGCATATCTTATTCCTAGCGCTGCAAATCTCACCACTCTCACCTATCTGGATTGCGCCTCTGCAGTGATATCGCAGCGCAACACTGCGTTGCTGCAGTAATGGGAAAAAAGGGAAGAATAAGTGGAAGATGCCGTTTTGCTGTTAAGAGATTCATTTTTTCCATGACTATTTTTTATTTTTTAATTTGTTCTGTTTTTCTTTTTTTACTTCATCTTTTAATAATAAGTTTTTATTTTTTTTTTATTTTTATTCATGCGACGTGTCCATCATGTTAATGATTTAAACAAAGAAGAGATATTGCATAGATTGTATAATAGTGTCAATGTGCTACAATTCAAACGTCGGGAGGAGGGGGGGCAAAGTACAAAAACCCCTCAAAGCTTGAGGGCAAAGTGCATTTAAGTCAATAAATTTTAAACCCAACGGTCCTCAATAGCCCTTAGCAAAGCCAATGCCTATGCCTGCGTTCATCCATGTAATAACTGGTTACATTTCCTTTCCAAAGTTGTTCCAAGAATCATACAATCTATAGACAGAACAGTTTGTTAAGTACATCCCTTCACTCCCCCCTTCAATAACAATAACAATAACAACATCAATAATAATAATAACTATACAACCCACACGTAACATCCCCGTCAAGAACATTCATAGTGAAACCACGGGAACAAAACTTATCTATTCAAGGTAAGTTTGTGATCTTACAAACTTACAGGGATATAGATAATGCCCCAATTTTCTGAAATAATGTAGCATTATTGTGTTGATCGAGTGAACATTAAAGGGGCCTCTACTCAGTGAATTCATGGAAGGTTAATTTGCAATATAAACAAGGAGATGAGAAGCGCAATTTACATATCAGCTAGCATTTAGTTTTCTTACAATTGTTAAGCACTTGGTGCAGGTGGAAAGCTTCACCTTGATCACCATTCAATAACCTTCTCTCCAAGCAGCAAGCAGTTAGTTGCCTGAGCAACCTATCAAGATATGAATTCAAGCAGCCATGAAGATCTTTCATGTTGGGACTTGTTGACAAGATCATGGCATTAACTGTATCAGCCACAACTTCCCGTTGTGACTCTTCAAGAAGATATCCAACAGAAGATTCCTGGGGTTGCTCATACGCCAGCAAAGCAACACAGTCCTAGAGATAAAGAGTTTCAACAGAGATTAGCTATAAGCTTAACCAAAAGACACAAGGATCTGATTCTAATATTTTTTGGCCTAAGATACATCAGACAGACAGCGGCTTGAAATTAATGCCAGCTCACTAAAGTAGGCTAAAGAAGTTACCCAAAAAAATGTGCTGTTTATTCATCCATTTTTCTTTGACAGAAAAATGCATAACACATTTTTTTTGTAAGTGCGTTGAAATCAGAGTTTCTTCATGGGGCTTACTCAGCTAAAGATTAGAAGATCATTCACACATTTTCAGAGGTTGTAAATCAGCTGCAACACAAGGGCAAGAAAATAAACTTTCATTTTAAATTGTCTAAAAGCATTAGTGGAAGGTGGAAAAGTGTTGGTATTCTAATTTGGGAGCTGATATTAGCACTCCTATCAGGGGGTGTAAGTGACGTTCTAGAAAATGCAAGGAAGGTTTGTGTAATTATACACTACCTTAAGACAGGTATGTGTAATTTACCCTTAAACTTTTGTTAATTTCTTTCGTCTCTTCCGCCAATAACTAGAGCAGAATTTCATATTTAATGTGAGGAGAATTGTCGCTAGAATCTAATAATTTTAAAGGATAGTTCAGAACATTTTTGGGAGTGCCAATACTGCCTACCTTTTTGTCTTGATTTCTTAAGCCTATTCACTAAACGAAATGAATATCATTGATTTCCCTAGGTTATTTATCAGAGTAAAACACATTCAAATGCTGCTCCACATATCACTCAAATCATTAACTGCTTACAATGCATATCAATAGCAAACATGTGCATTTAGGCAAGTTAAATAATGTAAAGAGGGAAGTTAGTACCATAAAAAAATTATATACATATATTTATGAATATCATATAAATGTTATACATATATAGCAGTTGAATATTTCTTTTCAATTTCAGAGTTCATATATTTTGTAATTTGGATTTAGGGTTTATATAGAGAGGGAGAAGAGAGACAAAGAGTATAGAGAGAGAGGGCAGCTGTGTTGTATGGAGGCAGAAAAAGTTACTAACCCGAAGGTTAGTAGTAGATTATATATAAGACAATAGTGAGAGAATATAATAATACCCTTATAACCCTACTCTCTTGTTGAGATTTAAGTTAGGGTTTAAACAGAGAGAGAGAGATGAGAGATAGAATAGAAATATTGTAGAACTCCAATTATTATTGTATCTAATGAACAAACAAACACAACTATATATATATATATATATATATATATATATATATATATATATATATAAACCTAAGAATATAAATCTTAATAGTAATAAGAACATAACCAAGAAAGACTAGAAAACCTAATACATATGCAATTAAGAAATATCTTAACACTTTCCCTCAAGTTTGAGCATTTACATGCACTAACTTGTTACAAATAAGCCCATCCAACTTGTTTGAGATAGATCCAATCCTAAATTCAACAAAACTCATAACAGCATAGGATCAACAAGACCCACAACCCTAACAACACCTGATCAACAAGATCCATAGACAAGATTCGAGGACACTGGATCAACAAGGCTTTGACTTTGATTGGAATGTGATGCTTCACATGGGCTGGATCTACAAAACGGGTCGGATCGGGTCTTTGTGAACAACATAACACATTGAAACTTTCTCCTTCACTCAGCTGACAACAACCAAACACAACCTCAACAACAACATAAACAATCTCTGCAACAACCTCCGCATCAGAACACCACCAGCAAGACTCGCATCGGAGGTAGCAGCGTCCGAGAAGACAGCTCAGAGACCATAACCGAGAATTCAATGCCTGAGAAGAAGACCATAAAATGCCGAAGAGGACAGAGCAGAACTTCGCCAAAGAGAACTTGACCAGAACTGGATCAGGTTCAGCACCAAACTAGAACCCGACAGAATCGTAGGAGAAGAAGATGCAAACATGACCCAAAAAACAGAAATACACTTTAAAAAATACAATGCTAAAAACTAGGCTTCTTTTTTTGTTTTTTAGGGAGTTTACTCAAATACCACCAAGGTCCCAAACCATGGGCTCTACCCATAAGAACATGTCGCGGCAACACGCCCATGACAAGACAAGATCCGGGAACATTGGATTAGCAAGACTTGAACCTTTTTTGTCTTAACCAAGAGACAGAGACTTTGACTTGAATGGCCTGCTATCAATGGGTTGGATACATTTGAGAATAAGAGATCCGGGTATCCCACCAAAACAAGACAAAGGTGCAACTGACCCGGGTCATGTCAAACGGATCCAGGTCAAATGAAGGGCTACATACTTCCTCCTCCTCCTCCTCCTCCTTACACAAAACCAGAATCCCAAAAAAGGATCCGAAACGACATCCAATGGTCGGAATGGAGAGCTGATGGATGAGTTTTGGTCACTGGAGCAAGGCAAACCTGACCGTAGTTTCGATCACCGGGATATAACCGGAATTCGACGACACCATATGAGATCGTGTGAGAAGAGAGAAAATACCAGAAATTATAAAAAAAAAATAAAAAATAAAAAAACATACTAACTCTAAATCTAACATATTCTAAATCTAACTAAATATATTTTGTGTTTTCTTTTCCTTTTTTCAGAGGTTTAGTGAGAACCATTAAGATCCCAAACCTGCTTTGATATCATGTTGTAGTTTAGATTTAGGGTTTATACAGTGAGGGAAGAAAGGGAGAAGAGAGTATAGAGAGAGAGGGTGGCTGTGTTGCATGGAGGCAGAAAAAGATACTAACCCAAGCTTTATATATATTTTTTTGAGAAGTAATGAAGTACATTAATCAAAGGCACCAAGGTGGTGCCACTCATGTACAAAAACTATCCACAAGATAGTATCTCAATGAAGTCTAAGATATCTTCATCATTTACAAAAGAATTCCCCATAAACCAAAACCCAAACTATTGTAACCACCCATCCTTGATGGACGATAAGGCATTTTTGCTCTCCTATTCCGTTCACGCCAAATGACCCAAAAAATGGAAAAAGGAATCAAGCAATATGCCTTCCGCTATTGTTTAGATCCTCTCAATCCGTACGATGCAAACACCTCATCTTGGACTAAGCCGATGACCACCCATTGGATTCCCACCATACTAAAAGCCATCTCCCAAATATGCCCAATGAATGAGCATCCCAAAAGAAGATAATAAATAAATTCAGCTTCCTCTTTATAGAGATAAAATATATTGACCAGTACCTTCCCTCTTTTTTGATGATTGTCAACCGTGAGGATGCCATCTCAACTAGCTTCCCAAGCCAAGAAAGAGACCTTCGAAGGATCGAAGTTTTTCCAAATCGTTTTCCAAGGAAAGTAATACTTGGCTCCTTGCCCTTTGTGATCCCATTCGAAAGAATAGTCTTGTAAAAAGACTTAACCTCAAAATTTTCACTTGAATTCAAACTCCATTTAGCATTGTCTTCATCCAGCAAGTTTACTTTTTCCTTATAGATATTTTCAAGAAATTTATCCACAATTTCCAATACCCAATCATGAGCATTTTGACTCAAGGCTATGTCTCACACGATCGCCTCATTATCGGAACTCACACAAGAGCTAACTAAAACCTTCTTATCTCGAGTAAGGGCAAAAACCTCAGGAAATTGATCTTTCAACGGAATGTCGTCGTGCCATACATCATGCCAAAACCAAATGTCATTCCCATTGCCACGCTAAAAAAGGACACGAAGAAAATCACTCCAACTCTTTCTAATCCATCTCCACACCCCAACACCATAAGTACCATGTCTCTCTCTAGAAATCCAACCAATGTGCTCCCCCCCAAATTTGGCCACAATTGATCCTTCTCAACCATGAATCTCGAAAGACACTTTCCTAGTACTTAAGCCCAAGATCCCCGTGATCAATGGGCTGATTAATAACACTTCATCTCACCAAGTGGTATTTTTGGTCTTCCCCCGAGTTACCCCAAAGAAATCTACTTTAGATTCCTTCTAGTCTCTTGGCAATCTCACGGGGAATAGGAAAAGGGAACATAAATAGATGGGAAGGTTCGAAAGGATGCTCTTGATGAGAGTTAAATGACCTCCCTTAAAGAGGTAATGGCTCTTCCAACCAGCCAACCTCTTCTCAAATCCTTCAACAACGGGAGCCCACATGCTCTCGTCTTTGAATTTAACACCCAATAGAAGCCTCATATAAGTAAGAGGAAGGGACCCGACTTCACAACCAAACATATTTGCGAACTACTCTCCATTAACCCCCTTTCCAATAGGAATAAAAACATTTATACTAAGGTTCACCTTTAACCTGGACACCACCTCAAAGCAAAGAAGTAATCACCAAAGATAAAGAAGATACTGCATTTCCACTCCACAAAAAATGATAGTATACTTTAGGTTTTATATAAACTAGTAATGTACCAATGCAATGCATAGGGACTATTTTGAAAACTCATTACTTTTACAAAGAGGGTTAGAGAATAACAAAAAAATTACAACTCTGTTAAAGACTTTTTTGACAAGTAAAGATTGTATAAAAAAGCACAAAGGGGGTGCAACTCTGTTATAGACTTAAAAGTTAAAACCTTAAAAAGAAATTAAACCCTTGCCCTAGAAAACATTAAATCCCAACTACTGGTAAATACCCTAATTAAAAAAATTAAAAATAAATAAATAAAATACCCCAGTTAGTTCACTGTTACAATACCCACAATAGTAACTTTACTTTTATTAACCTACCAAAACAAAACCATTAAATCTTTTCAACGACTAGCAAGGATACTTATTCTTGGACCAAAAAGAATTTTTGCTTAAGGCTTCCAAAGGAGGATAACTTCTATCCAACCAAGACATGGCTATTGCATCAAATTGAAAAGGATTAAATCTTGAATATTTGCTATGTATTTTATCTGATTTTATCGAATTAATAAATTCATCACCTTATTGGAATTTGTATATGAAGAAATATGGAATAGAAAAATTCTCGACTGATACTTTATTACGTGAAAGACAAAGGCCTTATATAGAGAAACTTGACAACAAATCTGTCAATGATTCTCCACAATTATAGAAACTAACAATCCCTTAAATTAGGGAATAAATCACAGAATTAAAACCAAAGAGATAATAAGAAACAATATTCCTTATCCCTTTATTTAAAAATAACCTAATAGGAAACAAATCCCTAGAAAATAGGAAACAAGAAACAAGAAATTTGACAACACTCCCCCTCAAGCTGGGTTTTCAAGATTGAACATGGCCAACTTGTCCATCTGTCTTTCAAACATCTTCCTAGCCAGAGCTTTTGTTAGTACACCCGCAACTTGATCACCTGTAGACACATAGGTTATGCACCGTATACCATCCTCAATTTTTTCTTTGATAAAGTGTCTATCCACTTCCACATGTTTTGTCCGATCATGATGGACTGGATTATGAAAAATACTTATGGCTGCCTTACTATCACAGTAAATCTTTAGAGGAAGATTTATTTTCATCTCCAATTCTTCAAGCAATAGTTTCAGCCACAGTATTTCACAAATACCGTGAACCATGACTCGAAATTCAACCTCAACACTACTCCGGGCCACAACTGTTTTTTTCTTGCTTCGCCAAGTGACCAGATTGCCCCATACAAACGTACAATACCCTGAAGTAGACCTCTTATCTTCAATAGAACCTGCCCAATCTACATCAGTGAATCCCTCGATACTCCTGGACTCATTTTTGCTGAAAAACAAACCTTTACCAGGCGATCCTTTAAGATACTTTAGGATTCGGAGTATAGCCTCCATGTGTTCTTCGCAGGGAGCATGCATGTATTGACTAACAACA